>CM062809.1:277840287-278440287 GCA_031772625.1 Pinus tabuliformis | reverse complement strand
CAACATCGCACAAACTCCTCTCCCCTTCCTTTATCCCTATTCACCATAACTCACTTCTTGATTACCTTCTCTAGGGTTTCAAAGTTTCAAATTCAAAAGACATGGATAAAGAGGATAGAGATTATGAGGAGGAGGAAAATAGTGGCAGTGAAAGCATGGGAGATGAACCTCAACATCAGAGAAAACCACATAAGGGAGTCAAAATTATCAGAGAGGAACCATGAAACATCAAAGAGTTATAGGCTTCTCATATAACTGTCTCTTATTTCAGGCATCTAGGGTGTTATGATTTTTGTGAGCAGGTACAAAGAGTTCAACATCATCCTGAGCTGACCAAGATTTTTGTAGCCAACCTCTGTGATAACAGGGTAATTCTTGCCGGGGTGACATTTACAGTTTCATCCTCCATCATTGCTGATGCTACAAGGATTCTGAATGTGGGGGAAAATGGTATAAAGCACAAGATTTGGATGAGCACTACTATGAGCCATACATCAAACCCAAGTACAGGAATGAAAAGAAGAGGACCCTTCCTTTCAGGTTCCTTGATGACAAGTATTCCCCTATGATGAGGATCATTATGAACTTCACAAGAGTGAAAACGATGAACATCCCATATTTCTTATTTAGGAACATTGAGAATATGGCCTACATTGTACAGAAAAAGCCATACCCCCAACAAATGAATAGTATTTATCATTATTCCTTGATTAAGATGATTGTGCTACATCATCTCAACCTCCTCAACATCTCCTGGGATACATTTATTGCCAATGACATCTTCAATGGTCCTCAGATTCCTCCACTAGTGCCCCAAGAAGCAGAAAGGCCTTCCAGCAGTGCCAAAGTAAAGAAAAGTGAGAAGGCTAAAGAGACTAAAGTTGCTGAGAAGCCAAAAACCTACAAAACATATCAAAGAGGGGCTAGAAAGTTATTTGCAATGGATAGGCAAGTGTTTACTCCACTTGATGTGGAAGGGGCCTTGCCTTCTTCATCAGCTCATAGGCAAATACTTGCTCCACAAACTGTGGAAGGGGCTTTACCTTCTTCATCAACACAACAGGTATAACAGGGGCAGCAGGTGCATAAAGGGAAAGAAAAGATGTTGGAGGAAAACCTCATTGATGAAGAGGAAATGTAATTTGATTTGATGGAACATGATGGATCAGAACAACCACACATTCATTATGGCATTGAGATAGTCGACTTGGAGGCTCAAGATGAGGCAAAAAATGAAAATATAACCATAAGGGAAAAAGATGCACAGATCCAAGCACTGATGGACAACTTGGCAAGAGCTAAGTATGTAATTTCATACCTTGAGCAAGAGAACAAGTAGCTAAGTGACAAACAAGTCCTCATGGAGCTGGAACTTCTCAAAGCAAAGGGGCAAGGTGGCAAAGGCAAGTCAATAATGCAAGAGGAAGAAACCCCAGCCACCTTGACTACAAAACAAAGGCTTGAAAAGGAGATTGAGGAAGATAGAGAAACATGGCTTGATAGGATCAATTTTCATTTAGAGAAGCTGCTACAAATGGCCAATAGGTACAATCAAATAATTAGGCACATGGCTCGCCATTATAGGACCCGGAACAAGATTTGCAACATAAGCGTCAAGCAAATGAAGACAAGGCTAAAACAAGCACTCAAAGGAAAAAAGGAGGGTGATAGGCTTAGGTTTCTTGCTGAAGCTTCCTTGGCTAGCCCATACACTTGATGGTGGTGTTCTTCACAAATTTTGAGTAGGTTTTGAGAATTTTTTCCTTTTTGAAGAATTTTGCAATTTTTGACTCAGAAAAATTGGCTCTATGCGCAGCGCCACTGGCATTGCGCTTTTCCTTGGGGCATCCAAACAAGAAATGGTTAGAATTTTTGGATTCACAGCGATGAGTACACGCACCCTATGCATTTGCTAATATTTTTGAGCAAAATTGGTCAACCAAAAGATCAACAAACACCCAAAAAATAACCTTTCTGCCCTCTTTTTGAGCCACATAAGCAGTCTTGGGAGAAGCCATTTTTGAGGGGTAAAATCAACTCCAAATGGGAAACTAAAGGCAGATTTGGAATGTAGACAGGACATGATTTCCAATGAGCTATCATGAGCTCAATTTGTACACCGGGAAGACCTCCAAACTGGTCCAAAGTCTGGGCTACCACCTCAATATGTCTCTGTTATAATGTACCGAGTTATAATGTTGCCACCACAGGACTGAAGGACTGAGTTACATCTATGTTTCCACCACAAAAATGTAGAATCAAGTTATATCTATATGGCCACCATAGGATCAAAGGAATGAAGTATACTTCTATTAATAAATATTATTGAAGGATCAAATTTATGATGCCACTACATAACTGATGTGTATTAGATGTTGAGTTATGATGCCACTGCATGACACAAGTAAAATAGAGGCATAATAAGAAATTCTACAGGATCAAGTTATAAAGCAGAGGAAGTTGCCTCAGGATTGAAGCAAGGTAAGGATGCTACAGGACTCAAGTATGAGAAGGTTGCCACAAAATTGAAGCATGAGAAGACTGTGTTATTCACAAAACTCAAAACTAAAGAATAAACAAGGATGACTTGATGTAGGGAGTCTTTAGTCTAGATAATAAGGGTCTTGGTCATCTCAACTTTGCTTTGAAACTACTGAAGGAATAATTGCTTGATTGGGTTTTCCCCTACATAGGGGTTTTTCCCTAGATGCGTGCCTACATCTCGTGTCCTCTTCTATTTATTGATTGGCATTAGTCTTGATGATAAGAATAAGATAAATAGAAAAAAGAAAACTAATAATGAAACATCACAAGATAATGTCATAATAAGATAAATCAATTAACTTGCTACCCTATTGGATTTCTCAACATGGTTTCAAAGCTATGGTAAATAAGGAAAAGGAAAATGGAAACTTGAAGATCAAAATGTTTTCATCACATTTTAAGGGGATCAAAATTTATATTTTCAGAGACCTTAAAGTAGTCTTACATGGTCAGCATGAAGAAAGCCTAATCACTAAAATGAATTACCAAAGATGAGAACATGCTACTACTGCAAATAAAAAGCTTTGTCATGACAATCTAAAGGCTTCAATCAACTGCATATGGTAAAAGTCCTTGCTATACTATATGTTATGTAAGTCAAATCCAAAATTTAGATCAAAGATTTAAAGGCCTCCAAGTCATCTTAGTCACAAAGTCTTGAAATAAGGTGACCATATCCCAGAGGAAAGAGACCAAATCCCAAATAAATAAAAGTTGATCAAGCAAGGAAACTATTCTACAATAGTGAAATATCAAATAAGACGCAGATTGCATTCATATTGATGAATGCCATATGACTATTTTGGTACCAATTTTGAAGAGTTATCGAGCTACTAGTAATCACATTGTGTATAAAGTTTCAATACCTTTGAAGACATCCCTTGAACTTAACATTTTATGATATTCATGAAGAAACCATTGCAACAGACTTATGAAGGACAGAGGTAAGTAGTTCTTGAGGTAATCATAATTTTTATTATTCATATAAGGTCTAAACTAATTTAGAATAGTGTTTAAAAATATTTTTAGGGTTTTGTAATGTTTAAAATTGTTGAAAACCCTAGTTGAGAAACCCTAACCCTATTCTATGTTGCCCCTCATAAGAAACCCTAGTTTCTAAAGTTTGTAGGTAATCTAGGATGTTAAGTAAAACCCTAGTGTTGATTGAAAAATATAAATTTATTTTTGATATATATATATATATATATATATATATATATAGGGATTATCCTAGGATATAGAAAATCTAAATTAGCATCATGTTCTCGGTATCACGTGTTTCGCTTGAAAGTACTTGTTATAGGATTAAAATTTCATGGCTTAATTCAAAGAAAGCACTTCAAGGAATCCATATAAGGTTTGTTAAGGAAAATATCCATGTACATTTTTAGACTATACACTTTATGTAATTATCTTATTATAAAAGGTACATTCATCATATTTTGAAATTTGTGTTACATTACTAACATCGTTTTTTCTAGCTCTTTGACTCACAAAGATTCTTATTCGAGTGATTAATCATTAGATAAATATACCCTCTCTATACTTTTGATCATTTTTGTGGAACCCTAAAAAGGTTATTTGTACACCCTTAATCTAAGGGTATGTCTATCCTAATGTGAAAACCCTAGTTTTCTTAGGGTTACTAATGAAATAATATTCTTTTGATGTTTGGGGTTTTGATGATCTCATGATTAGAGTTTTGGTATTATTATGGAAACCATAATATTTTAGGGTTTATGATAATCTCCATGTGTTGAAATCCTAGACCTTTAGAGTTTTTGAAAATTAGGGTTTGTTGTGTTATTGAACCCCTATATTTTTAGGGTTTGGTAGGGTTTATAGGCAAGACCCTTATTTTAGCTAAGATGATGTCATGGGAATGAAACCCTAGGTGTATGATTATCCATATGATCTAAACCCTAGCCTGATTAAGTTTTTTATATATCTAACTTTAATGAATTGATATTTGTGCCATGGGTTTGCTTGTTATATGTTATTATGATATGCTTGTGCATGACTATGGAAACCTAGAGTTATAGATGTGTTAATCTACTTGTTGATGGTCATTGTTATAGGGTTTATAACTAAACCCTAGTAGGAGTATGATATTCTAGGATATGATTATCATGATAAAATCCAGGGTTTACAAAAATTTTGTCATAACCTTAGATTGTGCTATGATTGGTTTTGATTATTGATATCTAAGGATTAGTATTTAATGGAATCTAGTGTTTGCATTAAATCCTAGTAGAAGTCTAACATATGAAATCTAAAGGTGTTAGATGCATTGCACTTGTTTTAATTTCTTCTAGGGTTTGCAATGTATATTGTAGTAGAGTTTGTCATATCTCTGAAAGAAATTTTGAGGCCCTAGATATAATGAGACTGATATCTTGATTGAGTTACGTTAACTAATGTGGTCTAGGGTTTGTAACAAAACTCGAACAAGAAGTTTAATTATAGAAGTAGGTGTTTCTTGATAACTATGAACCTAACTATGTTTAGGTATTTGACGTCTAAAGTCTAATGCTTTCGTTATTGAATAATTTTGATATAATTATCGTCATGCTTTTATATATGTTATACTTGTTGTTTAGGTTATGCAGGTACATAATCTTCAAGATGTTGAATATATTAGTAAGTAAAGTTGACTTGATTGACAAGCATGATGAAGGAAGTTATATGACTCTAATAAGAAGGATGGAATCCATGAAAGATTCTCCAATGATATAGAAAGAAGTTGATCTTCCTAAATTAAGAGGGAGCCTGGATAAAAGATAAACTTATATCTCCCAAGTCGAGAGGGAGGGCATATTATTGTCATGATGGATAGATACCTTAAAGAAAAAATTGGAGAATGCATTTTGAAGTACTGCTGAAAGAAGCAAAGCAAAATCCAGTTGAAGAATATGTTGTTGCATGTAAAGTAGGGAAGGAAGTTGTATGGTTTGTTTGAGAAACCTCTAAGTCCCACTATCATAAATTAAGAAGCAACATCAAGATGTTTGAAGACCCTGAAAGTTGTGTTTACTTATGTGTATTTGAAAGTTTGTTATTGATTGGGGTTGTGATTGTTCAGGAAAATCTCTCTAAGTTTTGAAAACATGTTGAAGGTTACTTATCTATTTGATC
Organism: Pinus tabuliformis; assembly: GCA_031772625.1. Lineage (NCBI taxonomy): Eukaryota > Viridiplantae > Streptophyta > Pinopsida > Pinales > Pinaceae > Pinus > Pinus tabuliformis. The sequence goes on along the minus strand of CM062809.1, from coordinate 278,434,608 downwards.
GGGAGTGATTTGTTACTGATTTGAATAATCAGGAATGTTGAGGCTTTATGTGTAATACACATTACCTGGGAAGGACATTTGGCTGACATATCAATGTTTGATGTCTTGGTGCCAAAGAGGGAGGGTGGAATTGGTCATAGAGATCTGACCTTGGATACACACCCAGATCCCTGGGTTGATGGTTAACAAGTAAGCTTGATGGTACCTAGACTGACTAGTTGAAAACTTTAGTCCATCTTAGTCCCACCTAGATAGATTTCCCTTCTCAAGAATTTAGTCCATGGAACTGTGTGTCCCTAAACACTTCGTATATCATGTGTTTTGAGATTTTCCATGTACCTCTATAGATGTATGTGAGAATGAATACCTCCATAGTTAAGAGGGAGTGTTGAAGAATGTATCTAGGTTCGGTCTTCATAATTTAACTTGAGTCATAATGAAATATATTTATGAAAAGAAAGCAAAACTAAATTTTTATTAATTAAATTAACTTGTTAAAGCACAAGTTTCATGCTTGGGTCAATTGTCATAGGTCAAGCCTCCATTGAAGGGATTAGTATTTTTTATTTAAGTCAAATTATAACTTATTTTGTCAAAATAACTCTTCCATCAAGTCACTTTGCAAGGTTGGCCTTCAAACTCATCCTCCAAAACTCAAATTCACAAACAAGTTCTTGTCGGCTTATTTTACTATGCGAAACCACTATATATAGGCATGTAAACTTCGCTAAAATCACAGAGATACAATTTCGCAGAAATTTCATAGAAGAAGTTCAGAGCATCTGAGAGAGAGAGTTCGGTGATCATAGAGAAAAGAAATTTATCATAGAACAAAGGTATAAGACCTTTTCTGGGCTACCACCACAAAGATCAAATACTGTATTACCACAGACCAAAGCATGAAAGAGATGAAGTTTGAATAAACTTTTACAAGACCAAAGTCTGAGATGCCACCTCAATCTGTCTCTATTATAAAGGACTGAGTTATAATGATGTCACCACAAGACTAAAGGACCAAGATACATCTACGTTGCCACCACAAAAATGAAGAATCAAGTTATATCTATATTTCCACCATAGGATCAAAGGACTGAAGTATACCTCTGTTAATAAAGATTATTGAAGGATCAAATTTATGATGCCACTGCATGACACAAGAAAATAGAAGCATAATAATAAATTCTATAGTACCGGGTTATAAATCAAAGGAATTTGCCTTAGGATTGAAGCAAGGCAAGGATGCTACAGGACTCAAGTATGAGAAGGTTTCCATAGAGTTGAAGCATGAGAAGACTGTGATACTCAGAGAAATCATAACTAAAGAATAAACAAGGATGACTTGATGGAGGTAGTCTTTAGTCTAGGTTATAAGGGTCTTGGTAATCTCAACGTTTTTTGAATCTACTGAAGGAAGAATTACTTGACTGGTTTTCCCCCTACTTAGGGGTTTTTCCCTGGTTGCATGCCTACATCTTGTGTCATATTTTGTTTATTGATTAGAATTAGTCTTGATGATAAGAATAAGATAAATAGAAAGAAAAAAACTAATAATGAAACATCACAAGATAATGTCATAATAAGATAAATTAATTAACTTGCCACCATATTGGATTTCTCAACATAATTTAGCTACACATTGTTGATTTAGAGCAAGAAAAAAATGCAAATAAAGAAAAGATAGATCAAATCACATATTGGGACAAAAGCATGGTCATGATTTCATAACAACCCTTGCAGAATGTTCGAAGGATATCTCAATTTTTTTTTCAAGATTCAACAAAAAGAACACAAAAATTATTAGAAGAATTTATCAATGCGAGCTGGGTCTAAATAATCTAAATCCACCACTTGTTTCAAAGATGATAGATATCTATAGTCAATGGGAATTATATATACATTAAACAGAATAGATAACTTTTATATTAGAAAATTTGAATTCATGGCCATAACCATTTACATGCTTCAGTGATTTCTACTGCTTCAATGTTCCAATAAATCCAAAGCAATTTATTTTGCCTCTTCGGGCTTTATGTACTATGATTTTACATTGAAATATTAAATATTGTCTACAAAATTTCCCCAAAATATTAACAAACTTGTAATACATAAACAAACAAAAAAAACATTAAATTTGAACAAGCTTGGAAATCCAAACTTCTTAATCGTGATAGAAAAGATAGAAAAGATAGATCAACGCCTTAGAATTCAGCCTCTTCGAGGGGGCAACCTCCTTTACATTACATAAATGAACAATTCTTGGATGATACAAATGAAAAGACCTCCTTTCTATATATAGGAGTCTGAGCGGTCATAACATAATCAGAGCCGACATAACAATAATAATGTAAGGGCACAATAATAACAATAGTGGGCTTCTATGGGGCACAATAGTAACAATATGGGCACTACATGGGTACATCAATATAATAAATGGGTTGTACTAATAACAATAAGGGGTTACACTAGTAGTATAGGGGCCTAACATGCCCCTCTCCTTCAAAAAGCGTTGTCCTCAACGCTTGAGTAGTTCTTGATGCTTCTGTATAAAATTATTGTCCTCGCATGTGGAATCTTCAGCAGGTAAGTTCTTCCACTTGATGAGATACTCTGAAATTGATTGATTTCGTAGCTGTCGGGTTCTTGTTTCTATGACTGCTCCAAGTTCCAATATGATTTTTCCTTCCTCTTCAATTTCTGGCAATATTGTTTGAATTGGGATCTTTTGCAACTTTTGAATAAGTGGCCATACTTATTCGTCCTTCTTCCATTCATGCCTTGCTTCTTTTATCCAATCTAGTTGGATAATAGAAATAGCACAAAACAATGCTTCCACATCCTCATCCTTGAAGAGTCTTCCCATTCGGTAAGGTCGCCATTTTTTAAGTGCATGTAGTATTGCCAACATTTCCTTCTCATAAATAGCTTGCTTGAGATGTAGCAGTAAAAATACACAATCCCCTACATCAAAACATTTTTCACTACGATGTTGATCTACCTATTTTTTCGTTTGATTTGGCACCGAAGTGGCGTTATCCTTTAAAATTTGTAGAACTTGTTGTTGATGCTCGATGTGATTTTTCACTGCTTGAACCTTTTTATTCTTGATATGTCCTTCTATCTCTAGAGTTTGAGGAGTGGTAATTTCTTCCAATCCTTTACAAGATATGGTCGGATTCATTTCTTTATGCTCGATGTGATCTTGCACTTCTTGAACATTTTTCTTCTTTATATGTGCTTCTATCTTGATAGTTTGAGGAGTGGTAATTTCGACCAATGAATTACAAGATATGGTTGGATTCATTTCTTCTTTCTCTGGGGCGGGGTCCCAGTGTATAGCTTCTTCTTTTGATGTTTCTTGATCCTTTTCTTCCTCCTCTTCATATTCTATGTAAAATAATTTCTTCTCAGCACACTTATGACCTTTAGTGCATTTGCTATCACAATTGTAACAAAGCCTTTTTTCTCTTTTTTCTTCCAATTGTTGTGGTGTAACCCTTGTAGGTTGTGGAAGGCTAGGAGAAACAACATTTCCATCTTTATAGTTGTGAGGAGTATGCTTCCTGGTTTCCATAATTTTTCTTTCCACTATGTCACAAATCCCTTTTACTCTTTCCAATTGTTGTGGTGTTGCTCTAAAGAAGGTGTTGCTCTTTGTATCCTCATAATGTGTTGTCATTTCCTCCGTGAAAATTGACCACGTAACAAGTTGTTTATGAGAACAAAGTCCTTCGTACCATAAAAATTGATCCGGTTCTAAATATGAATATGCAATACATACCTTTTGTAACAGTTTTACACCATGTAGATCAAAATATTGCTCCATCTGAAGTATCCAATTTACCGGATCCTTGCCATCAAACTTCCTCATCTTGCTTTTTCTTGATTTTAGGAGCTCGATCTTGAAACAACTGTAACTCTGTACTTTCAGATCTTTAAGTTCTGAAATTGTGATCTATAGTAGCCCTCTGTGTCCTCTTTCCAATGCCACTAGTCTGATCCAAATTGGATTCTCCAAGAAAGAGTTATGCACAATCTCTCAAGATGACCTGATTATAGACCTTTCCAGAAGAGCGAACTTGTATGAAGTGCCACGTGTCATTGTTTCCACTTTTGACTCTGAAAATATATAAAAGAAAACTACAGTCTGTCCTCTTTCTGCACCTTCTTACGAAATTTCAATCCGATGCTCAGAAAGAAAGTTATGATGATTTTCCCCAAGTCACCTGTTTTGAATGTAATTCCGGAGTCTGCAAAAAGACCAACTTCCTCAGATCATATCTCCGCAAATATCACGCGACACACTCTGAAATTCGGACCCAAGGTTTAGCGTGATTTCTTCTCAAATGGGTTTTTTTTGTGACTTCTGAAACGTCATAGAAAACAAGTTATAGCGAAAATGGCACGATGACCTGTTTGGAGCAGCGAAACCCTAGAATCCAAAGCTCTGGTACCAAATGTTATGAAACCAGCTCAAGAAAAGATAGAAAAGATAGATCAATGCCTTAGAATTCAGCCTCTTCGAGGGGGAAACCTCCTTTACATTACATAAATGAACAATTCTTGGATGATACAAATGAAAAGACCTCCTTTCTATATATAGGAGTCTAAGCGGTCATAACATAATCAGAGCCGACATAACAATAATAATGTAAGGGCACAATAATAACAATAGTGGACTTCTATGGGGCACAATAGTAACAATATGGGCACTACATGGGTACATCAATATAATAAGTGGGTTGTACTAATAACAATAAGGGGTTACACTAGTAGTATAGGGGCCTAACAGATATCTATAGTCAATGGGAATTATATATACATTAAACAGAATAGATAACTTTTATATTAGAAAATTTGAATTCATGGCCATAACCATTTACATGCTTCAGTGATTTCTACTGCTTCAATGTTCCAATAAATCCAAAGCAATTTATTTTGCCTCTTCGGGCTTTATGTACTATGATTTTACATTGAAATATTAAATATTGTCTACAAAATTTCCCCAAAATATTAACAAACTTGTAATACATAAACAAAAAAAAAAACATTAAATTTGAACAAGCTTGGAAATCCAAACTTCTTAATCGTGATCCTACATCACCTCTTTGACGCAAGATGAACCATCTCCTGTTGTGGCATGGCTAGCCTCCTATATCTTACCATTTGTACTAGTTTTGCCCTTTCCTCTCTTGAAACCTGGATCACCACAAATAATTTCTGGTGGAATTCATTTTCCATAGCAGTAGCTATGACTCTAGACTTGTGAGCTTTCTATCCATTCTCTCCTAAATAGCATAATTTTTCTCCAATAGCTTAAAACATGCTTCCTTCTCACCCTCCACTAGCTCCAACCTTCTGGTTGAGATTTCAACCATACCCATAAACACTTTAAAAAAGTTCTTGATTGGTTGCTTCCATCACTCCAAACCTGATTCAAGAGTATGTCCCTCTATGACTACCATGATCTCACTCTCTAAACTCATTTCGGAGGTGCTAAACGGCCTAGAAGCAGAAGGAAAATGCAAGAATAAACAAGAGATCCCCTTCAAATATAACATTTCTGAAATGCCCCTTTCAAGACAAACCCCTAAAGACAACATTAACCCTTGATCTTCTTAGATCTAAGAGCCTACAATAGGAGAAAAATCTGCCAAGTGCATAACAACCAAACTTGTGGAATGGAACAATGAATTAAATATTGTTGCCTTTGGTAATTTTAGTCGAGAAAATGAATTGAATAAGCCTCTTTGATCCCCATCAAAACATGGCTTCATGCCATACCATATGTTCATGTATCCATGACTGTATAGCCGATGAAGAGACATGGAGTACAAAGACCCTCCACATGAAGAGATCCACTTGCAATCTTCACCATATGAATGAGACACCCTACTATTGTCAAATCTTACAATCATGCCACCACATTTAATGAAGCTCCCGCAGATCAAGGGGTAGCCAAAACAATAATTCACCCTATCCAAATCCACTGAGATTAAATTAAGGAATGGGGGGAATACCCCATGCTCATTATTGAATTCTAATATTCCAAGCCCAAGCATTGTGTTGAATTTCTATGATCTTGGGTCTAGGTTAGAATCTTAGAATCTATGATGCTACCAAACCAAGAATTTCAACAAGAACTACTTTGCACATAGGAAAATATAAAGTAGTAAATCACATATGCACAGGTATACACAATTTTTAACAAAATATTGTACAATAATGTACAACCCAATATTCATTATATTAAACCAATCTGAATAATACAACAGTCTATGGAATACAAGATACAATGTTAATCTTTGTTGCAACTTCTATGTCGTATCTTGTCCTACCATTCCTTCAATTCCTTACTTCTCTCTATCTTCCCCTTAGTCCTTCAAAGGTAAACACATAGAGACTCCAAGAGGGCTTCCACCTAACACTACTGCAAGTCACTTCTGCTACATATACACAGGCCGGTCCAATCTGCTCTCTAGGTTAGCCAATCCTTGAGCTCCAATCTGCCAATCTAGCAGTCACTTTTGTCCAGCAAAGTGTTTCACATTAGGCACCAAACTTCACCCAATATTCACCTCTCTTTGTCACTTCAAGATTTCTTGTCTACGACTACTTTGGGTAGCCAACGCACTGCCCTCCACCATACTAATGGCACCCAACACCTCACTGTAGAATCTACTCCTATGAAGGCTCTCGATCACCAAATCAAGCCTTCAACTTGGCTCCCACAAGCTGCAATAGAAATCGATCCAAAACTGATCTAAATCATGGATCCAACACCTACAAGAATATTTCATAAAATGTACCATAGCTCATTGTTTGAGGTCTGCTCCAAATGCTACAATCTAGGCCTGGTTAGGGCACAAAACAAAATACCCTAATAGTCCTAAAGCTTTGCCCAGAATTTCTCTTTAGGAGTGTGCCTACCCTTCCTTGAGGGGATTAGACCCCTTGCTATGATGTTGGGCTATTCTAGCCCTCACAACCTCCTCGGCTTGCACTCAATACCTTGCGGCATGCTACAACAAGGTTGTTCTAACATGAGACAACCTTGATAAGGGTTTGCACTTCCTCCAAACACCCCCCAAATAGTCATCTCTGCCTCAACCCTCTAGCATAGCTCCTTGACCCTCCTAACAAAAACTCGGTCAGCTGAAAATGGCCATGAAACAACCCTTTCTCCTCAACATAGGTCGCCTCTTCTTTGTTGTGGCTAAAAACAAAGGTATCCCTCTCCTTAATGAGCTCCTTACTTGTGATGTGTTGCACTTTTTGATGAGTCAAATGAATCTTCATCACCTCATTTTTATACACATAAGAAGGGATTCTAAAAACGTCCAACAAGGGCTTGTCTAGCTGTCAAGAGGCTTCAAAAATTCATAACTCCATTTCTACAACTCAGAATTGGGTGATCTTCATGGCATCGGATTCGTCTCGATGAGAGCTATCATCCTCATCCATAAAATGTCCTAATGTGCCCTTGGTTTTGTCCCAAATAATGATGGGTGAAAAACCACAACCTTGGGTTCCAAGCGCACAAGTGACTCTCGTGGCACTTTTCCCTCCAAACCCCAAACCTTAGGGCTTAGGGTACCTCCCAAGCTACTCAAACATCAACACTCGCTCTTAGCGAAGGATGTACTTCCAATACTAATAAGTAACCCATCATCATCATCATTACTCACAACACTCACCCAACTCTTAGTGCTCACCACTAGAGCAATCCCTATAGCATGAACTATGCCTCTCTCAGAAGTATCATTGTCACTGGAAGCATCCTGCTTATTATTCTTCTCTTGTATCACTTTTTAATCCCTCCATGATTCCTTGTTACTATATGTGGAAGCACCCTTTCTCCCCACTGGCCACGTGCTTTTCTTAGGCTGCAAAGTCTCCCTTTGAATCTGCAGGCTCCCGCTAGAACTCGACTCCCTATGAGCCTCTAGAATCTATACCTTCTTCTCAGGAACCTGTACCTTCTCCCTTGAAGCATGCACCTACAACTGCTTCTCTGGAACCTACACTTGCTCCACCTACTTCTTCTCATGATTTATAGGCTTGCCCATCAGCTTGTATAGACCATGCACTCTAACTCCAAGCACAATCCCATCGGAGCTAGAGCCTCTAGGCCTAAGTCTTGCCTTCCCATCCTAGAACAAGAACTCGAACCCATTCTTCTTGATCATCAATACATAAATCACAATATGTTTGAGTCCTGGTACAAATAATACATCCTGTACCCACATCACTTGTGTTGTCTCCATCCTAAATGGTACAACTCCTGATCCTCAGATTTGCTTCTGACACTTTTCACCCAACAACATGTGCAACTTCGAGTCCCATTCAGCTAGAATATCAAAAACCTCCCATGACCTTGTCATATGTTTCGTCACACCACTATCTATGTACTATCCATTGTCATCGATGGTACCCTGCAAGAAATGAGAGATCATGGCAAAGCCCTCCTCCTCCAATCTCCTTGTGGGAGCATCTATCTCAACAAAAGTGGCAAGGCTGACAACTTGCTTTCATTTCTTCTTCTTCATATCATCTCCCTTATTCATCGGACATCTAGACAAAAAATGACCCATCTTGTCTCAGTTAAAACACTTGACTTTACTCAAGTCCTTCTTATCCTTACCCTTCATTTGCACTACGAGTGCCATGTCATCCTCTAAAGCCCTCTTCTTTGGATGAAGATCCTCGTCTCACAACTCCTCCTGAATGAAGTCATCCCACAGCCTATTCTAGTTTGGCAACTTTTCTGTGGCAATGATCTCTTTGATGAAGGGCTTCCATTCCTTGGTGAACCATTTCAAGGCGATCCTCACCATATCATTCTCTAAAATAGTCACACAAATGACATCACGCTCATCTTTGACCTGAGATCATCTCATAAGATACGAAGTCACTCATTCACCCTGTATCATCTTGGTGGACTTTATCTTATCCTCCAATACCAATACCTAGTTCTCATTATTATTCTGGAACAAATTCTGAAGATCCATCCACATCTCATGTGCAGTTTTATTCTCGAACAAATGAGGTATTATGGCATCCTTCACACCATCAAGGATGATCAATATCGCCCTCGTATCCAAATCCTCATACAATTACGGCTCCTTTGGACCAATTGGTTTATTTATGGATTTCTCAATGAACTCCCATATGTTGTTAACCTGCAAGACCAACTTGATCCTTTCCTTCCATGGACTATAGTTGGACAACCCCTCCAACCTATCCTCATGCCAGATACTAGCCTACAACTTTGACATTGTCACCTACAATGTGACCAAATCCCTCTTAAGTTGTAATTCATTGTGCACAACTCTGATTCAATAACGTCCAAAGTAGCTCAAACACGCTCTGATACCATGTTGAATTTCCACAATCTTGGGTCTAGGTTAGAATCTTAGAATCTCTTATGCTACCAAACCAAGAATCTCAACAAGAGCTACTTTGCGCAACGGAAAATATAAATTAGTAAAATTTAAATCACATATGCACAAGTATACATCATTTTTAACAAAATATTGTACAACAATGTACAACCCAATCTTCGTTATATTAAACCAATCTTAATAATACAACAATCTATGGAATACAAGATACAATGAAAATATTTGTTGGAGCTTCTATGTCATGTCTTGTCTTGTTGGTCCTTCGCTTTTGTACTGCTCTCTAGCTACCCCTTAGTCCTTCAAAGGACAACACATAGAGACTCCATGAGGGCTACCACCTAACAATGTTGCAAGTCACTTCTGCTACATGTACATAGGCTGATCCAATCTTCTCTCTAGGCTAGCCAATCCTTGAGCTCCAATATACCAATCTAGCAGTCACTTTTGTCCATGAAATTGTTTCACATTAGGCAACAAACTTCACCCAACCTTCATCTCTCTTCGTCACTTCAATATTTCTTATTTAGGGTTACTTTGGGTAGCCAACACGCTTCCTTCCACCAATACCAATGGCACCCAACACTTCACTGTAGAATCTGCTTCTATGAAGGCTCCCGATTACTAAATCAAGCCTTCAACTTGGCTCCCACGGGTTGTAACAGAAACCGATCCAAAACTTATTTGAATCATGGATCCAACAATTGAATAAAGTGTAACTAGGTTCGGTCTTGATAATGACATGTAATTATGACTGACGTAAATGATGTAATAAAGAGAACACAATTATTATTGTAAACTTGCTTCATGGGTTTCATGAGCAAGTGATTTTAGAGTAATAGGATTTGTCATTTAGTGTCTAGAATTAATGTCATGTATGGAAGAGCTCTTCTTGAGCCTATGTTTAATGTATACAAGTCAATAGAAATGTATATAAGCCCTCCAAAGACAAGCACAATCCCTCTTTAAGAAGTCAGCCTCCAAACAATAACAAATGAAGATCATGTCGGCTTGCATATATAGACACATCCATTCATACTATCATGTCAACTTAATATGTGGGACAGATTACTATATATACCCAACTAGGATCTTCACATAAGGGGAGTGAAGAACTCGAATCCTTCTAAAATTTCATAGGGAGGCCACAGAAAGGATTTCGGAGGTCACAGTGAAGAAGTTTCGGAGGTCTGTCCACAGTTCAAGAATGTGGATCTCTCTATTTTTTGGATGGGTACCATAGAGATGAAGTCTCGACCTCCTCACAGTCTTGGCCTACCAATGTAGTGATCACAGAAGCAACTTTGGATACCACAGAAAAGGGCTCGGACCTGTCTCCTCGCAGTCTCGACATACTTGTGATGAGGAGTATCTCAGTTTTCCCACTGTGATACACTCTGTCTCGGCATACATTCTAGATGCAGTCATAATCTCGGCATAGATGTAATTATGGGCTTGGTATAGATACAGTCATGATCTTGAAGGATACATAGTTACAAGGTCATGATCTTGATGAAGATCTTGGTGCAACCCTCATATATATATATATATATATATATATAGATGGAGATCTTGTTGTTATGGTGAAGATCTCAGTGAAGGTGTAGAAATGGTGCAACAATGATGATCTCAATGTTGCATCAATTATGACTTCAACATGAGTAATGATGATCTCAGCAATGAAGAAGAAGAGGATTGGTGTCTTGGTCTTCGAGCGACCAAATAGGTCAAGGGTCATGGTCTTGGTATTCGTCAATTGGAATATCTATAAGAAGAATTTGTGCTGGTTTTCCTCTCAAAGAGTGAGAGGTTTTGGCCCTGGAAGAAAGCCAACATCTTTTGTTCTTGTCTCTTTTGTTTTGGTAGCTATTTGATGAAGTAAGAAAACACACTCTAATAATAACAAGAGAATATTGTGCTAATAAGAAAAAGTAAAAAGTACCTCACAAATAGTTATCATTGTGAGAAGAACCTTATTAACCTAATTTCCTTAGATTCTTCAACACCAACACCTACAAGAATCTTTCACAAAACATACCTTAGCTCAATGTTTGATGTCTGCTCCAAATGTTGCAATCTAGACATGGTTAGGGCACAAAACACAGTCCCCTAACAGTACTAAAACTATGCCCATAATTTCTCTTTAGGAGTGCAGATGCCCTTCCCTGAGGGTATTAGACCCCTTGTTGTGATGTTTCTCTATTCTAGCCCTCACAACCTCCTCATATTTCCCTTAATACCCTGTGGCATGTACAACAAGGTTTTTCAAGCTTGTGACAACCTTGATAAGGGTTCTTCCTCCAAATGACCCCCAAATAGTCCTCTCAACCTTAGACCTATAACACAATTCTTTGTCCCTCCTAACAACATCTTGGTCACCTAAAAATGGCCTTGAAACAACCCTTTCTCCTCAACGCGAGGCACCTATTCTTTGTTGTGGCTAAAACAAAGGTATCCCTCTCCTCGACGAGCTCCTTACTTGTGATGTGTTGCACTTCTGGATGAGTTGAATGACTCTTCATCACCTCTTTTTTATACACATAAGAAGGTCTTTGAAAAATTTCCAACAAGGGCTTGTCCAGCTGTCAAGAAGCTTACTAAACTTAAGCCGACCTTAACTCATTTAGTACAAACCCACTTCACAACCTCAAAAATTCATAACTCCATTTCTACAACTCGGAATCAGGTGATCTTCATTCCATTGGATTTGTCTCGATGAGAGCTATCATCCTCATCCATCACATGTCGAAATGTTCCCATGGTTTTGTCCCAAATCACAATGGATGCAAAAAATAACTATAAACTCAAAACGGGAACTGCAGCCAAAAAATCCCAAACAAAACAAGAAACATAGTGCTAAAAATGAAAAGTGTGTATACTGGAACGATGTTTTTTTTAGGGTTAATTTTCAACATATTTAAAAAATGGAAATAAAACCAAATTGTTTTGTGCAAAAAACAATTGTTTTTGAGGAAAAAATACACTAATGTTTTTGGTAGAATAACATTTTTCTTTTCCAGGTATAATTTCAACATTTTTTAGTAATGACGATAAAGATAAAATAATGGGATTCGAAACACATTAAAATTCCATCGGTTTTCATCCATGTTGATAAACATATAATAACCTGACACTAAAGATCACTAAAATTCTAATTGCTTTCAACCATAACATTAAAGATTAAAAAAAATTGGAAAATTTTCAACCATAGAAGTAAAAAACTCTAAGTTTTCAACACATTTAAACCATGACATTATGAACAAATTACATGACTAAATTAATCAAAATGTCAATACTTGTAGATTGAATGAAACATAAATTATATCTCTAAGTTATTGTTGCATTGTAGATATTCTAAACAATAAAAATCATCATAATTAAAACATACAATAGAAAAAAAATAACAATGACTCATAACTTCATTTAACATCATATGGAAATCAAAAATTTCATTTCAAGATATGATGCAAACATCAGTTATATAAACTGTCTTAGAAAATTATTCAAAATCACCCATATTTTCTTGCACACCATCAGAATTCACATCTTCAAATGAATGACTGGATGCAGATGATGATGTTCCATATTCTTCTCTTTCATCAACTAGTGCCCCATCTGAGTCCACATGCATGCCCACCATTTCAAGTTTCATTTTTTTTTTTTATCTACAACTGGTTTCAGCAGACTCTGATCTCAACATTGTTTCTTTTGGTAACAACCTCTTCAGAATCTCTATCTTCTCGAAGCGAAGAGTTCCTCTCTTTGTTAAATTGAAAGCATCAACAAGTATGTCAACATCCTCCAATTTTAAGAGGTTTGTGCAGCGATGATTTATATTTGTACCCTTTCTTTTTCTCTTTCCGTCAATTTTTTATCAACTACCATCTCTAGCTTGTACACACCATTGAATGGGTGTGTATTTGTGGCATACCAATGTACTTCAACACCTGAAACATCTTCATTTTCTGTAATGAACTTTATAACCTTAGCAACCCATAATGGATAGCCATTGGGATCTCCATCTGCTAGCACTGTGATCATGCAACTCTCCTTAATATCCTGTACTGAACCCTTGTAAAGGTCTCCCATGGCTTCACATTGTGCACAAGATCTTCTGGAACTAATATACATTTCTCTTTCCTCTACCTGTGAAGAATTAATAATACCTTGAGATTGTTGTTGTTCAACAATATTTCTTTCCTCATGTTCGTTTGACACATTTTGCGCCCAAATAAATGGAGTTTTGTTGGGTCCCTATAATACTAGTGATTACCCCATTACTATTATAGTTATGCCCCTTATTTATATTGTTGTGCCCCTATTACCCCCATATTGTTATTTCTGTGCCCCATAGAATCCCTCTATTGTTATTTTTGTGGCTTTATATTATTATTGTTAGGTCGGATGGATTATATTGTAACTCCTTAGACTCCTATATATAGAAAGGAGGTTTTGTCATTTGAATCATCAAAGAATTGTTCATTTATGTAATGTAAAGGAGGTTGCCCCCTCGAAGAGGCTAAATTCTAAGGCGTTGATCTATCTTTTCTATCTTTTCTTGAGCGGATTTCATAACATTTGGTATCAGAGCTTTGGATTCTAGGGTTTCGCTGCTCCAAACAGGTCATCGTGGCATTTTCGCTATAACTTTTTTTCTGTGACGTTTCAGAAGTCGCAAAAAAACCCATATGAGAAGAAATCGCGCTAAACCTTGGGTCCGAATTTCAGAGATTTTCGCGCGATATTTTCGGAGATGTGATCTGAGGAAGTTGTTCTTTTTGTAGACTCCTGAATTACATTCAAAACAGGTGACCTGGGAAAATTGTCATAACTTTCTCTCTGGGAATCAGATTGAAATTTCGTAAGAAGGTATAGAAAGAGGACGGACTATAGTTTCTTGTGTATCTTTTTCAGAACCAAATATCGAAAATTGTACATGTAGCACTTCATACAACTTCGCTCTTCTGGAAAGTTCTATAATCAGGTCATCTTGGGAGATTGTGCATAACTCTTTCTTGGAGAATCCAATTTGGATCAGACTGGTGGCATTGGAAAGAGGACACAGAGAGCTACTATAGGTCACAAGTTCAGAACTAGATGATTGGAAAGTACAGAGATACATTAGAGGCAATATCGAGCTCCTACAAAGTGAAAAAAGGTGTGTAGATTTTTTTAAATTTTTGCTTAAGCTTGGTTTGAAAATTTATTTTGAAGGAATTCAAAGGGCATAGTAGAGCATTATTATCGGTAACTGATGCCCCAAGGAAAGAAAATGCAAACACCTAATAAGGAACCTGAAATCTCTAGCATGACTCATGAAGAAGAGGAAGAAATGCTACATGATATATCAAAATTACAAGAACAAGTGCAACAAATGTCACGCTTACAAAAGTTAATAGATGCTAAGATAAATGGCGTGGAAGCTAAGATGGACAATTTGAAGATAGATTTGAACACAAATTTGAAGACAGGCATGGCAGATTTGAAGACAGATTTGACAAATTTTCTACAAGAAATACTTACTAATGGTGAAAAGGTAGTAAAGGAAACTCATGATGAGAACAAAAGAAATGTTAATCATGATTCTATAGATGCTAATGTTGGATCGAAGAATCACCATATTCCAAAAATCGATATGAGGAAGTTTGATGGCAAGGATCCCGCCACATGGATATTACAGATGGAGCAATTCTTCGACCTCAATAATGTGCAAAACGCACAAAAGGTACGTATGGAAACTGTATATTTGGAACCAAATCAGTTTGTATGGTATCAATGGCTTTGTTCTCGTAAACAATTTATCACTTGGGCAATTTTTACGGAAGAATTGATAGCACATTATGAGGATACAAAAAGCAACCCTTTTTTTAGCCAATTGATAAGTCTCAAACAAAAGGGTTCAATTATGGAGCACATTGAGGAGTTTCAAAAATTGAACATAAGGGTAAAAGATATTCCAGAGGAGCATAGGATTGATGTGTTCATAGGGTCTTTAAAGGATAATATCCAACATGAGGTTTGCCTTTGGGAACCTGATTCATTAGAGAAGGCATTGAGGTTAGCAAGAAAAATGGAAAGCAAAATTATGGCAACTAGGAAGCATACCACTCACAACTATAAAGACGAAAGTGTTGTTGCCCCTAGTCTTCCACAACCTACAAGGTTGACACCACAACAATTGGAAGAAAAAAGAGCAAAAGGGCTTTGTTACAATTGTGATAGAAAATACACAAAAGGTCATAAGTGTGCTGAGAAGAAACTATTCTACATAGATTGTGAAGAGGAAGAAGAAAAGGAGCAAGAAAGGTCAAAAGAAGAGGATATATTCCAGGAACAAAGCCTAGATGAAGAACAAATAAATCTGACCATATCTTGTAATGCATTGGTGGTAATTACCACTCCCCAAACCATCAAGATAGAAGGACAAATCAAGAAGAAAAAGGTAATAGTGTTGATTGATTCAGGAAGCAACCACAATTTTATTCATTGTAGGGTAGCAAAAGAATTGAATTGCTTCCTATATCCAGCACCAGAGTGTCAAGTGATGATTTCAAATGGAGGAACAATAAATTGCTCTGGAAAGTGCCATAATATCAAGCTATCCATGGGAGAATATGTATTGACTAGCCCAATGCTTTCCATTCCAATAGGAGGTGTTGATGTTGTACTAGGAGTCCAATGGCTACAATCCTTGGGTACAATAGCTTTTAATTTTCAAGAAATTTTCATCAAATTTTCTACGGAAGGAAAGGAAGTTGAATTAAGGGGTATTGTAGGGAAACCAGGAAAGATAATCAGCTCTAATGGCATGACTAAGCTTCTAAAAAAGGAGCAAAGAGGTGTAATTGCACAATTATGTTCGCTAGATGTTTCCACATTGGAATCATCTATTTCTCCAGATCTCCAAAAAGTCTGGGACAATCATTCCAAGGTATTTGAGACTCCCAAAGGTCTCCCACCTATGCGTGATCATGATCATGTTATTCATCTGATTCCAGGAAGTGTTCCTCCAAACATCAGGCCGTACAGATATCCCTATGTCCAAAAAAGTGAAATTGAACGTATGGTTGCAGAAATGCTAGAGGCTGGTATAATTCAACCAAGTCAAAGTTCTTTTTCAGCTCCAGTAGTATTGGTACACAAGAAGGATGGATCATGGCGCATGTGTCCGGATTATAGGGAGCTCAACAAGCTCACTATTAAAGATAAGTTCCCCATTCCTGTCATTGATTAATTGCATGGATCAATTTACTTCACCAAGTTGGATCTTCATTCGGGATATCATCAAATCATAATGAAGATTGAAGACATTCCGAAAACGGCATTTAGAACTCATGAGGGTCATTATGAATTTTTGGTCATGCCTTTTGGCCTTACCAATGCACCTTCAACATTTCAAGGTTTGATGAATTCAATTTTCAAACCATTCCTTAGAAAATTTGTGTTAGTATTTTTTGATGATATAATAATCTATAGCAAGTCTTGGAAGGATCATGTTGAACATGTTGACAGGGTGATACAACTATTGGAGGAGAAACAATTATATGCAAAAAGATCCAAATGTTTCTTTGGATTCCAGGAGGTGGAATATTTGGGTCATATTGTATCTCATGAAGGAGTTAAGGTAGACCCTAGCAAAATTAAAGCCATTAAGGAATGGAAAATCCCCACATCCATAAAGCATCTGCGAGGATTTCTTGGGTTGACAGGGTATTATCGCAAGTTTGTTAAGAATTATGGGAGAATAACAGCACCTCTAACAACATTATTGAAGAAAGATTCATTTTCATTGACTCCGGAAGCAACAAAGGCCTTTGAACATCTTAAAGAGGCAATGTGCCAAGCACCGGTCTTAGCTACACCGGACTTCACAAAAACCTTTATTGTGGAATGTGATGCTTCAGGAAATGGAATTGGTGCTGTTCTAATGCAAGATGAAAGACCCATTGCTTTTGAAAGTCATCCAATCAAGGGAAAGTTTTTAAGCAAAGCTATTTATGAGAAGGAAATGTTGGCAATACTCCATGCACTTAAGAAATGACGACCCTACCTAATGGGAAGACACTTCAAGGTAAAAACGGATCATGATAGCCTTAAATACTTTTTAGAACAAAGATTATCCTCTGAAGAGCAACAAAAGTGGGTCACAAAGATGTTGGGTTATGACTTTGAAATCATCTACAAAAAAGGGAAGCAAAATGTGGTGGCAGATGCACTCTCAAGAAAGGATGAGGATGTGGAAGCATTGTTGTGTGCCATTTCTATTATCCAACCAGATTGGATAAACGAAGCAAGGGAGGAATGGAAGAATGACGAAGAAGTGTGGGCACTTATTCGAAAGCTACAACAAGATTCTAGTACTTCTGATATATTTAGCTGGCAAAATGATTCGTTATGGTACAAAGATCGCTTATACCTCTGTAAGAATTCCCAGCTAAAACAAAATATTCTTATGGAATTGCACACTTCTCCCTTAGGAGGGCACTCAGGATTTTTAAAAACTTACCACAGGGTTAAGAAGGAATTTTTTTGGGATGGCCTTAAATCAGATATTCAAAACTTTGTGGTGGAATGTTTGGTTTGCCAACAAAATAAAGTTGAAACAATTAAGACACCGGGTCTATTACAACCTTTATCCATTCCAAGCCAACGTTGGGAGGAGGTTTCAATGGATTTTATCACAGGTTTACCCAAGTCTGAAGGAAAGAGTGTCATCATGGTGGTAGTTGACATACTTACCAAGTATGCACACTTTTGTGCATTATCACACCCATTTAAAGCCAGTACAGTTTCTACTGCATTTATGGAAACAGTTCAAAAGCTACATGGAAACCCAAAGATTATTGTAAGTGACAGAGATCCCATTTTCACTGGAAATTTTTGGACAGAATTATTTTCTTGTCTTGGTACTCAGTTAGCTCATAGCTCATCTTATCATCCTCAATCTGATGGGCAAACTGAGATAATAAACAAATGTTTGTAAGGATATCTTCGTTGCTTTGTATCTGATAAACAGACACAATGGGTCAAATGGTTGCCTCTGGCTGAATGGTGGTATAACACTTCCTTCCATACAGCAACAAAAATGACCTCATTTATGGCACTTTATGGGTATCAACCACCATCCATCACATCATATTTAAGAGAAAATTCTAAGGTTCAGGCAGTGGAACATCACATCGAACATCAACAACAAGTCCTCCAACTCTTAAAGGATAACCTCGTGTTGGCACAAAATAGAATGAAACAACAGGCAGATCAACATCGCAGTGAAAGAAGTTTTGATGTAGGTGATTGGGTATTCCTACGGCTACAACCATATAAGCAAATGTCCCTAAAGCAAGCTAAGAAGGATAATAAACTATCACCAAAGTATTATGGTCTGTACAAGGTGTTGCAAAAGATTGGTACTATGGCATACAAATTGGAGCTTCCTGCAGCTTCTCGATTGCACCCAGTTTTCCATGTTTCATGTTTAAAGAAGGTTATAGGCGACAAGCTCCCAATTCAAACAATATTGCCAGAACTTGACGAGGAAGGAAAAATTATATTGGAACCGGAAGCAGTCACAGAAACAAGAACTCGACAACTACGAAATCGATGAATTTCAGAGTATCTTATCAAGTGGAAGAACTTATCCGCTGAAGATTCCACATGGGAGGATGAGAATTTTATGCAGAAGTATCCAGAATTACTCAAGCGTTGAGGACAACACTTTTTTGAAGGAGAGGGGCATGTTGGGTCCCTATAATACTAGTGATTACCCCATTACTATTATAGTTATGCCCCTTATTTATATTGTTGTGCCCCTATTACACCCATATTGTTATTTCTGTGCCCCATAGAATCCCTCTATTGTTATTTTTGTGGCTTTATATTAATATTGTTAGGTCGGCTGGATTATATTGTAACTCCTTAGACTCCTATATATAGAAAGGAGGTTTTGTCATTTGAATCATCAAAGAATTGTTCATTTATGTAATGTAAAGGAGGTTGCCCCCTCGAAGAGGCTGAATTCTAAGGCGTTGATCTATCTTTTCTTGAGCTGGTTTCATAACAAGTTTTCAAAGGTATATCTTCATTTTTTGTTCCTGAAATGACATCACTTTGATTATTGAAAAAATACTCCCACCAAACTAAATCAACAATATCAAAGTACTCATATGTATATCTAATACATTTTTTTTATTTCTTCCAGGCAAGCAGAATAATTTATATCTCTATTTTTCCTGTGCGCATTATGAACTTCAAAAACTGATTATAAAAACAATATATTTGACGCAAATACTGGATGATCTGGAATGGACTTCAAAAATGCCAAACCTAATGATGGTGCCCATTCTGCAGTAGTTGAATACTTCTTGCCCCATATTAGTGTTTTCCCATCAATTTTTTTTTATACGAATTTGATGTTGGAAGCTAATGTCATTAAGTTGTTCAATGCATATCTCCTCACCATGCGATCCCAGAATAAACCTTCGCATGTCAACAGTTTCTTCCAACACATCAAAAATAGGCTTTGGCATGTATGATTTCTTAATACATTCAATTAATGATGACAAGCTCCCAGCGTCCTTCCTCCTCAATGTGACTGAAAAATGACTGAACATCTTATCAATATTTTCATGAGTGTGCCCAAAAAGAAGGAAACCAACCTTTACCTTCTGAAAAATTATCAATTCAACAAGCATTTTTAGATATCGAAAAACAATCTGACTTTTGTTTTCACAATAAGTGTTAACCAATTGTAGATACAAAACTTCAAGAATATTACCAGAACAATGAGAAAGCAGATCATGAATTATGGTGATTGTCAGATTTGCATCATTATGAATATTTGGAGCTGTGAAGTATACCCTTGGCAAAATTTTTGACGAAGTGATATTGAATAAAAATTTCCTCCTGTAAATTTTTGGGTGTGCGAACAAAATGTGGTAGAATTATTTTCTTTTGGTCTATATCATCAATTATCAAACCCAAATATTTATTTGGATTATCATAGCACTTATTTCAATGCTTGTACAACTTTTTCCTTTCACTTTTTTGTTGCTCGTGATGCTCTTGAAGCACTTTGACAATGGAATCTACACAACATAAAAGAAAGTCATTAATAAATATGTTTTCATAGTTGATAACTATACAATTTTAAAAATTAATGTTATGAATGCTTACCTCTTTCTTCCCCTTCACATTTACCCCTTTTTTATTTAAGAGAAGCACATGTACTGCAAATCCCCACCCTTGTCTTCTTAGGAATACTGACATTGTTGATTTATTTTTTCCATATCTTCACAAAGTATTGATATGTAATAAATCAACCATTTCCTTTAGCACCTTCTGCATATTCTTTTGATAAGTTGTAGATTTCTCATCTTGAGAAATTATCTGGAATATGTATTGTCTCTCTATTTGGAATACACTCTCCATGCTTTGAAAATAAGTATTTCATCCATGACATTGCAGTATTTGATAATGGCCCAAACTGTCATTTATGACATACTTCTGAATAAAATGTGGGATCCTTTTCCAAATTTTCTTGGATTCTTGACAGACGAAAATTACCCATTGAATGAAACATTTTGAAAGCCTTTCTACAGATAAATAAAAACCCAATATGATAATCATAACCTGACAATGTAGAGTGCATGCACCCCACTAAATATGAATTTTGCATGCTTTTATTCTTGACAAATATCTCTTCCTTTTCTTCAACCCAAACTTGAAATCCATATGTTTCAAGCAATCCTTTTTTAAAACATTCACTTGAAATGAGAACATTGATAGAACTTCTTCTCGTGAGATATTTTGCTCTACCCCTTGTATAACTAGAACATCTTGGATTGATACAAACAGGTCTGATCCTACTCCTCGATACAATATTTTTTGGCAACTTCTCCATCATTGAATCATCATCTGTATAAGCATTTTCATCATCATTATGAGGAATATTGTCCTTACTATGATCATCTGTAATCTTGAAATACTGACTTGGAGGATATTCTTTATCTTTCCCTTCTTCAGTGCTACCCTTATATTCCTTAGAATTAGGACTAAATGGAAAATTTGACTTGATGTTTATTGGATATTCTTCATCATGTGCATTTCTAGTGATGCTCTTATAGTCCATATGATTAGGTCTACGTGGAAAATGTGACTCTTTACTTATTGGAAATTCTTCATCCTGCCCTTCGTCACTGCTGCTCTCATAGTCATTAGGATTAGGACTAAGTGCTTCATCCTTCCCTTCATTACTACTCCTCTCATAGTCCTTAGGATTAAGACTAGGTGGAAAATGTGACTCTCGATTTATTGGAAATTCTTCATTCTATCCTTTATCACTTCTACTCTCATAGTCCATAGGATTATGACTAAGTGGAAATTGTGACTCGATTTTTTGGAAATTCTTCATCCTGGCCTTCATCACTGCCACTCTCATAGTCCATAGGATTAGGACTAAGTGGAAACTATGACTCTCTATTCATTTGAAATTCTTCATCATGCTCGAAATCATTGCTGCTATCATAGTCCATAGGATTAGGACTAAGTTGAAACCACGACTCTCTATTTAATTGAAATTATTCATCATGCTCTTCATCACTGCTGCTCTCGTAGTCCATACGATTAGGACTAAGTGGAAACCATGACTCTCTATTAATTTGAAATTCTTCATCATGATCTTCATCACTGCTGCTCTCATAGTCCATAGGATTATGACTAGGTGGAAATTGTGACTCTTTATTTGTTTGAAATTCCTCATCATGCTCTTCATCACTGCTTCTCTCATAATCTATAGGATTAGGACTAACTGGAAACCGTGACTCTTTATTTATTTGAAATTCTCTATCCTTTCATTCATCAGTTTTGCTCTCATAGTCCTTAGGATTAAAACTAAGTGGAATATTGGACTCTCTATTCATAGTGATAGAATTTTCGTTATATTCATCAATATGAATAGAGTTGTTACGTGATGAAGATGTTGATGCTTCACAAAGCGAAACTTCGCTATCAGAAGAATCCATGCCTTTCAAATAGAAGAGGTTAAATGATACAAATGAAATCTATCTTAATGATAATACATATCTTAAAGAATGAAAATTTCCCTCCAAAACTTCCCTCTAAAAATTTTAGCTGAAAATTTTCCTTCCAAATTTTTTCTACAATTTATTGAAAATTTTTAACTAAAATTTTCTTATGAAATTAATATTTTAAACTAAATATTTAAATTAAAATTGTAAACTAAATATTTTACCTAAATTAATTTTTTAATTAAACTATATAGAATTTACTAGACAATTGAATATTTCTTTTAATTTTTATTATATCTTCTATCACACATTTAAAAAAAATTACTATATCGCCATAACACGATTTATATGTTAAGTTTTTATAAAAAAAAATTAATACCACATTCACCATGCGGTAAAACAATTCTGTAATGTTCTCTTTATCACAAATCACTATATCTCAATAACAAGATTTATATGTTAAAGTTTTTATAAAAAAAAATTAATACCACATTCACCATGCAGTAAAACAATTACGTAATTTCCGCTATATCATAAATTTCATTAACACTATTCCTCACATCACATCAAGGCTTTTTGAGGTTTGTTAAAAGACTTGAAGCAATTTTTTAGAGCAACTACATTGTTATCGACAACATGTTCAAGAGAAGGTTATCGTATTTGAAAGGTTAGTTTCCCTTTTGCTTTGTGCAAGTCTTAAACTCCCATAAGTTTACTAGTATTTTTGTGTCAGTTGGGTTGTTATCTTCGTATAAAATACAAAAAAAAAAACATATTCCAGTAAAATAATATTTAATTTTTTATTAATGAAATTTTTATTTCTTTTATAAATAAAAAATTTAGATGAGTCAAGCTTACCTGACAACCCCCTGGCAAGCAAGAGGCCACTATGTCAGCAATGAGCGTGGTGGGTCTGGTCGTGGGCTTCCCGGTTGTGAGTGTGCCTTGCCTGGGGTAGAGCATACCCATTGTAGGCTAGGGAGATGATTTTCAGAATCATCCCTCTGGCCTATCTAGGGGGCGTTCTGCTGCGAGCGGGCAAGCCCACAACTAGGCGGGCCCACCCATAAGGGTCGGGCGCGCCTGCCGGCTGAACCCACCCCCATAGCCCAGCCAACCAAGGGTGAGGGCCGATTCTCATAATCGGGCCTCCACCCCCACAGGCTTGTTGGACCGTGGGGGTGGAAGCCCGATTCTCCCTGCAACCCAACGGGTCCATGGGGTGGCGGCCCTTTTTTAATCTTTTTTTTTTAAGGTTATGTTTTAAAAATTATTTAGGATTTTTTTAAATAGGTTTCAATATTTAAAATCGGCCACTGGCAAGCCAAGGGGTGATTCTGAGAATTAGTCCCTGGTAGGAAGAATCGACCCCCTGGTAGTCCAGAGGGTTGTTTTGCATTTTTCTTTGGGTGGGCATGCCCACGACCGAGTGTGCTTGCCCACAGGCACAGGCATGACACGACCCTAAGGCACATCGGCCCCCTAGCAAGCAAGGGGGTGATTCTGAGAATCAACCCCTTGGCATGCAGAGGGGCAATTCTCAGAATCGACCCCTGGCTTGCCAAGGGATCAGGGACAAATGAAAAAATAAATAATATTTTTTCTAAGGAATGGATTTTTTTTTTTGTTTCCTATATGAACCTAATGTCCAACTTGTCATGGGGTCGATGTGCATGTTTATGGTCTTTTTTCATTTTTTGAATTTGTTTTGTTTTGTTTATTTACTTAAGCTATTGGTTTTTCTTGTAATTTATTGATTTATATATATGTGTATATTTTTGCAAGAAATTGGCATCAAGGAAGATTCTTGTGAATCTTTCTAGACAAAAGACTGCGAAAATTAAAAGTGGATCCTAAAAAAATACTGTTGAATGAACCAAACCTAAGCTAATAAATATAAATCAATCAAATGCCTCAAAGGATAAGAACATGATTTCTTACTGGAAGAAATCACAAGAAGTGAATCATACAGAACATGTATGGTATGTGAAAGATAAAGAAGGTGAACAACATCTGTAAATATATCTATATGTTGATATCCCTAACGATAGTGGAAGTTATGAGGTGATGGAAAAAGTACTAGACATATGTTTGATACCGAACACTAAAGTTGTTTATGTACTTACAAAGCCACCCAAGTCACATAACAAGATTAAATATCAGTTTCGATTGTCAATGTATGAGACGATAGATGAATCTACAAAGATGTGTAAACAAATAATAAATGAGATTGCACAAGATATCGTAAGTATTGTTATTTGTATTTATACGTTTTTCGTTATTAGAACTGTATCATTATATTTTTATAATTTTTTTTTTATTTACGTATTTTTTTTTTTACAGAATTTTATGGAAAATCATTCAATGAGTTGGGAGGCATTTATTTTATAGAGCAAAATATTAGGAACGTTGTCAACAGTTTCTACTTAGGGTCAGAAGAAGGTATGGCAAACAAGAAAAAAATAGTAATTCATGATGCTACAAAACTACATCCAAGGGATCAACAAATAATGCATATAGTGGATAAATCTAGAAAAGGTATACATGTTACTTTTGAAGATGATGAAGTTGAAACTGATGTTGAAGAATATGTTTCCATTACTAAGGATGAGATTAGAACTGAGGTTAGAAAGCAAAAGATCCATAAAAGACCAAAAGTAAAAATGCCCAAGAATATCTCTATTCTAGTTGATGATTAGAATGTTACTTATCTAGAAGAAAAGAGGAGGAAGAAAATAAAAGTTGATCATTCTCAAATAGTCAAGGCCAATAGTGAATATCTTAGTGAAAATTAAAAAGAAAGCAAGGAAATCATTACACTAGGAGCTGATTTAGAGGATGGAATTATTAAAACAAAACCAAATGTCATTCGACATAACTTGACATAGACAAACTTAATTGAGGGTGGTCATACATTTCATCATAATGTCAAACAAATCTATAAGACAAGTGAAGGACAATTTAAATATCAAATCAAAAAGCCACACCACTTGCAAGTTCACAACTTGAAGACATTGATGGGGTACAATCCATATTCTCATGTGGTTGATTATGTGCTTCTTGTTGATCCAGTTCAAGTTCCCACCAAAGAAGAATTTGATAAGTCAAAATGTTTTGAATACAATTATTATGTGCTTGGGGGGAACCATTTTGTAGAAGCTCAAAGGAAACTGATGGAGGAATATCCCAATAACCCATGTTTTGAAACAATGAAATGTATCATTTATGTTGGTTTATCAGATATAGAAGCAAAGTTATTGGCATGGTATCATAATACAGATAATGCGTATAGGATGTCTATAACTTTCATCCAAATGGTTATATTTATTCATAATGAATTTGAAGAAAAATGTGGTGGATATAAGACAAAAGTTAGTCTAGAATTTCAGAAGGAATGTTGTATGGAAATAGGCTATCAAATTGAGGAAACAATCAATTCAAAAGGTTACAAAGTACATTCTACTATATTCAGAAGTATTGATAACATTTTTCAGTTGGAATTTAGAACTGGAGAGATATGGGAATTGATTAATGAGATTTTTAGCATGTGTGAGAACATTGGCATTAAAAATTAGAAGATCAAAAAGTCTAAACCATTGATATGTAGCAACAGTAAATCAGGTCTTGAAATGAAGCAGCTTCCAAAAGATATGACTATCACACCTTGGAGAGAATTGCAAGGAGTGAAGAATGAGAAACTTCTCAGAACAATATTATCTCATGTGAAGTCAGGGAAATTATTAATGGACGAAATGTGTGACGAATTTCAAAAGTAAGTTTATTAAATTATTTTTACTTATTTCTAGATTATAATTTTCTTTTAAATATAACATATTGTTCTTGGTAGCATTTGTTATACATATCATTATATTAATTTTTTCTACTTTACCTATCCAGTCACAAAGTTTACATGAAAATACAAGAACAAATGGTTAAATTGTTGAATGAAGATAGTTGGGATGATGTTGTACACAACTACCCAAATTCAAGTTCTACATCAACACTAAAATATTTTTATCTTTCATTTAAAATTTATGTTGATTTATACATTCATTTTTATTCATATGTATACTATTTTTATTTTATAACTTATACATATATTTGTTTATTTTATTAAATATGAGGAACGATGCAAATGGAGCATCAAATAGTTTCATAAGATTTATTGAAAAAATTAAGATTGAAAGAATGAGAAAACAACTCATGGGCCTCTAAATTAGACATAAATTAAGGCCCATTGGACCATCCTTCAGCGCATTAAACCTCTCTTTTTGCATTAAATAATGCATTTTTAAATTTAATACGTTCAGAAGGAAGGTTTATGAATAATTACATATTTGTGCCTAATATTATTCATTTTTGTGGAATATTATGAGAATATTGGACAGATTATGGAGATTTGGAGGAGGAGATAATTTAGGGATTCCTTCCTACTATAGGAGGATCAATATTAAATAATAGATCAACAATATATTCTTAAATTATGGCACAGACTGTGGAGCTCCAATGATTTAAAAAATCTAGCAATGTGTTCCCTGCCATTTAATGTAGATTCATAATATTGGAAACTAGATCCACAAATCAAGGGATTTTGGTGGGGAAAGCTTCATCCTTTCATGGAGAATGAATCCTAATAATTTTTTATAAGTAACAGATTGAATTTTCCTATAGGAGGTATTTTTGTTAGGCTTCTTGTGGAGAGAACTCGTATTTTTGCAGCTCCATTGTAATTTCTTGCAGGCATGTAATTATATTGATGGAAATAATGAATATTGGTGACATGTTCAGCTTTTAGATCTTGGTATCCTTCATAGGACTCTGATTTTCCTTGGTCTTGGCCATCTGAGGAGCCTCATAGCCCTTTTGTTTCATTTGCTTTTCTTCTTTCACTTCTTATTCACATACATCTCTTGTTCTATTTCTGCATTTAGTGTTAATGATTTCTTGTTGTAGGATTGGGTGAAATGGTTGAAGTAAGTTCTTTTGCAGGATCACAAGCATCATTTCATCCTTGGAATGACTTTAGAAGGTCATAGAAATAATTGAGCTACTTGGATTAGTATGCTTATTCCCAAATCTAGAGTTTTGGAACTCCTTTGTAGCAAATAACAATAAATTTATACTATTTTTTAGACCATGCTAAAAAGCTTCAATTGAGCTGGTCTCAATTAAATTATATCAATAAATCATTCTAGTTAATAACAAAAATTACCCCATTACATTTGCACTTGATTAGGTTAGGTATTTGATAGATTTACTATCTCACTAGTTCTCGAATTTCTAGATTTTAGACTAGTAATTTTCTGTCATTTTTTAGCATGGGTTATCAAAGGTTTTTTTGAGTGATTCCACTTGTAATGGATACCTAAGACATACTAGTAAATAAAAAAATAAAAAATCCCACCCATTTTGGATTTTATTTTCTAGGTCATTCGATGAATATAACTTCCTGTAGTAAATATGTAACATCATGTAGTTTCCTGTAGGAGCTTTCCAACATGCATTTACTTGCCCAAATTCACTCAAGAAGCTTGGTTATTGCCCCTTAGGGTTGAATCAAGACCCCTAGGATCTAAATAAATGATAATGGAAGACTAAATACCACTTAGTACTCGCCTCTATACACATGCAAAACATTTCAGCGATTTGGTTTAATGGATAGATTTATGGATTGGATAATAAAATGATAATTTTCTTGATTGCCACCTCCAATGAACTTTATTAATGGATCTAAACTCTTTGAAATGTAATCGTTTACAGTTATTTCATAATATTTATGCAATTAGAATATGTTTCTTTCGTTGTAATGTTTTTCTTGCAATAGGTTAAGGTTTCCATGTCGAGCATTTCATTTTCTACAATTAGTTTAGGATTTGACTTCAGTACATGCACTCCATTACATCCTGGCATCAAAAGAATGACACATTGTATGCTGCATATATAGTGTCGATACCTCTTAAGTTTTTATGAACCCCAGGTTGATAAATAAATTCGCTAGCCTTGGGAGTTGCATCATTCTTGTTGCAATACCGAGGCCCATCACTTTTTGGCACTGTTGCCTGGAAGGTGTCAAAGTATGCATTGTTTTCTTCCCTAGTTGATTCATTTCATTTGCTTTCTGCAAAAACAAATAAAATTACATTAGGCACATTTTATTTCAAAAATAGAAAAGTGCATTGCATTAGTGTTTTCATTCAATCATAAAAAGAACAAATTTCTCCAACACCAACCCACCCCCCCATTTGATCACGTGGTGCAGTAAGAGCCACATCACCATCCACTTTTGCAGCTACAAGAAGAATAGATGGCAAAGAATGTAGAAGAAATGGATGGAGATGATGACAATGATGAAGATCCTCTCGGATTTACCATTCAAGATATTGAATGGAGTGCGCACATGAAGAACATCTCCATCTTTTCTTCCAAAATTTCATGGTCTAAGGTCAGAGGATCCAGAAACCTTTCTCTTTGAATTTGAAATCCTTTGTAGATCTTATGGTTACTTATTAAACACTCAAAAATTGAGATTGTTTCCGGCAACATTGAAGGATACAGCTTTTAAATGGTTCATGAGTTTAAGGACTAATTCAATAAGATCATGGAATGATATGCAAAAGTTATTTCTAGAAAAATATAAAGATCAGGATATTAAGGAAGAAATATTTAGAATGAATCAAAGAGAAGATGAGAGCCTTGAGGATTTAATATAGAGGTTCATGTATAATGTTAAGAGGGAAAAACTACATCATTTATGATCCAACACACTAAAAACTCTCGTACTTAGAACAATTAGGGATGATTGGATTGATCTCATAGATCTCATGAGTAGAGGTGACGTATACCAATTATCATTTGAAGAAATTTGTGAAACATGCAAACACATATCAAGAATAAGGGCAAGAGTAAGCCAATCAACATCAAGATTGGTAAGTCAAACTAAACTTGGAAATTTGCTTGATAATTTTAAAACAGAAATTCTTAGCAATCTAAGTGAACAAGTATAAATGTTAAGAATATCAAAATGAGCTAAAAGAAGATGTTGATATTTGTGTTGTCCATGCAGAATCACATGATGTTAAATATTTCCCATGATTACCAAGGTTGAAATAATTTTACCAAGAGGACAATGGAGCAAGTCAATCACCAAATCAGCTATGTTATGTAGCTCCAAG
Organism: Pinus tabuliformis; assembly: GCA_031772625.1. Lineage (NCBI taxonomy): Eukaryota > Viridiplantae > Streptophyta > Pinopsida > Pinales > Pinaceae > Pinus > Pinus tabuliformis. Next base: position 278,405,013 of record CM062809.1, on the reverse strand, counting down.
ACGACCATGGAAGCCTAGTCAACCCAGTATGATGCAAGAGCCTAATTCACAATTTCAAGATTATGCACATCGATCTCAAAGTAATTGGAACACACCCATTTTTCCACCTTGGCCATCTCATCCCCAAAAAAAATCTTGGCAACAAGGGCAAAAAGGAACTCATGGGAGCCATCCACAATATCCTAAATATTCTCCTCAATATCCTCCATACCCAACTCCATGTTATCCCTACCATCCACCTCCACCACAACCACAACCCCAACCACATCCATCTCAAATATCCACTCCCACTCAACTATCTGTACCACCATTTACAAACCCACACATTGAAGTAGCTCATCCCACTTACAATTCTAAGGTACAACACTTCCAAACATCTCCTCTTGAGCTAAACGGTATTCACCATAACTCAAGAAGAGTACTGCAAAAAAGAAATTCTCTTGATATCATTGAAGGACCACATCCAGAAGAAGAAGATTCAAATGAGAATACCAAAGGATCATGGGGTGCATTTGATGAAGAGCATACATCAAAATCAGAGATTGAGAAAGCTCCTTTATTGTTACCATCAAATCCTCCATGTGTTCAAGAGAACAATCAGCAAAAAGAAAAAGATTTGAATTTCATGGTAGAAGAAGACATGAAGAATGATCCAAATAAAAAATCAAACCAAGGGCATCAAAATTATATTGAATTATGGTTCCATAAAGTCACTAATTTGCAGCAATACTCTCTTCTTCAATTGCGTTTGATATCATCAAAGTAAAATCATTTGATCTCTCAAATTTAGGTATAGGTCAAAGCATACATTTCAATCCTACACATAAGTTTGTCTATCATCTTGTTGTGCACATGGCTCCATTGGAAGTATTCTTATAATTGAAAGAGATTTTGTTTTTCAAGTAGAGTAGGGTAGAAAATAAGATAAAAATAAGAGAAAAAAATAAAATCTCAAGTGAAAACCTCCTTTGAGGCGCCTAAGATTGACTCATTGATTGAAAACCTCCATGAGGCGATCAATGGGTTGAAAAAAAAAAGAGAGAGAAATAAAAAATCTTAGGTGAAAACCTCCTTTAAGGTGCCTAGACAGACCTATGAGTTGAAAACCTCATTGAGGTGGCTAGTAGACCTAGAAGAAAAAAAATGAAAAAAAATAAACTATTTGCTCCATGTATCTCTTTGATGAATGTAGGTGCCCTCCAACATCTGCAAGCAACAAAAACAAGTTGGAACCAACAAAAGAAAAAATTGGTCAAAATTATAGTCAAAAGAAATCAAATTTTGACTTTCTCCTCCTTTGCTCAAATGCTCCAACAGAACCAAGGCCATGCCAATCCATCACCCTCATTTATTTCCACCATCCACTCATCATTCCCAAGCTTCTACCACTCATTATCCTTGCTGTCCTGAAATACTACAAGAAGGCTCTGTTTTACTATAGGAAATAGGAATACATAAAACATAAATTTATTTTTGTCATATCTTGAAAAACCATGCATCCATTTGCCAAGTTGTTTCAGGTGGAGATGCATATGGATGATGGTAACATGCTCAATCGATTTCAGCAAATTCAAGTGCACAGTTTTCAAGAAGTCGACCTCCATCACCTACAACCATTTTTTAATTTTCTCGATATTCGTGCAACCATTTAAAAATTTGTTTGATTGGGAGATGCATATGGATGATGGTAACATGCCCAAGCAATTTCAACGAATTCCAGTGCATAGTTTCTAGGAAATAGGCCTCCATCAACTTCAGCCAATTTTCAATTTTCTCAATATTCATGCATCCATTGGACAAGATTTGCTTTATGGGGAGGTGCATAGGGATGATGGAAACATGCTCAAAAAATTTCACGTCAATCCATTCTACCGTTTGGGAAATATGAACAAAACAATTCTGCTACTAGCGATTGTCCTGAATTACTACAAGAAGATCCTATAGTACTACAAGATGGTCGAGAAGAAGCTACAAGAGGCAATATGATTGGAGAAATGGGTCAAAAGGTCATGTATTCTTTAGGGAATGTTGATATAGGTCCCCCAATGCCACTTTCATCACTCATCCACTCCATCTAACCAAAATCCTCTTTAAATTCCACTTTACCTTACATGAAAAAAAATAATCAACTTTTCCACCACCCACACCACCTCCTAATGATTTTAACCCTGTCCACATACCTCTTATGACTTTAGATCAATCTCACATGCATCAATGATGTCTCGAAGATGAATTAAATGACTGCTACAGGAAGAGGATTCCCCCTGTAAGAAGCCTACATAGTTACAACAGATTTCAGGATCAATTATTTTTTTCACTTACACAGTAGAAGATTTAGCCACCTTGAGCAACATGAAGCCATTTCTGAAGATTGAAAAGGAGAAGCACCATCCTTAGAAAGAATTCCATCCACTCCACCAGTAAAATATTGAGCACTTGAAAGAAAATTGCACACAACAACCCTATCAGTCAAAGAATCAGCAAGCTATGAAGACTTATGCAGAAGCAAACAAAGAAAATTAACACCTCTAGGGAAGTAGGGATCGACCATCAACTCAGCAGCAACATGCATACCTCTCCAAAAACCATTAGGTAGGTACATATATGAAATATTCTTGACCTCTTCTCTTGAGCATATTATAGTTAGAAATTTGTTTTCAATGCATGAGAGATGAGGTTTTATAAGCTAAGGATGGGCCAATAGTCTTGGCCACCTTCAACTAGTTAATTTCAGCTCACTCATTTACTCATGCAATGTGGAAAATTCAAATTAGGAAGGGTGGTTATTTCGAGGAATAGGGAAAACCGTTAAAATAAGAAATTTCTGAAAAGGCCAAGTCACCACAACACACCAAGCCCTCCATCCACTTCATATCCACTATCTATCCATCATTCATTCATCTCATTTCTTAAGAAAAAATAATATTTTTCAAGAACAAACACTACACTTTATCTCATCCTAAATTTTTCTTGGAAAAAACAAACAGAGCATCATCTCCATTTTCACAAACCTACACTACTCCCTCTGATCCCTAACATCATCCTCCAAGCCCTCAACATCATTTATCATCACTTTCATACAATGAGAAGACCCTGAAGGAAGAAGGAATGAATGCTATAAGAAGGCAGAATGCTGCTACAAGAAGGAAGAAATGAACAAATTGTGTTAAAACCTAATATGGCAGTGCCTAAGAGAGACCTAATCAAACAGAGAACCCCCAAGGCTATTAGGTAATCATCTAGGCCAGAAAAGATAAGAAGAAGGCAACAACAAGAAAGAAGGAATTCACCATCAAAATAGAACTCAAACTGTAGTGATGAAAAGTGGCTTTCCAAGAGGTCTCTAATCTCTTTCTAGCTTTTGTCCAAGGCCTGAAAGATGTTATAGAAATGGGAGAAAGGAATGGAAGTGAAGTTGAGGGCCTACCTTAGGCTCAGGCTATCATTTACTAAAAAAGGGTTTAAACATGGTTTCTTATAGTTTTAAGAGGGTTTCATGTATTTGTTACAGGAATTACTACAGGATGTCCTAGTTCTCATCTAAATGCATTTTGAAGGTTTTAGAGGTGTCCAAATGGTGGAACAAGGAAGCAAAAGGTTTGAAAAGGATGTGGAAGACCTTGCCAAACTGAAAAATATTCAAGAACCCATATTGAATAAGGGGAAGAAGGTAGGCTAATAGTCTCAAGAAACACTGTGATTTTTTCTACGCACAAGCAGTTTTGGAAAAATGAGTGAAAATGGGATGAAGGTTTCAAAGGAGATGATATGAATGAAATGGATTTACAAGCCAATAGAGTTCACTTGCAAAGAGGAAAGTTATGTTTTTTTCTTGAAAGACTGTTAAACAATCATGAAAAGAACAACTACATTTTTGGGCTTGTCCTTGCGGAACTTATAGCCAAGATTCTTAAGAGAAAGCACTAAGGAATGTACAAGAGAGAGGCCATGAGAGCCATGACGGAGAAATAATGAGGTCACTAAGTTTCTCATAATATGAGCAACACGTTCAGCAAGGGGGTATGATGGGCCTCTAAATTAAACATAAATTAAGGCCCATGCCTCTAAATTAGACATAAATTAAGGCCCATTGGACTATCCTTCGGCACATTAAACCTCTCTTTTTGCATTAGATAATGTATTTTTACCTTTAATACATTCATTAGGAAGGTTTATTAGTAATTGCATATTTGTGCCTAATATTATTTATTTTTGTGGATTATTATGAGGATATTGGATAGATTATGGAGATTTGGAGGAGGAGATAATTTAGGGACTTCCTCCCTACTACAAGAGGATCAATATTAAATAATAAAACAACAATATATTCTAAAATTATGGCACAGATTGTGGAACTCCAATGATTGAGAAAATCTAGGAATGTGTTCCCTGCCATTTAATGTAGATTCCTAGTATTGGGAACTAAATCCACTAATCAAGGGATCTTGGTGGGGAAAGCTTCCTCCTTTCATGGGGAATGATTCCTAATCAATTTGTAGAAGTAACAAGTCAAATTTTCCTCTAGGGGGAGATTTTTGTTAGTCTTCTTATGGAGAGAACTTGTATTTTTGCAGCTCCATTGTAATATCTTACAGGGCTATAATTGTATTGATGGAAATAATGAATATTGGTGACATGTTCAACTTCTATATCTTGGTCTCCTTCATAGGACTCTGAGTTTCCTTGGGCTTTGCCATCCCAAGAGCCTCGTAGCCCTTTTGTAACATTTTCTTTTCTTCTTTTCACTTATTATTTGTGTGCATCTTTTGCTCTATTTCTGCATTTAGTGTTAATGATTTCTTGTTATAGGATTGAATTAAATGGTTGAAGTAAGTTCCTTTGTAGGATCACTAGCATCATTTCATCCTTGGAATGGCTTTGGAAGTTCATAATAATCATTGAGCTACTTGGATTAGTTTTCTTATTCCCAAATCTAGATTTCTGGAACTCCTTTGTGGCAAATAGCAGTAAATTTCTGCTATTTTTTAGAGCTTCTAATGAGATTCAATAGAGTTGGTTCCACTTGAATTAGATCACAAAAACATTATAGTTAATAACAAAAATTACCCCATTTCATTTTCACTTAATTAGGTTATGCATTTGATAGATTTACTAGCTCACTAGTTCTCGAATTTATAGATTTTAGACTACTAATTTTCTGTCTTTTTTTAGCATGGGTTAACAGAAATATTTTTGAGTGATTCCACTTGGAATGGAGACCTAACACATCCTATTCAATAAAAAAAAAAAAAATTGTCCCATGCAATTTTTATTTGATTTTTTGGGTCATTCGATCAATTATAACTTCTTGTAGTAAATCTCTAACATCTTGTAGTTTCCTGTAGTAGCCTTCCAACATGCATTTACTTGCCCAGATTCGCTCAAGAAGCTTGTTTATTGTCCCTTAGTGTTGAATCAATACCCCTAGGATCTAAATGAATAATTAGGGAATACTAAATACCACTTAGGACTCACCTCTTTACACAGGCAAAACATTTCATTGATTTGGTTTAATGGATAGATTTATGGATTGGATAATACAATATTGATTTTGTTGATTTCCACCTCCAATTAACTATGTTAATGGACCTAAACACTTTGAAATGTAATGGTTTACATTTAGTTCATGATATTTATGCAATATGTTTCTTTCCTTGTACTTTCTTTCTTGCAATAGGTTAAGGTTTCCATTTCAAGCATTTCATTTTCTGCAATTAGTTTAGGATTTGACTTCAATACATGCACTCCATTACATTATGAAATAAAAGGAATGACACATTGTATGCTACACATATAGTGTTGATACCACTTAAGTTTGTACGAACCCCGGGTTGATAATTAAAGTCGGTAGCTTTGGGAGTTGCAACATTCTTGTTGCAATACCGAAGCTCATCAACAGTGTCTTAGGAATGTTGAACTTGATCCAACTCTTACTCATTTCATTTGAAATGGGCTTGACACTATTCAATATCAAGTAATAAAAGGTGATTGTGGAGACATTGCTAAACTCATACCTAAAAGAGATTAATTCCTAGTTATTGCAGATATTCTCCATGGTTTCAATATCCCAAACATTGACTATGATAGTGACCCTTATACTTATCAAGATCTTATTAAAGTGGTTGCGGGATTTGTAGAAGTCACATCATCGCCATTATGGATATTTGTGACATTTCATTCAAACACACAATTGGCAATGTTATTGACAAGCTTCAATGGGAAAACAAACTCAAGGATGCAACTTACATGGTAAGACGTTGAAATTGTATGTTTGATTAATGTTAAAAAATTCATTTATTTACAATTTATTTGAACTTTTACTATTTCATGTTACAGGCAAAAGTCAAATCTTCTTAACCGTGAAATTAAACCAATTATAAATTATTGTGAGTTCATCCATATTGATAGTTGGAAAAAAGATGATAGCTATAAGTTCATGCTTCTTAATTGGGTAGATGGAAAGAGTCATAGCCAAGTACTGGTTTATGATGTTGTTGTGAAAAAACTAACATATGCAGATAAATAAGCAAAAGGAGAGATAATTAACCTTTATCAAAAACCACATGGAATTGATTAACTATATTTTAGACATATGTTCAAATGAAGGAGATTGGGTTCTCGATTTATTTTCAGGCTCAATTAAGTTTTATAATATAGAATTGAATTTCAATATCTTATTTCTTAATTTATATCTCATTATACTAATTTACTTCATTATTTATTTTGTGCTTGATAATTAGGTACAACACTAGCATGTTGCCTACAAAAAGGAATAAATTGCATTTCCATTGAAAAAGACCCAGTGCAGTGCAAATTTATTCAGCAAATAATTAATGCTCTTCAGTTTCTTCCAAATGCAATGCAAGAAATTGGGATGAGGAAATGAGATTTTAATGAATCACGTGTGGCAAAAAAGGGAAAGGAACTTCAACCATCATTAGATGGAATGATTGAAAAGGCATATATTGAGAGATTCACAGACATCAAAGATCCATCAGAAGAGTAAAATACACAAAATGAAGCAGAAAATATTGCGGAAGAAGACAATGATGAAACTCTAGAGGATGAAGATTTTGGATTACGTGATATTATTGATTAAATTTAAGTTATGCTTGGAAATCAAGCTCATTTTTTGTAACTATTAATTGGGTATACTTGTAATGTTTTGACTTCGACATTTTATGAGAAAAATAAGTATTCAGTTAATGTTGTAATATGCTCAATATTTGTATTATGTGATTTTCACTTTAATTTTTATGTGAATCATTATTTTTTGAGAAATAGTGTGATTATTATTATTTTTTGACATGAAATTCATAAAAAGAACTTTATTTAACCTTTTTTTGTTAAATTTTTCTTATAAAAATTGTGATTTGACATGTCATTTCTAGCAAAAAATTATCAAAATGTGTAATTTTTTGTTATATTTATGTTCAAAATGTTTATTTTTATGTCAATTGTTAAAAATTATTGTTTTTTAGAGACAATTATTTAATGTGCATTGAAAAAATAATTAATGATATATAAATATGTAGAATATCGAAACGTTAACATATCGACATTCTTCTTTAACTATGCAAAAAAATAACGACCTCCCTACAAAATAAAATTTAAAAGAAAACAAGAAAATATGAAGAAGAAGACAACTTCAAAAATTGTTAATTTTAGAAAATAATTATTCACATTTAATACATTAGAAAATTTTAAGTAAAAAAATAAGCATTCTAAAAAATGGCCTGATTTATAATCAACACGTTTTAAAATCAGTATGCAAATCACTAACATTCTAAAAACTGACGTACATAAAAAATATTAAAGTGTAAAAAACCATGCTAATATATGTGTGTGTGTGTGTGTGTGTGTATTCTGCATCACCACTTTTCAAAATCGGTTGATTTTTTTGCTACCTCAACAAAATGGGTAATTGTATCAATTCCCATTTTTAAATTTTACATTGTTAAAACCCCAACCTTGGGTTCCAAGCCCACAAGTGACTCCTGTGGCGCTTTTCCCTCCAAACCCTGAACCCTAGGGATTGGAGTACCTCCCAAGCTACTAAAAAATCAACACATTTCCCCATGATTGGTCAATTTATCTGCTTCTTCATTTAGGTGTCTGAGGATGTGGAAGAGAGAAATCTCCTAAAAGTTTCCTATTTGCAATGCAATTATGTTCACAATAACTGAGGAAGAAGGACCTCTTTCAAATTTTTCCTTTGAGATTAAATAAAATCTCTATTTGTTCTTCAGGGAAAATGATCACCCCTCCCGCTCCTGCCACCCCTCAATGGGAATTATATTTTAAGAAACAAGAATAAAAGAATAATTGAAAAAAACAAAGTCTCCTTCAATGTAAAAAATAGTAAGAAATTTCTTTTATGGGGGAAATGAAATGGAAAAAGAATATTGGAGAAAATGTATTAGCATTGGGATTTAAAAGGGGAGTTATTCTTGTATGGAAGGGGTTGGAAAGCTTCACCTTGAATCTATCTATTGTATCAACTTTAACAATAAAGTGGAATTCTAGTCATTTTGGAGAATTCCATTCAAGTGAACATAAGATTGTATTGTGTCTACATTAGTGTGAATTATACAAGTTTATTTTTAAAAATATTGTATGAATTGGTTTCAAAGGTGACTCTTCTCTATCTATTCAAAAACATTGTCATAAATGATGTGAAAGACAGTGAACAATTACACTCTGAATCAACAACTTTTGTTGAACCATTGAATGATGAACTTGCAAAAGCGCATCTATTATATTTTGTCATGTCAAGAACACATGTATGCTTCCTAATAGCTTCTTTGTTCAAGTAACAACAGTTTTACTTTGATGTGAAAAATCTTGCATTTCGATGGTACATATTTGAACCTAACAATTCAATTTTCTAATAAATAAATAAATAAACAGATCGAAGGAGTGTTCAAAGCCAAAAATTATATCTCTCCTCATTTTCAGCAAATTTGTAGTAAATGCAAACAATGTGTTCATCCAAACACAACTAAATGTAAAATCCGTGGAGATGACACACCATTTAACTATGAGCACAGTGTTGAATGCACACAAGGAACAGATAATTGAAATATTGATTGTGTGTTGCAAATGCCACAACTAAAAGAACATTGCTCAATTATTGTTGAAACAAGCTTTCAGCAATACATGCAAAGCATATCATCTACAATTTTCAATTTATGAAAACTTTGTATTCGAGGCCTTTTTACTTTAACAATTAACAACATTATTGTTTAGATAAAAGAGATGTGACCAACCAAAAAAAATATTCCTCTGTACATCAAGTTCATGCATTTTGACAGTTAAGATATTCTTCCTACTTCCATTTTTACTCCTTGTATTTCACCAACTCATATTTCAAAAATTATTAGAACAACACTAATGTATAATTTTCCTTTTATTGCAAGATCTAGAATTACAAAACACAAAAAAACATGTAGTCCAACGCTCTCTGCATATTTGCTATACAATACGTCAATCAAGGATATATATATATATATATATATATATATATATATATATATATATATATATATATATATATATATATATATATATATATATATATATATATAGTTCTTGTTTTCTTTTTCCTATAACTTTTGAATCAAACATCGTTTTGTGTGCAAATGAAAACAGAGACCAAGATGCACATTATGCAATATAATATTTCAGTTATATCGAAAATTCTGTCAGGCTATGATCTCGTTTTTATTAATAAGAACATAATATCTCAGTTCCAAAGTAATATAATGTAACTCCAAAATATCTATTATACCATATTATACTTAAGTTTATCTTTTTCTCTCCACTGTTGAAATATTAACTTGGATTCTCATTTGCTATGAATTCTAGAATTGTGTTGTGTTAGGGAAAAAAATGAAGAAAAGAGTTGCATGTGTATCAATGTGTTCATTTTTGTATATTCTCAATTAAATTCTTTGTGTTAAAAGAAGGAACTACAGGAAAATTGAGATATATGTGCTCTAATTTTCTTTTCACATACATCAAATCCTCCTTATTTTCCTATTTACATAATTCTTTTACATGTTGTGTTCATTTGATGATTAACTTTTTTGTTCTTGTTTTCTAAGCTATATAGTGTTGTGTTGCAGTTATATACAATTGCAAATTTATTGTGTAATGAATTAAGAAAATTTGTATCTCATTTTTGTTTTCTTGTTTTTTTTTTCTCATCTTAAAATGCATTTCAACTCACCAAAAAAAAAAAAAAAAAACTATAATCTAGGTAGATTATAGTTTTATTGATGCTAGATGCTTCAACTATGGTGCTCAATAATTTTTTTGCTTGTTTTTCCTGAAACATAGATGGAAACCAATGTGTGTAGTTACTACAGGGACTTGTTCTTTCGAAAATTTCTGCTAACCCAGTGTATCGTTTTGTTAATAGGACCATAATATCTTAGTTACACAATAACATTGTATAATTCCAAAAATATTATTGTACCATATTATATACATACACATGTTTACTTTCCATTGTTCCAATATTAAATTGAATTCTCATTTTCTGTAAATTCTGAAATTGTGTTGTGTTAAGGAGAAAAAAAAGGCTACAAGCATCTCAATTGCTTAGTTTATGTGTATGTTCAATGAAATATTTTGTGTCAAACAAAAAAACCTCTATAGGACAATTGAGAGATCTGTGTTCTCTCTTTTTGTTCACATATATCAAATCTTCTAGAAATTTTATTTTTCTATTTGCACAAGTGTTTTTTTAGGTTGTGTTCTTTTGTTGATTGGCATTCTTTTACAAAGGTTTTTATTTCCTAAGCTATATAGCATTGGATTGTAGTTATATATAATTACTAATTTATGATCTAATGAATTAACAAAACATACATCTTATTTTTGTTTTCTAATTTTTATGTATACTCTTATAATGCATATCAACTTGCAAAAATTCCAAATTTAACTATAGTGTAAGGAAATTGTGGTTCTTCTAATCCTAAGTGTTATAACTATGGTGCCAAATAATTTTTTGGCTCTTTGTCACCAACCATAAATGGTAACAAGCGTGGGTGGTTTCTGTAGCCACTTGTTTTTCCATTTTAAGTTGTTATTTATCATAGCACATGTTAATAATTTTCAATGTTTGACCTATCATAATGAATCTTTGGTGAATGGTGAAAAATATATGTACTATTTGGACTCAATCATCCATTTTTTGTAGCACAATGTAATTTCTATGAATAATAAATATATAAGTTATTTTGACCTTTGAATTCTTATCATAAATTTTTCGTTGACCTATATAATCAATTTTACTTGCACATTATAACAGATTTTACTCCCTCACTAGCATACCATTTTCCCTAACAATATTGTCTTAGGTATTCTGTGTATTTATTATTTAACATATGTAGTTTAGTACTCTAGATATTTTGTAAAGAAAAGATTGAGAAATTTGTAAAAATGATCTTTTAATGATTGGTGATATGATTTTTTATTTTTGATATCCAATGGCACTTTAGACTCTATGCTTTAACTATAACAATAAAGAATCAATATCATTGATAAAAATATCACTAAACCTATATGTTCGGACTCACCTAGTTTTGAAATATTGAAAGCTCTTGAATCATTGAATCAAGTGCTTTTAACCCTTTATTCTTTAAGCATAATAGAACTATTGCCAATGTTAATTCAGTTTCATTTATCCTTGAATTCGAGGCAAAAACTGTTATTTCAATGAATACAAGAATCAACAAACATATGTCAAATGAGCATTTTAAAATAGAGTTACGAAGTGTAACAGAAATGTGTCTACAGTTGCTTTTCAGTCACCTATTCTTCATGTTCCAATATTATCAATGAATCAATTAGCTAAGCTCAACAACGACTGAAAACAGGTGCCACACACTTCAAATAGTGGAATGACTAAGTGAATAAAAAATCATAAATTTATGAATAAAGAGATATGTGTTTTTTAGGCACTTCTTACCTATTATTATTTAATATCATTGGAAATTTTTATAAAATACACTATGAGTACACTGATATGACATTTGATGTACTCAATAGACCAGTATTATGCATCCAGATACTCATGATACAGTTAATAATGTAATCATTCTTGAAGCTGGACCTAGTCTCCATACATTACAGATCTTAATATTTTAATGTTAATATGATGATTAATTTCATCATGCATAATTTTTCCTATAATTTTGTGATTTTCAATATTAGCATTTATTTTATCATGTTCTTTTCCAAATAATCCATTTTTCTAGCTTTCTTATGGGTTGCATATTATATTTTTTTTCTACTCGCATAATGTTACAAGTTGTCACACTGGAGCATTAAATCCAAAAAATACAAAAACAAGGATGATGTGAAGTTTAAGTCATAAATAACATGTTTTACGCTTTTGCTTTTTGAGGTTTTTTGCTTTACATTTATACTAAGGCCCTTTTTTCACAAGACAAATAATGATATATTGATTTTTGTACTAGCTGGCTACAAGGTCCCCCTATGTGCTTGTGCTCAATATTGATTTCTAGTGAAATCTAACTATTGTCGTTGTAATAGAACAATAAAAGAGACAACATGCTTTCATGAACAAGGGAAAAATGCTCTTTTTCACATACCAAGCAATCTATATATGGTTATGTTTGATATGTTAAATATTATATTGTCTCAATTGCCAACATTGCAAGAGATCCCATGGCTTTCGAACACTGCAATGACCATGTGTTTTGGATACTCTTCCATTAGGCTTTCTCTTAGCATAACAAAATTCACAGGTTTGCCTTTTTTTCCATATCTCTCTTTGTATTTTTTCATCCAATTTTATTAGAACTATAGAGATGGTATTTTCTGATTGAGCTATGAATAAGAAAAACATTGATTAACATAAATCCAATCTAAGGATTCTTGGAAATAGAAAGCATCTCTATTCAACCCTAGTCAGACTACTTATTAATATTTTTTTGTTAACAAAGGACACAACATATATCTTCCAATCATTGAGAAAAATTCCAGTTGCCTACTCATTTTCCACAGTTCTAATTGAAATATAGGCAAATATTAACAATATATTTCCTTTTGTGTACCTGCTCAATGTTCATAGATTTCGTCTTGCTGAATTTGGAATTATGCATTGTGCAGGATTCTCACAAATCTCTGTCACCGGAGAGAAAACCAATTAAAAACATGATAACCTATGATATTTGTGGCAATCTTAGTTAGACTCTTCTCTATTCAAAGATTCAGAATCCAAAAAAGTTTGTTACTCATTTGTCCTTGCTATTTTAATATCCATAAAAGTTCATTACTCATTTGTCCATGTTATTTTGATATGGTTCTTATTCATTGCTTTCAATGAAGTATCGCCAGAGATGATGCAAGCATCTTCAAATCTTTTTATCCCAAAAATATCTTTGATTACTTTGGAAAAAAAAACAAGACAACCTTGAATTTTACTTGGAGGAATAGTTCTATGCATAACAGGTATGTAATATGCTTCCAGCTGCCTTAAGAATTTGCTTGGAGATTATCAAACATAGTCTACATTAGTAACATTAACTATGAAACGTGTAAACAATTATTTAGAAATTACCAAACCTAAACTTCATTGCTAGTTACAAGTAACTAGAATTCAAAAATGTATTTAGACATTGTCAAATCGAGTGTTTATTGATAATATTAAGTAACTATCACACAAGAATTGAAGCTAGAATTGCATATGTGAGTCTTTTTTCCTTCTCATATGTACTTAAGGAATTAGCATAAATTAATTGAACACAAGAGAAATAAAAAAGATCTGTGTTATTGTTAGTGTTGTTTCTGATTCAAAATCAAAATCCAATACTCATTCATTCCATGACCCATGTCCTGTAATTTTTTGAAATGAAACATATAATTTAAAAATTCATAGCCCCAAGGGTTAGCTCACTTGGTCAAAATCAGTGCTTCGCCATCAAGAGGTCACAAGGTCCATTCTCTTCGAAGCCCTTGGGGTTAGGCCTAGCTAGTGGGCCGCGGGGCTAGATTCCCTTCGGGGTCGATCAGCGCAAATTTTTGCGTGGATGTAGCGCCACCCGTTGTCTAGGATGTCCATGAACCACAGCCATAATAATAATAATAATTTAAAAATTCACAAAATAGTTTGCATTCCTATTACCAGGTTTACATAAAACCCTTTTTCTTTTTTCCATCACAAAATGAATAAAAACAAAATCCTTAAACAATTTTTTTCTTTTTTGGAGACTTAAGTCGGAAGTCAAATCCAGAAAGATCTTGTAAAAGAATTATAGCCTCCTGACTACCTAACCTTCCTGTAATAACCCCTGGTCAAAATTTCATGTAATAAATTTTAATAAAGGAAAAATAAGACCGCGGTTAAGGGACACTTATTCCAAGTTGAATGTTGGGAAAATATATCCTAGTGGGAATCACTCGATGTGTTTATGGCTAAAGGAAATTGGCAAAGGCAACGGCAAAAGGTTTGGAAAGGCAAAATGGAATTTTTGGCACATTTATTTATGAAAATAAAGGAAAATAGGAGAAAAGGAAGGTGAAAGTTCACAGGTTGCATGTGAGGAGGAAATTGAAGGAAAATAATGGAAAATGAAGAAAATATAGGCTTCATTGATAAAAAGGCTTTTGAGGATCACTTGGTAAGCTTTTGGTCCAGTTCAGTTTTGGAGCTCTCTGAATATTCTCTCTCTCTCTCACTCTTGGACAAAGTTTTCTTGGAGCATTCTAGCTTTGGAGCAAGGAAGGGAAAAGCAAGAAAAGGAAGGACAAGGAAAGAAAAGATCAAGCAAGGAGGAAAAAGATCAAGCAACTTCATCATGAATACTTGCAGGTAACATATTGCATGTGTGATTTCCTAGTTGGTTTTGACATGCATGGCTTTTCATGTTGGTATATGGTTCTCTTGTTGTCGGTTGCATGGTTTTTCCAGGTTGTGACAGTGGTTTTCAACCTTACCTTGTCTTTTTCCAGATAGCCATGGTTTGATGAGATTATTTTCTCAGCTTTGAGCTTTGGAATTGTCAGATGGTTTTGGAATCCAAGGTGGAGGTGGTCTCAGGAAAATTTTCAAAGGCATAGGAATCCTTTGACCAAATTTGGTGGGATACACTATAAATTGTGAGGGTGTTGTCTTGGTTTAGGGCCTAGTGATCCGATGTGGATTGCGTTAAAGCCTAAGAGACAAGGAGATGGAAAAATCCTCAAGGATAGTGATCGATTCCAGAGGCATTCCAAGCACAGTTTGGTTTTGTGATCTCGTTGTCGGTTTTGGTGAGATCACGATTTGGTGAGGGTGGAGGTGTTTTAACCTCTAGATTCCATTGGTTGTTTTTGGATTATTTTATACATGAGATCCCACATTCATGCTTAGAATATGGCACGCAGGTGACTGGCTGAAATAATTATTTGGTTCAGCGATGTCTATGGTTGGGTGGTACGTGGAAATCCCGAACTTGGTCGACTCTTGCCTATGTTTAATAAAAAAATAAATTGTCTTTCTTTTGTACTTGTTATTATGTGGCCTTAATGGTTGTTATCTCATTTTTATTTACATGGTTTAATGTTGGTTATAAGCATAGTTATATGGTTGGTTTTGTTCATGGTTATTCATGAATTTACTTGTAACTGAAAGGATAATAAACGAAATACCTAATTGATGTCAAAATAGTTAAGGGAAGAGGGTGGTGATCCTTGTTGTCAAGTATCATATGAGTTATCAATCATTTATGCTTTGCCCTTTATTCATGTCCTGTAGATTGCATTAATGCCAAGTGTTTGACAGAATGTCATTCTTGGTTGGCGATGGTCAGGCCTAGTCCTGGAGCCATTTTTTGGCTTGCAAGTCTTGTTGTCATGTAAATTATGAATTCTGAAATCTACATGGATTTTTGGGCAATGACCTAGATTTTGGACTTGAAAAGTAGCACAAGTCCTAGAGTTGCAAGCACAAGTCTGAGGAGAAAGTCCCCAGATGCATGCATGCCTTGTTGCGCAAGCATCTGGAGCCTCCTAGATGCACCCTTGTCCATGTCAAGGGAGCATCTAGGGGTTTAATGGTCTAAAACTTAGTGGGACCTAGGGACTAGTCATGGGGATGTGTGGAAAGGCTTCTTGGAGTCCTATAGCGTATAGAATTCTGTGTTGTGGGTTTCCGTCGATTCCACTTCATTAACTGACACATAGGAAGTCGAATCATATCATAGTAACTTCTTGTCACATGTTTACCCCGATGAGACAGTTACTTGGGTAGATGTGGGAGGAGGACATTACAGAGTGAGTTCTGTTCACTTTGGGGAATGTCTGGTTTCTGTTCTCTTTGTGTGTTATCTGATACCACAGAGTGGTATAAGAGCATGGTTCACCCCTTGGACTCGATGTGTGGTGTGTTGGTCATGCATTCGTGTCAGTTTCATATGTGTTCCTTATGCTTGTAGTCCATGTCCTTGTTTCATTTTCATATTGTTGATCATGGTTGTAGTGATGTCATCACGTGAAGGTTGATGGTGTTGTTGTATGTGTCGTCATGGGTGTATGGTTGTATATGCCTTTTTTATGCATGTCAGTGTCTATATGTTGTTATGCATGCATTTTCATGGTGAAGGTTGTTGTGCTTAAGGTTATTGTATGCAATTAGGTCATCATGATGTAATGATATGTTATGACGCTAATGTGTTGGCTGAGATAAAGCAGGAGATGCAGATCATTAAAGTGAATTTGAAACAATGGACTTCGAGGTAAGAGTAGATCATCATACATGTTTGTATGGTGGGAATGCAGGTATGTCGGTTAATGTTTGTTATGAGCATTAGGATTACTAATATTCTTGTCATTCCACTAGTATTATGGTTACATGTATGATAAATGCTAGTTGATTAATGTAGTCATATGCACATGTGTCAGATAGTCATGAATGATAGTAACATATGGTTGTATGCATTGCTATTGTTGTTTTATGTTAGATAACTTGATGATTATATTATATGTTGTTGATGAGTATGTTATAGGTTAACTTGTTGTTGTTATATGCTAATAACTTGATGATTAGGGTTATTACATTAAGATATTGATGTTATATGTATCATGCTAAATTGTGCAAATGGTTAGGGTTATGACATTCAGGTGTGAGTCGACATATTTGTGATATTGTGCTATAATAAGCTAGATTAACTTTGCATATGTGATTGTTATGCATGAATGATAAGTATTTTTGAGTTTATAATGTGAACATGTTAGCTAGTTACTGTTATGGACATCATTGCCTTATTTATGTTTGAGTTGATGTGTTGTGAAGTTATATCGTGCTAATGTGGATTGATTGTGCAAACAAGATATTCTCCCTTGAGATACATTAAGGTATGAGTTTTCTTATGGTGTATATTTGGTACTTGACTATTTGATTATGTCATCTAGTTGATTTATTTAACATGGTATGTTTGCAATTTGGTTGAAATTTTTATGAATTGCACAATATAAGTATATGTTCAAATGATCTTGTTTTGAGATGATTGTACTAACACATATGTGTTGAGGTAGTTGATATTTACTTGAGTGTAAGTAGGTGATAGTTGTAGCATTATGTCTAATGACTATGAGTTGACTATGGATTATGACATGATTGTTAGCCTTGGTAAAGGTTAATTTGAAATCATAATATATGTTGCCTTAGTCCTTGGAACATGTGGTCGACACGTGTGAGCAGTTGCAGGGAAACATGCTTGGTGCAATAAGGTAAGATAATTGATATATTGTTACATTTATTTATCCACTGATAGTTATGTGTTATGGCAGTATGATACAAAGAAATTTCCATGGAATCTTGAAGAAGGCTCAGGTTGAGCTTTCCCTTGGAAGCATTGGAAACTTGTGGGGATGGAGTCATGGTGTTTGTTTCAAGTCTTGTGCTTTTAGTCTTTTTTGATTTGTTGAGCTTGATTTGCAGTTTTGTTTATGTCTGGTGCAAGGCCTTACCACTTTGGTTGTGGTGTCATATTTGATTGGTTTTCATGGTTTTCTTCTTGTTTGGTTCTTGTTCTTGCCTTTTATATTTTTGAGGGTCTTGGGAATTGGTTGGGAAGGAGGAATTTAATGGAGCTAGGGAGAGTTGAATGAAACCCAATAGGTAACATAAGGCTCAGATGAAGCTCGGTGCATGAGTAAGGGAAGTTGAAGGTAAGAATATGACAGACAAGTGGACTGGTTGGGTCCATTATGGTAAATGGACGGTGGCATGACCATCATGAGAAAGGTTACTGGAAAGGTGAAGTAAATGGATCGGAGGCGTCGAATGCCTTAGCTATGTTTGGAACGGTTGTTCTCAATGTGGTGCATGTTGTGCACAAATAAAGGGAATTGTATTAACCTTGACCATATGGCATTTGGTAATTATGTTGTGACCATGATTGCTTTATGTGAATGTTTATATGCATATATGTATGCATGTACATTGTTATCTGACAGGGTCATCAAGGATCATGATTGTTTTATGTTGACATTTATATGTATACATGTATATATGTATGTCGTTGTCTGGCAGGGTCACCAAGGATCATTCCTGTGGAGGAATGATTGCTTATGCAAGTGAATGGCATGAAGAGGTTCCTGGTTTATGAGGAATCAAGTGGGAAGAGTAGTCATGACAAATATATGAGGTCAGTATCATGTCGATATGAATTGATATTGTATTCTTATATTATGCCTATGTTTATGTTATGGATAGCCAAATTCTGAGAGATACATCAAAAGAATGAAAACAACATGATCCGCGACATGCTAGGATAAGCATGGATGGCAGAGAGACACTGGAAGCAAGGTTGCTTGGTAGAGAGGGTGTGGTTTTGGATGTGCAGTGCTAATGTTGTGCATATGTTGTATATGTTGTACATGTTGCATCTGTGATGTTGTGCGCATGCGGTGTTGTGTATATATAGTGTGTGTACATGTTTTTTATGCAATGTTATGTACAGGGTGGTATAGATAGTGTTGTGTGAATATTGCATATGCAATGCTAGGTATAGATGGTGCTATGTAAATGTTGGATATGCAGTGTTATGTACATATTGTATTATGTGCATGATGGATATGCGATGTTGTGTGCATGTGGTGTTGTGCGTATGTTGGATATGTGGTGTTGTGTACACATGGAGTTATGTACATGTTGTATATGCAATGCTATGTACATATGGTGTTGTGTACGGGTTGTGCATGTGGTGTTATGTACATATGGTGTCGTGTGCATGATTGTACATGCAGTGTTGTGTGCATGTGGTGTTGTGTACATGTTGTACATATTGTGATGTGTGCAGGGGGTGTTGTGTACATGTCATGCATATGATGTTGTGTACATGTGGTTTCATGTACATGTTGTTGTTATGTACATGATGGTACAGATAGCATTGTGTGAATATTGCATATGTAGTGTTGGGTATAGATGGTGCTATGTACATGTTGGATATGCGGTGTTGTGTACATATTGTATTGTGTCCACGATGTGTATATGATTTTGTGTGCATATGGTGTTGTGTGCATGTTGGATATGTGGCGTTGTGCACATATGGTGCTATGTACATGTTGTATATGAAGTGCTATGTACATATGGTGTTGTATGCAGGTTGTGCATGTGGTGCTATGTACATATGGTGTTGTATGCATGTGGTGTTGTGTACGTGTTGTACATATTGTGTTGTGTGCAGGGGGTATTGTGTACATGTCATGCATGTGATGTTGTGTACATGTGGTGTCGTGTACATGTTGTGCATGAGGTACGGTGTACATGTGGTATTGTGTACATGTTGTACATGTGGCATTGTGTACACATTGTATAGGTGGTGCCATGTACATGTGATGTTGTGCACATGTTGTGCAGGTGGTGTTGTGTACAGGTGGTACTATGTACATGTTGTACATATTGTACTGGTGTACATGTGGTATTATGCGCATGTCATACATGTTGTGTTGTGGGCATGCGATACTATGTATGTGCATTGTGTAGTTGTGCTATCATGACATATGTATTCATTGTGTTCTACTCTATGTACGTATTTGTGTTGTGATGTACACCGAATGTAGGAATATGTATTATGTTGTGTTGTACACTGGGTGTAGGTGTATGTGTAGTATGTTAGGTGTATGCGCAGGTATTGCATGGTGTTGTATGTCTTGTGTGATGGTATGTGTGTAATGCACACTGTGTATGTGCACATGGTTGAGAAGAAGGCATTGGGTGTTTTTCAGGTGTGGAAACTGATCTAGTGTGCATACGGAATAAGGACAAATGTAGAAGCTAAGGATTGATTAAAGGATAAGTATCATTATTTTATTCCAGGTTTATTATGCATGTGATTTATGATTCTTCTCTATGACGATTATATGTGATCTATGATCATGGTTTATGATGGTTACATGTGATTTATGATTTTGATCTATGATGGTTATGTTTTGAGCTAACCTAATGTGATATGTTTATACATGATGATTTGGTCAAAGATGCTAGTTTGACTTGTGACAAGAACGAACAAAATTGTAAGTGTGCCTTTTTGATGAGCCACCAATGAGGTATGATTTGAATTTATTTCAATTTATTTTGAATCTAATGGAAATTATGTGATTGGCACAAGAAAACATACAATTCCCAGTTGGGTGGTTGAAATCGACGATAATAATTAACAGCGTTAGCGAAAGGAATTGAAATAGGCAGCAGTATGCTAGTAAATCACTTTAGGAGCAGGTCCATTGTGGGACACTGGTACCCAATAGTGTCCATTGATTTCCATGAGCATGCTATGACCATTATGATGATTTTGAGGCAGGTATATGCCTTGGTTATTGACCTTCCGATGCGAGGAAGCCTTACCAAGGGATGGATCACCCAGGATATGGGATGTCAGGGAACTTGGAAGGTGAGTGACTGCACATAAGGGGTGAACAAATTGCCCGAGAGACTGTGTATCACAGAAGGGAAAGTTAGGGATATATTTGTTTTGGTCATTAGCATTGTCAGATGGAATCATATGCACATTGGGAGTGCACCTTGGAACAATGAGTCAGTAACTGTTCACTGAAAGGACAATTGGTGCGGGATTATAGCGCTAGACATTGGATGCAGATTTGACCTTGCAGCGGATTCCAGACTTCCTGGGAAGGAGGTGAATCCTAGTATTACTTGAGGGTACAGGTGTTAGAATTTGGATTCCATTGTTGATTGATGTAGGAATCACATCCTTTTAATTTGTGGTTTATAAAATGTTCATATGTGTATATATGGCTATTGTAAATACAATAATGAGTTGTGTTATAAAGCTTCAGTACGTTGTATCTTTGTCATGTTTTTAGTCGCGATCATTGTAAATACTACAACGAGCTAAGTTATAAATCTCCATGGGAGGTATGTTTTCTTTTCAGCAGTTTTTTTGAGGTCTTGGTGTGGTTTAACATCAAAGATGGTGTTCCCTAAAGGGGAGAGGTATGTAACAACCCCTGGTTAAAAGTTCATGTAATAAAATTTAATAAAGGAAAAATGAGACTATCGTTAAGAGACATTTATTCCAAGATGAATGTTGGGAAAAGATATCCTAGTGGGCATCACTGGATGTACTTATGGCTAAAGGAAATTGGCAAAGGCAATGGAAAAGGCTTTGGAAAGGCAAAATGAGATTTTTGACACATTTATTTATGAAAATAATGGAAAATAGTAGAAAAGGAAGGTGAAAGGTCACAAGTTGCATATGAGGAGGAAATTGAAGGAAAATAATGGAAAATGAAGAAAATAGAGGCCTTATTGATAAAAAGGGTTATGAGGATAAATTGGTAATCTTTTGGCTTAGTTCAGTTTTGGAGCTCTCTCATTATTCTCTCTCTCTCTCACCCTTGGACACAAAGTTTTCTTGGAGCATTCTAGCTTTGGAGCAAGGAAGGGAAAAACAAGAAAAGGAAGGAAAAGGAAAGAAAATATCAAGCAAGGAGGAGTAGGATCAAGTAGCTTCAGCAGGAATACTTGTAGGTAACATATTGCATGTGTGATTTCCTAGCTAGTTTTGACATGCATGGATTTGCATCTTCGTATATGGTTCTCTTGTTGTCGATGACATGGTTTTGTTAGGTTATGACAGTGGCTTTCAACCTTGCCTTGCATTTTTCGGGATAGCCATGGTTTGATGGGATTGTTTTCTCGGTTTTTTTCTTTTGAATTGTCATATGGTTTCAGAATATGGGGCAGAAGTGGTCTCATGAAAATTCCCAAAGGCCTAGGAATCCCTTGACCGGTTTTGGAGGGATACATGGTAAATCCTGAGGGTGGTTTCTCGGTTTAGGGCCTAGTGATCTGGTGTGGATTGCGATAAAGCTTGAGAGACAAGGAGATGAAAATTTCCTCAAGGATAGTGATTGATTTCGGAGGCATTCCAAGCTTGGTTTGGTTTTGTGATCTTAGTATCAGTTTTGGTGAGATCACAGTTTGGTGAGGGTGGAGGTGGCTTAACCTCTAGATTCCCTTGGTTTTTTTGGATTGGTTTATCCATGAGATCCCACATTCATGCTTGGAATATGGCACGCGGGTGACTGGCTGAAAGAAATATTTGTTTCAGCCATGTCTATGGTCGGGTGGTACATGGAAGTCCCAAACCTGGTCGGATCTTGCCTATGTTTAATAAAAGCTAATTTCTCTTGCTTTTGTACTTGTTATTATGTGGTCTTGTTGTGCTCTACAACAACCCCCCATTTCATACCATTTTATTCACAAAACTATAATATGAAATGGGTCCCTTTTTATTTTTAATTGGTATCAACTTTGTATTATTCAAAAAGGTCCGAAAACAAAATGAAAGCATTATAAAAAACCTTTTTGACAAACCAATTATTTGGTCTTATAATATAAATAATTAATCTTTTATCATTGCGATAAAGCGATCGCAAGATCGCATATCGCAATGACAAAGGAGGCATAACTTAAAGGCCCATTGGTTTTCTCCGATGCGATGACATGCAGTAGGCTATCGGATATCGGCAATAATAAGTTCCCATAACAAAAGTGCCTCCCGCTCCGATGCGATGCGATCAAATGCTTTTCGCTCCGATGCGATGCGATCAAATGCTTTTCGCTCCGATGCGATGCGATCACGTCCCTTTCGCTCCGATGCGATGCGATCACGTCCCTTTCGCTCCGATGCGATGCGATATCGCTATCGGCGATCGGGGATATACCATGCATGCTTTTTAAAGTGCCCATACTCCCGATGCGATGCGATGCGATATCGCTATCGGCGATCGGGGATTCCAAAAGGTGTCAATATAAAGATTTAAGTTTTCCCCGACACCCAATTGCGATAAAGCCAAAAGCGCAAACTTCAAAAAACCGTTAAAGCAGAGGTATTACGATTAATTCGTATTAAAGGCCTTATCTTTCAAACAGTGATTCACCTGCGCTCAACCGCCAAAATGTCCAAGGCACGCTTAAACAAATCATTCAGCCGATAAGAGATATGATGGGCATTTAAAGGATTGGCAGGTTTTAACGGCCATTTAATGAAATAGTAAGCTTAAAAAATCTTCTCATAGATTGTATCCGCGGCCACTTTAAGTTAATCCCTCATCATGCATTGATTAATATATCTCACTTGTATTTGGTTTTCGCTACCAATTCTCTTTGTTACGCTTATTTCCACTACTGTGCAGAATTCTTCCGAAGTAATAGATTCAAGCAGAATGGGGAAGAAGTCGAAGAAAACTGCAATCGCTTCCGCTGCACCAGCCACAGGACAAGCCGTCGTTGATCCAGCAACTAAAAAGAAAGGATTAATATCTGATACTACATGTTCAGGACTTGGCAAGACCACTTGAAAAAGTACCTATAATTTGATCGAGGCTGAAAAACCAAAGGTAACAGCAGTACAAGCTACAGCGGGTTCCAATAGAAAATCTGATGGTACTTTGAAAGACTTGGCCGACTCTTTCCTTCATCGGATAGCGGCTCGGGAACAAATTCTCCCATATACGGATGTAGTAAAGTGGGCAATTGAGGAAATCCCAATCACAGACAGAACTTTCTGCACCAGAGATGGGAGAATCTTCGGTTCATTCAAGGCTGATGATTTAAGGCAAATGTATCATTTTCCTGAGCCAGAGAAGAAGTACAACAAGGCATTTCTGGAGAAATTCCGAAATGAGAACGAAACTGAATCCAAACCCATTTGGGAATGGAGGCAAAACCCAGCGAAACACAAGCATGAAACTTCTGGTAAGTACTCTGTTGATTCTCTATGTTCTCCGTATTGTTATGCTGGGATAATGATGTGTAGATTGTGGGGGTTGCACGATTCCGCTAATTTCACTATAGAAATGGTTCCCTTGATGGAAGCGGTGTGTAATAGTGAGATAATGGATTGGGCAACCATACTGTCAGATAAGCTAGCGACAACAGTTCTTAATTTTAGAACTAAAACTTCCGTCTCCGAAAGGCTTATTCCCCCATTCTACTACAGTGCTTATATTCTAGATACCCTGTGTTTTAATTCTGAGTTTCCTGTACTCGGCTGGAGGTGGACTACACAAGACCCTATGCCAATTCACATATACCATCAGAAATTGTGGAAGACTTCCTATAAGCACCATTTATACCAAGTCTGCAACGGCTTCATGTTACCCATTCATTATTCTATTTTTAATAAACCTGCTCCCAAAATTTCTTACCAAGCAGGGATTGATTTGACATCAATAGGAAGATGGTTCGGAGAGGAGAAATTTACTTATGTAAGAATTTTCGGCAGCCAAGCCGAACCTCATGTCCTTCCTTTGTACATACCTGACAAACTGCTGGCAAGGGAGATAGCCTATCAGATTATTGCCGAAGGAGTTACACAAACTCTAAAGAAAAATAAGAAGCAGGTCTGGCCCTCCTTTCCTCTGAGATGTGGTGTCTACACTTTGCATGATTTCAAACATGCGGAAAAAGAAGCTACGAAGATGAAATCATTAACTCTAGCGACTCTCCCTAACAGGCGATTTGATCCCAACAAAGTCGCCTATAATGCTCTTGAACAGGCCAAATTGACAAAGTTTGATCATATAGAAGATAAGTTTGATGACCTGTTCTCCTCAGCTGAATCAATGTATCAAGTTAGATCGCTGGCCATAATGGAATACAAAGATGAAGGGTTAGTTGAATTCAACAAACTTAGAGAACAGAGGTTGCAAACTCTGCCTCTAGATCTGTTAGCAACAAGACCAAGCGAGCCTGAACAGCAACATCCTAAGGAACCTCCTGTTACAACAGAAAAACAGGAGAAAGTGCAAGAGGAAACCCAGACTAAAGAGCAGAAACAGAGCAACATAGAGGTGAATTTGGATACTCAAATTGATCCCAAATTTCTCCAGGAATGGCAGCAATTTGATTCAATTATCAGTAGTCTTGAATTCTCAAAGGACACCAAAACTTCAAAAGCGGCAGATACACAGGAAACCACTTCAAAACAGGTTCCAAGTGGAACCAGCGGCCTACCCAGTTCAAAGGAAGTAGAAATAATCCCAAAGGACCCCTCCGATCAAATTATTTTGCAGATAGAAGAAATTCCTCCCTTGGATGTCTTCTATAGCCCAAGGCACAAAGTTGTGGTAAAACAACAGAGGAAGAGGAGAAGGACTGATCAACCTTCCCTTTTCCCAGAACAAACGGTCACGGGAAATGTGGTTTGGAAGGAGGAATTTGACCCCTCTGATGACCTAACAAAACTATCACAATATGCTGGAGCCTATTCGGCAGCAACAATAGACAAGGCATCAGAGGTGAGTCTTTTATTAAAAACAAAAGACCAGGAAATATTTTTATTGCAAGCACAGCTAACAGAAGCACAGCAGAAAGCGGAGCAGGAAGAACAGCAATTGTTAACACAACAACAAATAAATAATCAATTAACTCAACAATTGCGGGAAGAGAAACAGAGGATTGATCACAGCGCAGTCCAGAAGCAGAAAGAGTTGTCTGAGGCCTTGGCACAACTGAGGGCAGCAAATGAACAAATGCTGAAGTCAAAAGATGAGCAGATTGCTCAACTATCAGCACAGCTTGAGAAGACAAAGGATCTTCCACAGATAGCCGAATTCAAATCAGAAGCATTACAGATAAATAAGGCATTAATAACACAAATCAAGCTTCTATGTCAACAAATCGCCCAGGCAGAACCATTATGCGATTTGACGGCATCAATAAGTAAACAAACAGAAAAGGCTAGAACAGACTTGGATCAAGCTGAAGAAACATTAACTGAATTTCTTGACTGGCAAGATACCGATCAGGGACAAGCGGCAAATTTACCAAGGATTTTAGAATCACATAAAGAAATATTATTTACAGAATGGCAGTCCCAGTTAATGAAAGCAGAGAGGGCAATTTCAAGATGCAAATCAACCACAAGTAATTTGGTTGAATTGGTTAATAATACTCTCTACTTGTCAAACATGATTTCCCAATGCACTCCAGGTAAATTGACAGCGGCGAAAACATTGGAGCAGTCATGTTATCCAGATCTAGAGAAAAATGGGAGATTAATTGCTGGAACTAACAGTTTAACATGGGACGCCTATTGGTTCTTCTTGGTAAAACCACACAGTCAAAGAGCCGCCCTCAAATGCCTTACATATGCAATCGGGTATATTATCCCCGATATTCAGGATGCCACCTATGCCGCCCAGCTTAACTCTCGCCTCAACAGACCGCCCGAAGTGGAGCCAATGCTTGCGATAAGTCAGCTCAAGTTTAAAGGCAAACAACCTACTTGATGATTCATGCCGCCGACTGCCAGGTTGCTGAGAAGGATATATTCAAGATCATTTGATACCAATTAAGTAGGATTTCAATTTCATAGATAGTTAGTTTAATTCAGTATTTATAGACCCTTTCATGTTTTTGGAAAAGGTCGTAAAGTTTTGTACATGACTTAAAGCCTGAAGTTGCACTACTGTACTTCAGGCCTATTCTTTTATAAAACTGGACCAATCATTCTGATTTTGGCAAAGAAGCTTTTATGCAAATGTGCACTACTGTCTTTGTTTGAAAGTATTTCTGCGTTGGAGGAAGAATCTCAAATAGCGATTGATATTGGGAGTGACTCGCAGCTCATATGGTACTATTATCTATGTTTGAATTCATTCTTTTTATATGAATTGTCATTTGATCGCCTTTGCTATTATCAAATATATGTATGTGTTTTAACAGCATTTCTTTATTTCCTCCATTATTGGATGTTTATGGTAATGCTTTTCTTTTGATCATATATGTATTGATGATATAAATGATGAGTGTAGCAATATTGCGTTAATCACTTTGTTTAACTATTTAAGCAAAGTAATCTTTGAATGAATAAATGTCCCTGTTTATTAGATGGAGTCATCTATATGCCTGTTAATAAACATAGATCATCAAGCGCTACACTTCAAAGTACAATAGTTCCTGGGATTAGTAGCAGTTCTTTTATTTTTGTTGATAGATTAAGTTATTTGTCTATCATTAGATTAGACAACCAATCATTCATCCATCCCATTTACTCATTACTGGGAAACTGGTCCCATTACCCCCAGTCGGAGCCACCATTCCAAACGGAAAAGGAGTTGTATTAAGGTCCAGACCGGGTGGTTATCCCCCAATGTTGATACAACGATTTTCGGGGCATCAACATTTCTGGCTCTAGAAGGAGGGCCATCAGCTGTGAATGGCAAGAAAACCCAAATCTACAGGCCATTCTAAGAGTAATTCTCCCTCCACATCACCTCGTACTTCCCAATTGCATGCTGGTTCTCCAGTATCCAAACAAGAAGAAGAGGAATCAACTACCACTGCTCAAACCCATCATACTCCAGAACAACTAAGTCTTGAATCCCCTAAAGTCCAGTCTCTTATCCACAAACTTCAGATCTTCTCGATTTCACAACAGAAATCTGAGGTATCTCAAAGCAGTGCGACTTCGCAGTTCAATTTACCTCACCCTCTCACCAGACTTCAGAGTGGAAAGCTCGGTATTGAACCTACTGAGTTCCCTTTACCCAAAAGGAAAAAGGCAAAGAAAAACACTGAAGGATCTGACAGTGAAGAACTTTCATCCACATCCTCCATCTCACCTTCCCCCGTGCGAAGTCAACCATCCACTCCCTCATCACACATTGTTGTTCATCAGGGATTAGCAACTGCAACATCCCAAACTACGCAATCCTTAATATTAACTCCTTCCCAGACTTCTGTAAGTTCAATAGTAATATCATCCACTACTGCGGTTACAATGGCAGATCCATGGACCAGGCCTGGTGCAGTCAATATGCCTGCTCCATTGCATTCATTACCTGATGCACCTGAAAAATGGCTACCCAAGTTTAACCCAGATGATGGAACACAAGCTGAGGAACATATTAATAACTTCATGTTGGCAGTTAATTTGAAAGGAGTAACGGAGCAAGATGTTGTCGTTAGGCTTTTTCCTTATACTTTGCAAGGATCAGCAGGATCCTGGTATTTTTCTTTACCTTCTGGTTCCATTACCAGTTGGATGACTTGCCAAGAACAGTTTCTTACTAAGTATGGTGATGATAGGTCCTTGGCTACACTAATAAATGATCTCTCCAATCTTAGGATAGAGCATAGGGAACCAATTAAGGAATTTAATGCGCGATTCAATAAACTCTTGAATAAAATCCCAACGGCCTCCAAACCAAGTGAGCAAATCCGAAGCGAGTGGTATATAACTGCCCTACCTGCCAATATAGCTATTTTTGTAGACAGGGCTGGAAAACCAACTTTAGCTGAAAACATGAAAGAAGCACTTGCTGTGGAGAAACGTATTAATGCTCTAGAAAAGAAAGCTACTCTGGAAGATAGAAAAGCCAAAAAAATTTCTTTTAAAGATGATTCAAAGAAGAAAACCCCTAAAGATCCATATGACATGGAGGGTCTACAAAAGGTCCTTAAAACTATGTCAAATGAGATGGGTGAAATCAAAAAACCGGTAGCCGAAACCTCAACCAAAAGACCCTTTAGAAATTACAAGAAAACTGAATCAAAACCACCGAATGTTATATCAAATGCAAATTCAGATCTTGAAGAAGGAGAAGAAGAAACAGCTACACCAACTGATGAAGAAGAGGAAGATGTTGAATGTCATGGAATGTGGGATTTTATATTACCTAACTCCGACACAGAAAACGAAGAAGAAGCATTTCCTGTCACTACCAAGAGTAGAGGTACCTCCGAACCTGTTCAGACAACTTTGAAGAAAAGAAGTGCAGGTGCTGCTACAATAAAAGAAAAGGCTCTCCCGAACAAGCCACCTGTAACAATTCCACAAAACCAACCTTCAACCTCAACAATTCCATCAACAACCAAGACATTGGTAGTGACTGATTCAATGGATTACAATATTGTGGATGACATGAAAAAAACCAAGGCAAACATTACCATGTTTGAACTTAGTAAATTAAAACATCAGCAAAAATTGCTTCTCAAAGAATTAAATGATGTTCCTACCTCACCCCTTCCCAGTGCTAAAGCTGCAAACGATACAGGTCAACCACCTTCTGGTATGGTCGAAGCTACTGATGCAGTCCTAATAGGAGATAGATCAAATTCTCATACTCCACCTTTCCTTCTAACCTATGAGATCTACAATAGAAACCTGCACAACTGCTTGATTGACTCAGGGGCATCTTCTAACATAATGCCAGCTTCAGTTTGTTCCAAACTGAACATTGAACCCCAGAAGTCCGCTATTCATATTGTACAGTTGGACAGGACTAAAGTACAGGTTTTGGGAGAGATCAACTCCGTAACTATCAGGTTATCTGCTGATCCCAGAATAGTACAAAGGATTGATATCTTGATCGCCGATATACCTGAATTTTATGGTTTGATCTTGAGTAGGGATTGGTCTGAAAAACTACATGGGTATATTTCTACCGATTGGTCACATATGTGGCTTCCCTATAAGGGTAAGCCAAATCAAATAAGAATCGATCGGGAAAAGCATATGACCCATACAGTTACTGAATTTGAACAAGAAAACCAACCAATAGCATTTAATAACAACATTTTGGGGAATTATTCATCAGAGTCATTCTTTGGCAACTTCGCTGCCCAACCATCCCCTTTCTCAGTAAACCATTTTACATCTCAGATCGAAAATTATTCACAAACAGATAGGTCAAGATGTTTCAATGATACTGAGAAAACTGTAAATAAAATTGTTAATACTTCTTTATTTTGGTCGTTATATTTCGATGGGTCCAAATCTAGTGAGGGCTCAGGAGCAGGATGTATTTTGATTAGCCCGCAAGGAGAAAAAACAATGTTGTCCTGTAGGTTAGAATTTGAATGCACAAATAACACAGCAGAATACGAAGCCTTAGTCCAAGGACTATATAAAGCTATTGGCCTCAAGGTCCAATATTTGAAAGTGTTTGGAGATTCTGAAATTATTATCAAACAGGTAAGGAATACAATTCATTGTCTTTCCACCCATCTCAAACATTATCAATCGCTGGTACAGGAACTCACCTCCCACTTTTCGGTATTCAATATTTCTTCCATTCCCAGGTCTCAAAATTCGGTAGCCGACCTGCTAGCCAATGTTGCTTCCAAGCTCCTACCTTCCGAAGACTATAGCCCAGATAGATTTTCAGTAGAATTTCTTTTTAGGCCATCAATTCCTGACAATGTAACTAATTGGAGAGTATTCAACCACGATGAAGACATTTTACAGTTTTTAACTTCCGAAAAGTCCTATGATGATCAAATCATTGAGGAAAACGAGCATGACCTTCAAATGAGAGGTAAACCCGAGGAGAATTCAATCCCTAAGCCTGTGGTGAAGCTTGAGGATCTTTATGATATTAAAGACAGGTTTAAACCTGTGACCAATACAAAGCTCCAAAGTTCTACCTTAAGGTTTGAATTGATAAACCTTGGCACTGAGAAAACTCCTCAAAACATTAATTTAGGATTAGGACTTTCCTTGGAAGAAAAGGAAGCATTCATTAGACTGTTACGGAAAAATAAACAGGTTTTTTCTTGGAAATATGATGATTTAAAGACATATGATACATCCATCATCCAGCATACCATTCCAATGCTTCCCGAACAGAAACCAATTCAGCAGAAGTTAAGAAAAATACATCCGAACTTAGAGAGTCAAATAAAATCTGAACCTAATAAACTCTTGAAAGCTAAGATTATTTTTCCCGTTCGGCACTCAAACTGGGTCTCCAATATGGTGCCAGTCAGAAAGAAAAATGGCGACATTAGGATTTGTATAGATTTCAGAAATTTGAACAAGGCGAGCTTAAAAGATAATTTCCCATTACCTACTATGGAGCAGATACTCGAATCAGTAGCAGGCTCTGAGTTAATGTCCTTTCTAGACAGTTTCTCATGATATAACCAAGTTTTGGTCCATCCTGATGACCAACTCAAAACCACATTCAGAACAAAATGGTGAACATATGCGTATCAGAAAATGCCTTTCGGACTTATTAATGCAGGAGCGACGTTCCAAAGAGCGATGGATATAGCTTTTAAAGGGTTGATTAACAGAACAGTAGTCGTCTACCTAGACGATATTACTGTATTTTCTAAAGAGAAGTCCAATCATTTGCATGATTTAAATCAAATCTTTCAACGCTGCAAAAGATATGGTATTTCACTTAACCCTAAAAAATCTTTCTTCGCTCTTGACCAAGGAAAGCTCTTAGGCTTTATTGTGTCTAAAGATGGCATTTATATTGATCCCGATAGGATCAAAGAAATCATTGAAATCCCTTTCCCTCATAATAAAAAATCCATGTAGTCATTTTTAGGCCAAATCAATTTTGTCAAAAGATTTGTTCAAGACTTTTCTCAAATCATTTTGCCACTTCAAACTATGATTAAGAAAAATTCAGTCTTTAAGTGGGGATCAGCAGAAAAGGAAGCGTTTGATTTAATCAAACAATCAATAATTAATGCCCCTGCCTTAAATACCCCCAATTTTTCTAATCATTTCACACTATATACTATCGCATCCGATTTGTCTTATGTAGCAGTACTCACCCAGATTAATGATCACAATTCGGAAGCACCCATTTCATTCTATAGTTCAAATCTTCAGGGTGCTGAATTGAATTACTCCGAGGTAGAAAAACAAGCCTTTGCTGTATATAAAGCTGTCAAACATTACAGACCCTTCCTTTTAAAAGCCCATACAAAAGTTATAGTTCCTTTCCCTGCAGTAAGGCAACTATTAATCCAAAGAGAACTAGGTGAAAAAAGGGCAAACTGGGTTACAACACTTCAAGAATATGATTTAGAAATTAAACCAGCAAAGATTGTCAGAGGCCAAGGTTTTTTCAGGTTATTGGCAGGAGCATCCAACATTCGAGAATCAGGTGATACAGATCAAACCGAAGAAATCAACCAGATAAGTATTACTGATTCTGAATCGCAATATGCAGACTTAATCTTTTATTTAAAAAATGGATATGAACCTCCTAACCTGTCTTACAAAAACAAAAGGGCCATTAGATTAAAAGCAAAAAATTTCACAATTATTGATGATGTGCTTTTTAGGCAAAATTATGATTCAATTTTATTAAGATGCCTAGAAAAACCTGAAGCACAAAAGGTCTTGCAGGAATTACATGATGGACCAGCAGGAGGACATTTTGGAGCTGATACAACAGCCCATAAAATCATTCATGTTGGATATTACTGGCCCACTTTGTTTAGAGATGCTCATGAATATGTAAGGAAATGCCGAAATTGTCAAACTTCTAGTGGAAGGCAAAGAAAACCAGCTTTCCCTTTGCAACCAGTCAACATTGAACAACCATTTGAGAAATGGGGATTGGATATCATTGGGGAAATTACTCCACATTCTTCCAAACAGCATAAGTATATCCTTACCGCTACTGATTATTTTACTAAATGGGTTGAAGCAATTCCTTTGAAGACAACAAATTCTGAGGAAATCATTGAATTCATAGATCAATTCATCATTACCAGGTTTGGTGTCCCAAATGCTCTTGTTTTTGATAATGCATCTTACTTCTCAGGCAATGCTATGTTTGATTTCGCTATTAAAAGAGGATTTAAATTAAAATATTCTGCTAATTACTATCCCCAGGGTAATGGTTTAGCAGAGTCTACAAATAAAAATCTGATTAAAATTATTAAGCGAACCATCGAACATAATCATAAAAAATGGCACAAATCCTTAATATTCGCACTATGGGCTGATAGGATAACGCAAAAGGCTTCCATAGGATCTTCTCCGTTCAACCTTGTGTATGGAAAAGAAGCAGTACTACCAACAAATCTTGTTCTTCCTTCTCTAGCCCTAGTGCAGTTTATTGAGGAAATCCCTTCTTCTTCTATTCAACTTAGACATGACCAAATTTTAAAATTAGAAGAGGAAAGAGAAAAAGCCAAGGTTATTCATGCAAAACATCAGCAAATCATCATGTCATCCTTTGATTTAGTCTCATCCAGTTCAAAACAATTTCAAGTCGGTGATTTGGTTTTGAAATGGGACAAAGCCCATGAGGACAAGGGAAAACACACCAAGTTCCAAAAGATGTGGCTTGGGCCATTTCAGATCTGTGAGAAGATAGGCCATTCGACCTTCATATTACAAGATTTATCAGGTTTGAGAGATTCTCTCCCTGTTAATGGCCTTATCTTAAAGAAATTCTTCAATTGAGAAGGTAACCCCTTCTCCCCTCTTTTTTTTAGAATTTTATAGTTTGTAGGATCATTAGAAAATAAAGTTGTGAGATATCTACCATTGACCTTTGTTGTACTTGAAAGTTGCTCAAAACAAGTAGGGTTGATATTTACTTTTAAAGTAATAGAAGTCTTAAACAAGAGGGATAATTCTGGGAAATTAGGTGTAATTGCATTCTGAAACTACACTTCAATTTTTGTGAACGCTTCTCAAAGTTTAGAAATATTGTAAATCATTTTATGTTTATAAATTGGTCACAAAAAGGTTATCAATATCAAAATAGAAACTAATCCAACTTCAGCATCTTTAACTCTTACCTTGTCATCCATTTACTCTTAAGGAGAAAATTGTCCATCCCACTCACCAAAGCTTATGATTACTCAGAGTGTAATTCTAAAATATTTGATATAAAAGATAAGAGGTCTTATTACAAGCCTGCTTACCATGATCATAGGGAAATAGTTTAACCGACATTACCAATACTGCATACCAAAACAGGGTAATGGCTTAGAATTATAAGACAAGGGGTCTCATCACGAGCCAGCTTGTTCGGTTAAATTACTACCAGTGAATGGCATTGTCACCAAGTTGGTCACCAAACTAGGACAATGGCTTTTTATCTTACAAAATAACAGAAAAGTGGAAAAGAAATACAAAATATGAAAAGCATGTTTTGAATTCATTCTGTTAATCATACTCTGAAATGAGCAGGACAATGGACAATAGCATGGTTAAAAGGTATCCCTGTCGAAACTATGAACGTTTGCTGGCAGCAGAGGCTCTACCTATGACAAAGGAGTCAATTCTAAAAGCTGATTTGGAAAGGTTTTCTGTTTTATCACTATCAACCATTAAAGGCCAATTTAAAACTTAGAATGTATCTAATTTTAAACAAAAGAGGAAGTTAGCAAAGATAGTTTCATTTTATTTGGAATGCATATATACCTAGTTATATTAGAATTTTCCCCTTTGATGAGAACTCTATTTTGAAAAAGTTTAAGTATTTCCATACTTTTCAGAGATAACTGTTTCTTCCAGCGAATCGCCAATTGTTGTGCTCTACAACAACCCCCCATTTCATACCATTTTATTCACAAAACTATAATATGAAATGGGTCCCTTTTTATTTTTAATTGGTATCAACTTTGTATTATTCAAAAAGGTCCGAAAACAAAATGAAAGCATTATAAAAAAACCTTTTTGACAAACCAATTATTTGGTCTTATAATATAAATAATTAATCTTTTATCATTGCGATAAAGCGATCGCATATCGCAATGACAAAGGAGGCATAACTTAAAGGCCCATTGGTTTTCTCCAAAGCGATGACATGCAGTAGGCTATCAGATATCGGCAATAATAAGTTCCCATAACAAAAGTGCCTCCCGCTCCGATGCGATGCGATCAAATGCTTTTCGCTCCGATGCGATGCGATGCGATATCGCTATCGGCGATTCGGGATATACCATGCATGCTTTTTAAAGTGCCCACACTCCCGATGCGATGCGATGCGATATCGCTATCGGCGATCGGGGATTCCAAAAGGTGTCAATATAAAGATTTAAGTTTTCCCCGACACCCGATTGCGATAAAGCCAAAAGCGCAAACTTCAAAAAACCGTTAAAGCAGAGGTATTACGATTAATTCGTATTAAAGGCCTTATCTTTCAAACAGTGATTCACCTGCGCTCAACCGCCAAAACGTCCAAGGCACGCTTAAACAAATCATTCGACCGATAAGAGATATGATGGGCATTTAAAGGATTGGCAGGTTTTAACGGCCATTTAATGAAATAGTAAGCTTAAAAAATCTTCTCATAGATTGTATCCGCGGCCACTTTAAGTTAATCCCTCATCATGCATTGATCAATATATCTCACTCGTATTTGGTTTTCACTACCAATTCTCTGTGTTACGCTTATTTCCACTACTGTGCAGAATTCTTCCGAAGTAATAGATTCAAGCAGAATGGGGAAGAAGTCTAAGAAAACCGCAATCGCTTCCGCTGCACCAGCCACAGGACAAGCCGTCGCTGATCCAGCAACTAAAAAGAAAGGATTAATATCTGATACTACATGTTCAGGACTTGGCAAGACCACTTGGCAAAGTACCTATAATTTGATCGAGGTCGAAGAACCAAAGGTAACGGCAGTACAAGCTACAGCGGGTTCCAATAGAAAATCTGATGGTACTTTGAAAGACTTGGCCGACACTTTCCTTCATCGGATAGCGGCTCGAGAACAAATTCTCCCATATACGGATGTAGTAAAGTGGGCAATTGAGGAAATGCCAATCACAGACAGAACTTTCTGCACCAGAGATGGGAGAATCTTCGGTTCATTCAAGCCTGATGATTTGAGGCAAATGTATCATTTTCCTGAGCCAGAGAAGAAGTACAACAAGGCATTTCTGGAGAAATTCCGAAATGAGAACGAAACTGAATCCGAACCCATTCGGGAATGGAGGCAAAACCCGGCGAAACACAAGCATGAAACTTTCGGTAAGTACTCTGTTGATTCTCTATGTTCTCCGTATTGTTATGTCGGGATATTGATGTGTATATTGTGGGGGTTGCACGATTTCGCTAATTTCACTATAGAAATGGTTCCCTTGATGGAAGCGGTGTGTAATAGTGAGATAATGGATTGGGCAACCATACTGTCAGATAAGCTAGCGACATCAGTTCTTAATTTTAGAACTAAAACTTCCATCTTCGAAAGGCTTATTCCCCCATTCTACTACAGTGCTTATATTCTAGATACCTTGTGTTTTAATTCTTAGTTTCCTGTACTCGGCTGGAGGTGGACTACTCAAGACCCTACGCCAATTCACATATACCATCAGAAATTGTGGAAGACTTCCTATAAGCACCATTTATACCAAGTCTGCAATGGCTTCATGTTACCCATTCACTATTCTATTTTTAATAAACCTGCTCCCAAAATTTCTTACCAAGCAGGGATTGATTTGACATCAATAGGAAGATGGTTCGGAGAAGAGAAATTTACTTATGTAAGAATTTTCAGCAGCCAAGCCGAACCTCATGTCCTTCCTTTGTACATACCTGACAAACTTCTGGCAAGGGAGATAGCCTATCAGATTATTGCCGAAGGAGTTACACAAACTCTAAAGAAAAATAAGAAGCAGGTCTAGCCCTCCTTTCCTCTGAGATGTGGTGTCTACACTTTGCATGATTTCAAACATGCGGAAAAATAAGCTACGAAGATGAAATCATTAACTCTAGCGACTCTCCCTAACAGGCGATTTGATCCCAACAAAGTCGCCTATAATGCTCTTGAACAGGCCAAATTGACAAAGTTTGATCATATAGAAGATAAGTTTGATGACCTATTCTCCTCAGCTGAATCAATGTATCAAGTTAGATCGCTGGCCATAATGGAATACAAAGATGAAGGGTTAGTTGAATTCAACAGACTTAGAGAACAGAGGTTGCAAACTCTGCCTCTAGATCTGTTAGCAACAACCCCAGCAACAAGACCAAGCGAGCCTGAACAGCAACATCCTAAGGAACCTCCGGTTACAACAGAAAAACAGGAGAAAGTGCAAGAGGAAACCCAGACTAAAGAGCAGAAACAGAGCAACATAGAGGTGAATGTGGATACTCAAATTGATCCCAAATTGCTCCAGGAATGGCAACAATTTGATTCAATTATCAGTAGTCTTGAATGCTCAAAGGACACCGAAACTTCAAAAGCGGCAGATACACAGGAAACCACTTC
Organism: Pinus tabuliformis; assembly: GCA_031772625.1. Classification (NCBI taxonomy): domain Eukaryota; kingdom Viridiplantae; phylum Streptophyta; class Pinopsida; order Pinales; family Pinaceae; genus Pinus; species Pinus tabuliformis. The sequence goes on along the minus strand of CM062809.1, from coordinate 278,367,537 downwards.
AAAACAGGTTCCAAGTGGAACCAGCGGCCTACCCAGTTCAAAGGAAGTAGAAATAATCCCAAAGGACCCCTCCGATCAAATTATTTTGCAGATAGAAGAAATTCCTCCCTTGGATGTCTTCTATAGCCCAAGGCACAAAGTTGTGGTAAAACGACAGAGGAAGAGGAGAAGGACTGATCAACCTTCCCTTTTCCCAGAACAAACGGTCACGGGCAATGTGGTTTGGAAGGAGGAATTTGACCCCTCCGATGACCTAACAAAACTATCACAATTTGCTGGAGCCTATTCGGCAGCAACAATAGACAAGGCATCAGAGGTGAGTCTTTTATTAAAAACAAAAGACCAGGAAATCTTTTTATTGCAAGCACAGCTAACAGTAGCACAGCAGAAAGCGGAGCAGGAAGAACAGCAATTGTTAACACAACAGCAAATAAATAATCAATTAACTCAACAATTGCGGGAATAGAAACAGAGGATTGATCACAGCGCAGTCCAGAAGGAGAAAGAGTTGTCTGAGGTCTTGGCACAACTGAGGGCAGCAAATGAACAAATGCTGAAGTCAAAAGATGAGTAGATTGCTCAACTATCAGCACAGCTTGAGAAGACAAGGGATCTTCTACAGATAGCCGAATTCAAATCAGAATCATTACAGATAAATAAGGCATTAATAACACAAATCAAGCTTATATGTCAACAAATCGCCCAGGCGGAACCATTATGCGATTTGATGGCATCAATAAGTAAACAAACAGAAAAGGCTAGAACAAACTTGGATCAAGCTGAAGAAACATTAACTGAATTTCTTGACTGGCAAGATACCGATCAAGGACAAGCGGCAAATTTACCAAGGATTTTAGAATCACATAAAGAAATATTATTTACAAAATGGCAGTCCCAGTTAATGAAAGCAGAGAGGGCAATTTCAAGATGCAAATCAACCACAAGTAATTTGGTTGAATTGGTTAATAATACTCTCTACTTGTCAAACATGATTTCCCAATGCACTCCAGGTAAATTGACAGCGGCGAAAACATTGGAGCAGTCATGTTATCCAGATCTAGAGAAAAATGGGAGATTAATTGCTGGAATTAACAGTTTAACATGGGACACCTATTGGTTCTTCTTGGTAAAACCGCACAGTCAAAGAGCCGCCCTCAAATGCCTTACAGATGCAATCGGGTATATTATCCCCGATATTCAGGATGCCACCTATGCCGCCCAGCTTAACTCTTGCCTCAACATACCGCCCGAAGTGGAGCCAATGCTTGCGATAAGTCAGCTCAAGTTTAAAGGCAAACAACCTACTTGATGATTCATGCCGCCGACTGCCAGGTTGCTGAGAAGGAGATATTCAAGATCATTTGATACCAATTAAGTAGGATTTCAGTTTCATAGATAGTTAGTTTAATTAAGTATTTATAGACCCTTTCATGTTTTTGGAAAGGGTCGTAAAGTTTTGTACATGACTTAAAGCCTGAAGTTGCACTACTGTACTTCAGGCATATTCTTTTATAAAACTGGACCAATCATTCTGATTTTGGCAAAGAAGCTTTTATGCAAATGTGCACTACTGTCTTTGTTTGAAAGTATTTCTGCGTTGGAGGAAGAATCTCAAATAGCGATTGATATTGGGAGTGACTCGCAGCTCATATGGTACTATTATCTATGTCTGAATTCATTCTTTTTATATGAATTGTCATTTGATCGCCTTTGCTATTATCGAATATATGTATGTGTTTTAACAACATTTCTTTATTTCCTCCACTATTGGATGTTTATGGTAATGCTTTTCTTTTGATCATATATGTATTGATGATATAAATGATGAGTGTAGCAATATTGCGTTAATCACTTTGTTTAACTATTTAAGCAAAGTAATCTTTGAATGAATAAATGTCCCTGTTTATTAGATGGAGTCATCTATATGCCTGTTAATAAACATAGATCATCAAGCTCTACACTTCAAAGTACAATAGTTCCCGGGATTAGTAGCAGTTCTTTTATTTTTGCGGATAGATTAAGTTATTCGTCTATCATTAGATTAGACAACCAATCATTCATCCATCCCATTTACTCATTATAGGGAAACTGGTCCCATTACCCCCAGTCGGAGCCACCATTCCAAACGAAAAAGGAGCTGTATTAAGGTTCGGACCGGGTGGTTATCCCCCAATGTTGATACAACGATTTTCGAGGCATCAACAAGTCTTAATGGTTTTTATCTCAGTTTTATTGAGATGGTTTAATGCTGGTTATAAGCATGGTTATATGGCTGGTTGTGGTCATGGTTATTTCATGAATTTACTTGTAATTGAAAGGATAATGTATGCAATACCTAATTGATGTCAAAACAGTTAAGGGAAGAGGGTGTTGATCCTTCTTGTCAAGTCTCATATGATTTATCAGTCATTTATGCTCTATCTTGTATTCATGTCCTAAAGATTGCATTAATGCCAAGTGTTTGACAAAATGTCAGTCTCGGTTGGGGATGGTTAGGCCAAGTCCTGGAGCCAATTTTTGGCTTGCAAGTCTTGTTGTGATGCAAATTATGGATTTTGAAAGATATAAGGATTTATGGACAGTGACCTGGATTATGGGCTTGAAAAGTGGCACAAATCCCAGAGTCACAGGCACAGGTCTGAGGAGAAAAGTCCCCAAACGCACAAATGCCTTTCTATGCGAGCATCTAGAGCCTCCCAGACACACCCTTATCTATATCAAGGTAACATCCAGGGGTTTAATGGTCTAAAACTCTGTGGTACCCAAGGACTGGTCATGGGGATGACCGGGAAGGCTTTTGGGAGTCTTGGAGCAGGTATAGAAGGTCTGTGTTGTGATTTTTCATCAATTCCACTTCCTTAACTCACACATAGGGAGTCAAATCATATCATAGTAACTTCTCGTCACATGTTTACCCTAGTTGGTTAGTTACTTGGGTAGATGTGGGAGGAGAGCGTTACACTTCCGACCACCCGACTACCAAGTCAGGGTGACTACAATTTGTTTTATAAATAATTCGCTCGACCTCCCAAACTCATCATTTCCCGACTGCGTAACTACCTGACCTAATGAAACCACCCAACTATGGCATAGTCGCAATCCCAATAGAATAAATGAATCATAAAACAAAAAAATGCCCGACTGTCTGACCTCCCAACTATACGATTAAAAAAAATTATAAATAAATAAAAATTAAAATTAAAATAATAATAATAAGAAGAAGAAAAACCCTTGATTTTTGTGTAGTGTGCTTTTGTATATAAATATTCAAAAAAAAAATCCACGTTCAATTTATTCTTTTTTAAGACAATAAAAATTTCATGCTTACAATAAATTAATGAACATGTTTAGTTATGATATTTTTGTATTTTAAGAAAAAATTTAAGAGTTTAGAGTGCTTCTCCTGCATGTTGTTTTCCTAAATCTAGTTCGAAGAAACGTTGAATTAAGGAAATATAGTACCAGTTTCAAAAAAAATTGTGTGACCAGAATATCATTTTACAAATTCCTGAATTCAATTTCAAATTTTAAATAAGGAAAACACACACACACACACACATATATATATATATATATATATATATATATATATATATATATATATATATATATATATATATATATATATATATATATATATATATATATATATATATATATATATATTGTGTCACTGTTCACAGGTGATTAAATGCAGAATAACCACCTGACCGCTTAACTACCCAACCGGCTGACTGCTAGAGTACTTGTCCTAAAGACAAAAGTTGATTAAGGTATAGTCAGAGTTGGGAAAGAACAAATCAATTTTAAAAGGAAAAAATGCCCAACCGCCCGATTGACTGACCTCTCAACCATATGGTCATCCGAATAAAATACTATTTTTTTATTTGTGTGCAATGCGCTTTTTAATGAAGATTTTCAAAATTTCTCGTTTCACGTTCAATTGGTTACTTGTTAAATAAATAATAAATTTTCTAATGCTTTCTCGATTCCCGAAATAAAAATAGATAGTCTGTTTACAAGAAATTAATGAACACGTTCAATTGTGATTTCTCATTTTTCTAAACAAAATTTTAGGATTTTAGGTTTTTCTACCTGCATGCTCATTTCTTAAGTCTTGTCGAAAGAAACTTATTAAAAACTCTATGTAATCATAACGTTATTATTTTTAGAAATTCCTAAGTTCAATTTCAAATTTTAAATAAGCAAAACTTATATATGCTCTATTATGCCTGAAGAAGCTTAGAATAAAATGCAAGGAGCCCCTTACCATCCAAGTAGTAGGACAATTGGCTTACTTAATGTCTGAAAAGACAGTGAGGGAGAAATATGTGGACCCTAGGGAATCCCGTGGTGTAGAAATGTATACAAATCTAGCTCTAGTACCATGTTGAAATTGCTTATAGATTCAAACTGCTAATTGTAATATACTAAAACAAAAGACTTCAATCTAATCTACTCATCAGCGAAAACAATTAAAATATCATGAAGCATACAAGAGAAATAATTCAATCACACATTACATAATGATTTCCTGGGAAATCCACAGCTAAAACCCCCTATTATCTGTATATTGCATTAATCAGAAAATATGACAAGATTACAATGCTTTGCTCAAGTCTAAGAAACCTCTGCACTATCTCTATCTGTCTCACTACTTCCTAGACAAGTATTGGATGAATACAATATGCTCTGCTCAACCTTGAGCTCAACCTGAACAAGTATTTTCTATCCTCTACCTAATTGACTGCCTTTGACCAATACTTAGCCAAATTCCTAGCCTTCCAAGTTCCTACTTCCTTGCATTGTTCCCTTGGGAATTAGCCCCTATTTAATGGGGAAATTCCTCAATTATGAATTGTGCAATCCTCATAGGCCTTCCTCTAAAAGCATGCACCATTGGTTTAATTTATATGATTTTACAATTGATAGTACATTATCCTTAAACTCCAATCTCAACTAGGTATTTCTCTAATATGACATGCATGAGTTCATTATGAGTGAATCTTCAGTTTACAGGTTGATAACTACAGGCAGCACCCCACTACTATAGGTTATACCCCACTATTAGACCTCCCACTAATTCCTCCATTAGTTGGAACTAATTTAAATGAATTTAACTGAGTTAGACTGAATTAAATAATTACAACTCAAAATAAACTCAACTAGTGCTCCCAATTGTAGGAGACACTCTACATGACTCTAGTTTGACCATCAACTCGAATTAATTGAGTTAACTAAGTCAATTTATCTTAGTTAACTATTACAAGTTGTCATGAGATGTAGAGTTACAATTTTATTCCCAATTTAATCCAAGGATAAATTAAATTAGGATTTTTCTTGATGTTCTTTTTAACATGTCTTGTTGTTATTTTCAACACTCCCTCTCAACAAGAAAGGAATTCAACTCTATCTTAATCCAATACCTTTGGAATGTTTTGCATGCAACAATTATCACTTTTGTTGTTGCTACTACAACATTCGCAACCCAAAAAAAGAATCCAAAAAAAATAAATTGAATCAATTGTGTCTGCAACTGTCTACTATGAAAACTTTGTTGTTGTTGACTCTGCTACTGGGCCTCATGCTCTATTGTCAACACTGCTCTGCACTCCTCAGTTGTCAACATTGACCCTTCTACTACTGAATACTATGGGCCCCCATAGCAAGGTAATGATCCATTAGAAAAAACATACCTTAATGGATCCTGCCCAATTTTTTAAACTCTTGAACTAAGGTTTCATATCGTCCCACCTCACACCTAGAGGTATGGATGCATGTGCTCCTTCTTCCCACTTAGCTCGAAATTTATGCCTACTAAAGGTGTCTACTTAAGTGGATGTCTCCACTCAGTCTCCTTGTTTCTTCTCCAATTATGGATTCTCCACAACTTTCTGAGGCTACTTCTGAGGTTGCATGTTGAGAGGTAATCCATGCTCTCTCTCAATTGCCAAGTCTCTAACCTTTACCTTGCTCCTCAAGGATTTTCATGCATGAGCTAAATATGATATACTCATATTGTTATTTCTAGTTCTTTGTTGCTACTTCCTCATTGTTTCTACAACTACTGCAAAAATGAGTCCCATCTCCCCAGATCCTGAAGTACTAGCTTCCTTAGGGTTGCTCTCTCTAAAATTAGACTCCCTCTGAGTATCGATCTCCCTATGGGAAATTTCATTTCTCCTCAATATACCAATATCAATGATCAAAACTCCTTTTTTGTAACACTCTCCTCCCACATCTATCCAATCAACCGGCCAGCCAAGGTAAACATGCGATGAGAGACCACTATGATATGATTCGACCTCCTAAGCCATGTTAAGGAAGTGGAACCAACGAAAACACACCATACATACATTAATCATCAACTCTAGGACCCTCAGGAACCAATCCAATTCTTTAAACAGCTTGCCTTGGGGTCACATTGAACTTTTGGACACCTTAAGCCTCAGTTGCTCTCATGCTATATGCATGAGGGTGACCAGAAACCCAAAGTCGCTCTCACAGGCTTGCCTCCTAGAGACTAGAGACCAAAATTGTGATTGTTATGCCAGAAACTCCAGGATTTGAGCCATTTTTTCAGACCCAGGTCCCACATCACTGCGCAAAATTGAACCATTTCTTCAAATCAGAAAAATAACATGGAAATGACAGTACTAAAGCAATCACTTGTTCAAGACATTGATTGGACCCCTACTAACCATGATAGACATTTCATCAAACATAATGCAAATGTGTAATCTACAAGTATAATTAACAGTTCTGAGCATAGGGGTCTCATACTTAGCTTAGAATTGCTAAGAACCATTGATGCCTCAACACATCAATTGCCATTCCATCTATTATGTAATGGATACATTGATCATTCAATTACAAGTAAAAACATGATGAGAGCCACACATGGTTATTGTCATAAAACACATACATAACCAGCATAATAGAAACAGAAATACTCATGAAAGTACAATCATATAGACTACATATAATCCATTAAAATCCTCATAGGAACTCAAGGAGAAATACCCTTTCATTAATGATGCAAAATCCAAACCTGAGATGGGACTTCCATGTTCCACCCAACCGTAGAAAGGCTGAGCCAAATCTCTCTTCAATCATTCACCCCCATGCCATATTCCAAGCATGAATGTGGTATCTCATAGAGCACATCAATCAAAACTCATCCAGGGCTTCCAGAGACCATCCACCTCAACCCATCAAGCAGTGATTCCACCTCACGGTCAAACATCACAAAACCATCATCAAATTGGTCTCCATCCAAGCCTTCCTGAGCTTCCAGAGCGTTTGTTCCAACCAAGGCTTCCAAGGCTAGTAACTCAACCCACAACAGTCAGCGGACTTCCAGAGCGTTTGTCCAACCATGGCTTCCAAAACTAGTAACTCAACCCACTAAGGGCTTCCAGAGCATTTGTCCAACCAAGGCTTCCAAGACTAGTAACTCAACCCAAGTTGTTACAGGGCTTCCAAAGAGTTTGTCCAACCAGCGCTTCCAAGAACTAATAACTCAACCCAAGCTAAGGAAACACAAGAACCAACCAAAAAAATACAATGAAAATAAACCCACAATCACCATGGCTATCTAGGAAATGGCAAGGTTAGGCAATCCACTGTCAATCCATGAAATCCTCTATGCCAATGACATATCACAACCAAGAAACCACATGCATGTGCCATGCATTCCAAAACTAGTGAAGGAAACATACATGCAACTCAGTACTTGCAAGAAAATTTGATGTAGTAGCTAATATCGATGCCTTCTTGCTCCAAAATCCAAGTATGCCCCACCCACTAAGAGTGCTCCAAGAAAAATATGTCTCCAAGAGTATGAGAGAGAGAGAATAATGAGAGAGCTCCAAAACTAAACTGACAAAGGTTACCAACTGATCCCCAAAAAACTTTTTATCAATGAGGCCTCTATTTTCTTCATTTTCCATTATTTTCATTCATTTTCCTTCTCACATACAATGTGTGACATTTCACCTCCCTTTTCTCCTAAAATCCATTATTTTCATAAATAATTGAGCCAAAAATGCCATTTTATCTTTCCAAAGCATTAGTCATTTCCTTTGCCAATTTCCTTAGCCATAAACAATGACAAGTGATCCCCATCACTAGGGTTTTTCCCAACATTCAACTTGGAATAAATGTCCCATCATCTATGGTTATTATTTTGTCTTTATTTACTTTTATTACATGTAATTTTCACCAGGGTTGTTACAGAACCCTCCTCCTTTGGGGAACATCGTCCTCGGTGTTCAACAACACCTATAACCACAAAATTGTTGTAAGAAAAATATATGCTATTGATGGAGCTTTATAATTTATCTCGATGCATTTTTTACAATGATCACCCTGCTGAAAGCAAACCAACATAAAAACATAATAAAATTGACATCATAACAACATACCACATAGTGGAGCTTTATAACACAACTCGTGGAGGCATTTACATCCATATACATATGTACATAAACCAACATCATCAAAACATATACCAAAGCATATACCACAACATATACCAAAGCCACACCAAAAACCAAGCGAAAAATGCCTTGCCTCAATCGACAAACAAGGAAGGATTCATAGCCTACATCTCATCTGTCATCTCCCATGTAGATTCATCGGGCCCAAAGTGCTTCCACTGCACCTTAACTTTCTTGATTTCTCGGTTCCAGAGCATGAGCACCTTTTAAGAAATATACACTAAGGCTCTAGCTGGAATTCTCCATTTGGTTCCACCTGAAATACAGACCAATCAATCACATGATCATCATTTTTAACATACTTCTTAAGAAAAGATACATGGAAAACATGATGGAATTTCATTGTCGGATACAGTGCAAGTTGATAGGCTATTGGCCCAATCCTCTCAACAATGCTATAGGATCCACAAAACCGTGGTGCCATCTTGGCACATGATCTAATCCGTAAGCAGTTATTCTTCGGTTTGATGTGCAGGTACACCTGTTCCCCAACCTGGAACTCCTTGAACAACTTGTTCCTATCTGCATAACTCTTTTGCCTATCTTATGTTGCCTTTAGATTCTTCTTTATAACTTGCATTTCATGTTCCATGTATGCCAACATGTCTGGTCCAATCAACACCCTGTTAATCGGATCACTCCAACTGATGGGAGTGTTGCAACTCCTCCCGTACAATGCCTCAAAAGGACTCATCCTCAATGATTCTTGATAATTGTTGTTGTACGTGAACTCCACCAATGGAATATACTCTTCCCACTTTCGTTGTTAATGCATCACATACATCCTCAACATGTCTTCCAATATCTTGTTGACCCTCTTTTTCTGTCCATCTGTCTACAGATGATAAGTCATACTAAATGCCAACTCTATGTCCAAACCTGGAAACAACTCCTTCCAAAACCTAGAAGTGAACTTCAAATCCCTGTCTAACACAATATTCTTCGAAACACCATGCAATGTGACCACATCTCGGATGAATACCTATGCTACATCGCTAGTTGAGAATGTAGACTTCACCGGAATGAAATGTTCAACCTTCGTCAACCTATCCACAATAACCATAATGGAATCATGTTGTCTCATTGGCTTCAGCAATCCTATGATGAATTCCATGGAAATAACTTCCCATTTCCACTCTGGAATTGCAATCGACTGTAGCATTCCACTTGGATGCTTACATTCTTCCTTCACTCACTGACAATCAAAACATCTAGCCACGAACTCTGCTACATCTCTCTTCATATTCGGCCAATACTAAAATCTTTTGATTGCAATTAATGTATTTTGATAACCTGGGTGACCTGAATAAGGTTTCTTATGAAACTCCCTCAAGACCACCTTGTTGAGCTCATTGTTATCCGATACATATATCTTGTCTCATAACCTGACCAACCCATCTGCTATAAGACAGTAATTCATACCCTGTGCACCTATAGCTACACCTGTGCATGTACTTGTACCTATACTTGTACATGTGCTATCGCTTGTACCTATACTTGCACCCTTTTGCAACCTGTGCACAATCTCCATATACCTAACGTTATACTGACTTGCCTACAAGATCCTATCCTATAAGTTTGTCCCATAGGAGCTCATAGCTTCCAAGTGATTTACTTGGACCCGTCAACTAAGATCATCTACCGCCATGTTCTCTTTACCTTTAATGTGCCTGATCTCAAAATCAAACTCACTGATCGTGGCCAACCATCTAGCCTGCCTGGCGTTCTGATTTAGCTGGTCAAAGAAATACCTCAACCCCATATGATCACTCGTAAGTACAAACCTTCTACCAAGAAGATAGTGTCTCCACATCTTTAGTTCATGTATGATCGCTCCTAACTCCAAATCATGTGTCAGGTAGTTCTGCTCATGCTTATTTAGTTTTTGGGACTCATAACATACCACCTATCCATTCTGCATAAAAAATCCACCTAGTCCTCTCTGGCAAGAATCTATGCATACCACAAACTCTTTGTCTAGGTCTGAAATATGTAGCACTGGTGCATGTGTCAACAACTACTTAAGTTTCTCAAAGCTAGCCTCACACTCATAAGTCTATTCGAACTTCTTACCTTTCCTTTGCAATGATGTGATAGGATAAGCAATCTGCAAGAAGTTCCTAATGAACCTCGTATAGTAGCCTGCCAAACCCATGAAAGATCTCACCTCATCCACACTCTTAGGATCTACCCACTCCATGATGGCCCTTATCTTCTTTGGATCTTAGGCAATTCTCTCCTTGGAGACAACATGCCCCAGGTAGTATACCTCAATCTGAAAGAAACTACACTTATTGAGCTTAGCATACAACTAATGCTCTCTCAACAACTTCAACACTGCTGCTAAAGGCTCGTTATGTTCTTCCTCATTTTTAGAATATATCAGTATATCATCAATGAACACAATAACACACTTATCCTAATATGGACACAACACATTATTCATCAAGCACATGAATGTAGCTGGAGAATTAGTTAATCCAAATGGAACAACAACAAACTCATAATTCCCATACCTGGTCCTTAACGTAGTCTTGTAAATGTCCTCCTCTTTGATGTGTATATGATGGTATCTAGTTCTCAATTCAATCTTCGAGAACATTGTTGCTCCCTTCAACTGATCAAACAAGTCATTAATCATCGGCAAAGGGTACCTGTTCTTGATAATCACTTTGTTCAACTTCCTATAATCAATGCATAATCTGAGAGTACCATCTTTATTCTTCACAAACAATACCGGTGTGCCCCATGGTGATACACTCGGCCTAATTTACCCCTTGTCAAACATTTCCTTCAGTTGTAAATTTAACTCAACCAAATTAAGTGTGCTCATCATGTACAGTGCTTTTGATGCTGAAGCTACCCCTGGTAGTAACTCAATAGAAAATTCTACCTCCCTATGAGATGGAAATTCTATAACGGCCTCGGGAAATACGTCCTTGAACTATTGTCAAACTGGGTACTTGCTCAACACATCCATATCCTCAACTTCCTTACCCTTATCACTAGAAATGTGCACAACAAATAACTTACACCCTTTCTTGCGACTACGCTTTGCTTGCATAGTTGTCACCATCCTAATTGATGTAGCTTTCTTCTGACCATGTAAGACTCTTGGTTCTCCATTGTCATCAACACACTCAATAGATTTGTCATAACAATCAACCTTGGTTCTCTGAAGATACAACCAATCCATGCCCAACAACATATTGTATGAACCCAATGGTAATACATTCAAATGTGTTGTGGTAGGCATACCATTCAAATAAAATGCGCAAGATCTTAACCAATGATGAACTCGCTTCTTTGTACCTATAGCCAACTGCACTAACCAAGACTCTACATGTAATTCCTTACTCAAACCACACTTTTCAACCAAGTTAGGACTAACATAGCTATAATTAGATCTAGGGTCAATCAAAATAAAATAAATTGATCACAAAACTCACTGTGCATCTCAATTATAGATGCCCGATGCTCTACCTGTTTGTTATCCAATGTTGCATAGATACATAGAATACTCTGACCAACATCCCAAACAATCTATGCCTCTTGCGTACTGTATATCTGAAGTCGACCACCCTGTTTTTGTAGAAAATCTCTCCTATGATTATCCTTACCACAAATCCAACACTCTATAGGCTTCCAGCCTGTCTCCTTGTTCTGTTCTCCTAATCTGAATCCATGTCCTCTATCTAATGCATTGAACTTCTTATATGGTGTGACATTCTCCTTGTTACCTGTATCCTGAGGCCTTGCTCTCTTTCTGTCCCATTTGACTTTGTCCATTTCATTACCTCTCATGTCTGGCTTAGTCTCATTTTTGTGTGTTGATTGTTCATAGCAATGCCTTAGCTTCCGAATAGCCTCCTCCAATGATCTAGGGTCATCGAACTCAAATCTATCTTTAAATTCAATAGATAACCCACTAATGAACCTCTGAATCTTGGCCTTTTCCTCTATGAGATAAGGCACATGCCTTAGCAACTCCAAGAATCTGTTGTTGTACTCATCATCTGTCATGGAACCCATCTTTAGCTCATAAAATTTGTTTGCTATGTCATCAAAGTATCTCTCTGACAAGTACTTCTTCTTGCATAGCCACTCAAACTCACTCCATTTCAAATCCTCCTCATGAATTTATATGACATTCTTCACATCTTCCCACCAAATGTCTGCTTTCCCTTCGAGACTGAATGTAGTCACAATAGCTTTCATGTTTTCTGAATAGTCATGCAAGTTAACGAATTTCCATCTGCTAAGAAACCATGCCTTTGCATCCTGTAGTTTCTTCATATCTCCATCAAATTTTGGTGGCTTCACTTTCTTAAACCCATCCGGCAAGTATCCCCTATCACTCTCCTGTAAGAATGATATCGATGATGATCATGGCGCTTTTCTGAATCAGAACTAGAATCATACGTGTCTATGCCTTCTCCTATCTGGAGTGTTCAACCATCTGCCATCTTTGATTGTGTCATCTCTATATGATCTGTGACCACCATGCAACTGACTACCATATGCACCATTAGTTCTACCCTCCTAATCATAGTTGATCTGACATGGTCCCTGTCGCTGCAAATCTGAAAAACTTTGAAGTATTAGTGCATTTATCTCTTCTTGTTTCTCATGTGTCTGTATGATTATGTCATTATCTTCCTTAAAACTCCTTATTTCTTCCTTTAAGCTTCTTAGTGTAAGTTCCAAATTGGAAGAGTTCCCAAAATCATATTGCTCTTCAGATTCATAGGGAGAGTCTTTGTAGTCAACCATCTTGCTAGCCATTGGATATTTCTTCCTGCAACATATAGCATGTCAGCTAAAACAAATCACCATAAACCAACGTACCTTAGTATAGCTCGAGGAGGATACCTTGTCTGCAAGATCAACAAATTAATGTGATACATGTATAACATAATCATGACAACATATAGAAACATAAAACATAAGCATATGACCATGCAACCGCCATTCTAGCTAGGGTCCAATCATCAATGCATGACCTCAATAACAACACACACCACAACCTCATGCATGACAACCACCATCATTCTGTCATTATACACTTGACCACATGCAAACATGAACATGCATAAGTGATGCATTACCATCCACACATATGCATAAACACATATGATCAAGCATGAAAGAACCATACTTGAAATCAAACCTGTAAGAATGATACATGCATACAAGCATACAAGAATATAACCAATCAAGTAAGTTTGCAACCAAAAATACTACAACAATACATGTAAGTGACATAAATCTACATGTAACTAGTCATACACTCACGACGTTGCATTCCACCACAACAACCTCAAGTTTCACATGATGGCATCACTACAACCATGAACAACATCATGAAAATGCAACAAGCACATAGAATGCAAGTGTGAGAGACACACATGCAACTGACATGCATGCATAACCAACACATAGCCCATCCAGTCCGAGGGGTGGCCCATGCTCTAATACCACTCTCTAACAGCCTCCTCCCACATCTACCCAAGCAACTGCCCAGCCGAGGTAAACATGTGACAAGAGGCCACTATGATATGTTTCGACCTCCTAAGTCATGTTAAGGAAGTGGAAATGATGGAAACACACCATACAAACATTATTCATCAGCTACAGGACCCTCAGGAACCAATCCAATGCTTTAGACAACTTACCTTGGATTCCCACTGAATTTTTAGACAACTTAAGCCTCAATCGCTCTCATGATATAGTCATGAGGGCGACCAAAAACCCAAAGTCGCTCTCACAGGCATGCCTACTAGTGAAAAGAGACCGAAACTGTCAGTGCTATGCCAGTAACTCCTGGATTTGACCCACTTTTTCAAGCCCAGATCCCAAGTCACTGCCTATAATTGAACCATCTCTTCAAATCAAAAAAATAACATGGAAATGACAGTACTAAAGCAATAACTTATTCAAGTCCTTGACTGGACTCCTACTAGCCATGACATGCATTTCGTCATACATATTGGAAATGTGTAATCTACAGGTGTAGTTAACAGTTCTGAGCATAGTGGTCTCATATTTAGCTGAGAATCGCTAAGAACCATTAATGCCTCAACACATCAACTTCCATTCCATCCATTAGGTCATAGATACATTGATCATTCAATTACAAGTAAAAACATGATCAGAGCCACACATGGTTGCTGCCATAAAGCACATACATAACTAGCATAATAGCAACTCATGAAAGTACATTCATATAGACCACATATAATCCATCAAAATTATCATAAGAATACAAGGAGAAACACCCTTTAATTAATGATGCAAAATCCAAACCCAATATGGGACTTCCACGTTCCCCCCGACCATATAATGGCTGAGCCAAATCTCTCTCCAGTCATTCACCCACGTGCCATATTCCAAACATGAATTTGGGATGTCATAGAACACATCAAGCCACCTCAACCCATCAAGCAGTGATTCCACCTCACGGTCGGACATCACAAAACCATCATTAGATTGGTCTCCATCCAAGCTTTCCTGGGCTTCCAGAGCGTTTGTTCCAACCAAAGCTTCTAGGACTAGTAACTCAACCCACAATTGTCGACGGTCTTCCAAGCGTTTGTCCAACCAAGGCTTCCAAGACTAGTAACTCAACCCACCAAGGGCTTCTAGAGAGTTTTTCCAACCAAGACTTGCAGGACTAATAACTCAACCTAAGTTGTTACAGGGCTTCCAGAATTTTTTCCCAACCAGCACTTCCACGAACTAATAACTCAACCCAAGCTAAGGAAACATGAGAACCAGCCAAAATCAAACAATGAAAGTAAACCCACAATCACCATGACTATTCAAAAAATGGAAAGGCTAGGAAATCTACTGTCAATCCAAAAAATCCTCCATGCCAATGAGAGATCACAACCAAGAAACCACATGCATGTGCCATGCATGCCAAAACTAGTGAAGGAAACATACATTCAACTTGATACCTACAAGAAAATATGATGTAGTTGTTGATCCCAATTCCTTCTTGCACTTTCCTACTCTTCCTTTGCCTTCTTGCTCCAAAATCCAAGTACGCCACACAAACCAAGAGTGCTCTGAGAAAACTCTAAGTCTCCAAGAGTATGAGAGAGAGATAGAATAATGAGAGAGCTCCAAAATTGAACTGACAAAAGGTTACCAACTAATCCTCAGAAGCCTTTTTATGAATGAGGCCTCTATTTTCTTCATTTTCCATTATTTTCATTCATTTTCCTCCTCACACGTAACTTGTGACCTTTCACCTCACTTTTCTCCTAATTTCCATTATTTTCATAAATAATTGTGCCAAAAATTCCAATTTGCCTTTCCAAAGCCTTAGCCATTGCCTTTGCCAATTTCCTTGGCCATAAACAATCACAAGTGATCCCAATCACTAGGATTTTTCCCAACATTCAGCTTGGAATAAGTTTCCCATCGTCCATGGTTATTATTTTGCCTTTATTTACTTTTATTACATGGAATTTTCACGAGGGTTGTTACATTTTGTGTCACTAAACATTGGCTTATTTATATGCCCACTAGCAACCTTCTTGCTCCATTAAGAAGTCTAGACATAGAGTCTTTTGGATTTGCCCTGAACTAGATCTCCATCAATCTGCAAGGACAACTTTGAATTCTTCTCTTCTATTGTGATTTCAGCTCCAATACCATGTAGAAATTTCTACAAATTCAGCTCTGATACCATGTAGAAATTTCTACAAATCTAGCTCTGATATCATGTAGAAAGTTCTACAAATCTAGCTCAAATACCATGTAGAAATTTCTTGTAGATTCAAATTGCTAATTGTAATATACTAAAAAAATAGACTTGAATCTACTCTACTCATCAGTGGAAACAATTAAAATATCATGAAATCACGAAGCATACAAGAGAAAGAATTCAATCAACACATTACACAATGATTTCCCGAGGAAAGCCATAGCTAAAAGCCCTTGTTATATGTATATTGCATTAATCAAAAAAATATGAGAAGACTAAAATGCTTTGCTCAAGCATGAGAAACCTTTGCACTCTCTCTATTTATCTCATTTCTTCCTAGACAAGTCTTGGATAAATACAGTATGCTCTGCTCAACCTTGAGCTCAACTTGAACAAGTATTTTCTATCCTCTACCTGACTAACTCACTATAACAACCCTGGTGAAAATTTCATGTAATAAAAATTAATAAAGGCAAAATAAGACCATGGTTAAGGGACACTTATTCCAAGCTGAATGTTGGGCAAATATATCCTAATGGGCATCACTAGATGTGTGTTTTGGCTAAGGAAAATTGGCAAGGCTAAGGCAAAGGCATTAAAAGGAAAAAAAGGCATTTTGGCACATTTATTTATGAAAATAAAGGAAATTACGAGAAAAGTAAGGTGAAAGGTCACAAGTTGCATGTGAGGAGGAAATTGAAGGAAAATAATGTAAAATGAAGAAATTAGAGGCCTCATGCATAAAAAGGCTATAAAGGATCAGTTCATGGCTTTTGTCAGTTCAAGTTTAGAGCTCTCTCATTAATCTCTCTTTATCATTCTCTTGGTCACTTAGAGTTTTCTTGGAGCACTCTAACTTTGGATCTAGGAAGGAAAATCAAGCAAAGAGAAAGGAAGGCAAGCAAGGATCAAGGAAAGGAAAGCATGATCAAGCAGCTTCAATAGGAATATGTGCAGGTAACCTTTTGCATGTGTGTTTTCCTAGCTGCTTTGGACATGCATGGTTTTTCATGTTGGTGTATGATTCTCATGTTGTCGGTGGCATGGTTTTGTCGGGTTATGATAGTGGTTTTCAGCCTAGACTTGCATTTTTCCAAATGCCATGGTATGTTGGGATGTTTATTTCGACTTTTGAGCTTTGGTTTGCCGGATGGATTTCAGAATCCGGGGTAGAGGTGGTCTCAAGTTCCATTCCGAAAGGCCTAGGTATCCCTTGACCCGTTTTGTCGGGATACATGGTAAAGCCTAGGGGAGATTTATCGGTTTAGGGCCAGGTGATCTTGCGGTAAAGCCCGAGAGACAAGGAGACATAAAATTCCTCAAGGATAGTGATGGATTCTAGATGGCATTCCAAGTTCTGTTCGGTTGTGATCGGAGCATCGATTTTGGTGTGATCACGGTTTGATGAGGGTGGAGGTGGTTTAACCTCTGGATTCCCTTGGTTGTTCTTGGATTGGTTGGTCTATGAGATCCCACATTCATGCTTAGAATATGGCACAAGGGTGACTGGCCGAAAGAGAGATTTGGTCCAGCCATGTCTATGGTCGGGTGGTACGTCGAAGTCCCAAACCTGGTTGGATTTGCCTATGATTAATAAAAGCTAAGTTCACTTACTTTTGCACTGATTTATATGTGGATTTAATGGTTGTCTTATATTTGATATTTACATGGTTTTATGCCGGTTATAAGCATATTTAAATGACTAGTTCATGTCATGGCCATTTCATGTATTTACTTGTAATTGTTAAATGGATGGATGCAAGACCTAATTGATGATGTAGTCGTTCAATGGACAAGGAGGTGATCCTTCTGGCTATGTTTCATAAGTTGTTTCAGTCATTTATGCTTTGTCTTGTATCTTATATCTATAGGTTACATTGATGCCAAGTGTTTGACAAAATGTCAGTCCCAGTTGGGGATGCTCAGGCCTAGTCTTGAGGTTGGTTTTGCTTGATCAACATTGTTATCATGTCTTTAATGAATTTTGAAGGTTGTAGCAAGTTCTAGGTAGAGGCCGAGATTCTTGGATAGAAAAGTAGCCTAAATCTTGGGGTCACAGGCAAGGAAAATTTTAAGGATGGAAAATTTTCTTGAAGTTTAAAACATTGGCGAATCTCACTAATCCCTAATATGCAAATTATAAATGTTTATTGATATATTTGTAAAATTATTCAAATTTATAATTATTTTATATATAGTCTCTATATAATGTTGGCGATTTTTAAGGTAAAATAATTTTATATTCTAAAATTTGGGCGAATCGTCTTTTATAAAATTGGAAATTGGCAAATCTTTTTTATGGAAAAATCATGGAAAATTAGCCCACTGGGCGAACATTAGCCCCTAAAATTTTCCATGGTCACAGGCACAAAACTGGCAATTTTGGTCCACAGTCGCGTGCAGCTGTGAGAGCGACTTTAGGTTGTTGGTTTCTCCCTTTCCCATAGCACGAGAGTGATTATGGCTTAATAGATCTAGAACAATAGTGGGACCCAAGGACAGGCTATCTGAGTGGTTGACTTGTCTTCTGAGGGTTTTGTTGATGATGTTGGAGGACTATGTGTGATGTTCTGTCGATTCCACTTCGTTAAGGTCACATAGGAGGTTGAATCTGATCATAGTAGCCTCTCGTCTCATGTTTACCCGGGTTGACATGGTTACTTTGGGTAGACTTGGGAGAGGGTGTTATAGATTGGTATCAGAGCATGGTTCGCCCCTTGGACTGGATGGGTGGTGTGTGTCAGTCATGCATGCATATCAGTTTCATGTGCGTCTCTTACTCTTGTGTTCCATGTGCTTGTTGCATTGCACTATGTTGATCATAGTTGTAGTAAGGTTATCTTGAGGAACTTGATTTGATTTTGTGGAATGTAACATCAAAAGTATATGACTGGTTACTTGATTATATGCAGCTTATACGTAGCTTGATTATATGCATCTTGATTACATCCTTGTATGTTGGGTTGCACTCTTGATTGTTTGATTACATGTATCAGTCTTGTAGGTTGGTTACAAGAATTGATTTCTTATGCTTGACTACATGCGGTTATGCGTATGTGTAGTTGATTAGGCATTGCTTATGCATGTTTATGGTTGCATGTGGCAATGTGTACGATGGAATAACGATTGTTGTCATGCATAAGGTCATAGCATGCATTGTTGATATGGCCTTGCATTGATGATTGGACCTTACCTAGAAGGATGTTTATGTGTTGATGCATTTATTCGATAGATGTACATATGTTATTATGATTATGTTATATATGTATCACGTTGATTTGATGATATTGCAGACAATGTATCCTCCCTGAATTATGCTACGGTACATTGGTTTATTATAATTGGTTTAGCTAACATAGTATGCCTTGTGTTGGGATTATGATGCATGTGTTGTACTTGATGGCAACCCACTCGTAGAAGAAAAACTCACTTATATATAACTAGATGAATCTACAGAAGAGATATTAGATGTGATAGAATACATGGAATGCAAGACAGCTCAAAGGAATCAGATGACAAGTTAGCTTTGCCATCAAGTCCAAAAGGGGGAGATTGTTGGCATTATGATACAAGTGTTGTCCTTGATGGCAACTCACACAGATGACAGATCATAGTGCAATAGGTTAGTAGCAAAGAGTTGATGATCAGACAACAAAGAATGAAGAAAGAAGAGTATATATGCAGGTTCACTATATACCAAGTCGCGTACATACGCAGGTTATACTCAGGTTCACTATGTACCAAGTCGCATATATATGCAGGTTCGCTATATACCAAGTAGGGTATACACACAGGTTATACACACAAGCGCGTATACATGCGGGATTGCTGATCAAAAGTCACATATGCGTATGCACGCACTTTCATGCACGGAAAAGTGCATACATGTGGGAAAGCTTATTTTTGGGTCTGTGGTATTTAGACCTATGGTTTTGGTCCTTGGTATTGTGTCCGAAGTATTGAACCCAGGTATTGAGTAAGGCCTAAGACTATAAAAGGAGAAGAAGATCATTAGGCAAAGGTATTGAGAAAGTCTTGAATATCTGATGAAGTATGAGATCCAGTATGCAGGTTATGGGTTCATGATGCATTGCTTGATCTAAGCTAAGGAGGAATCTCAACGGTTGATGGAGAACAAGATCTAAGGATGGATCGGGATCTTAAGGCTTGGAATGTTTATCATTATATGGTTTGATTATGGATAGACTAGATCTAAATTATTGACGCATGTTTTATTGTATGAATGTTATGATTTGGGTATGACTGATGTCTGAAACAGCCGCAAAGTTATGAGTAAATATTTGCAGATCTGTACATGGGTTGGCTTTGGTGAAAGCGTGTATGTACGCGGGTTTGGTTCTTCATAGTAGCGTATACATTATGAGATATGATAATTGAAGTTGCAGTTGGATCTGGTTATTGTTGTAGAGTTATGTTGTCTGTTCTGTGTTCTGGTGATTGTGTTGTTGACAGGGTTTCAGTGTTTCAGTATTGGGTGATTCAGAGATTGATGATGCAGGTGTAGTTGATGGGTGTATTGTTGTGATGATTAATTTTGTGCTTCAATGTTGTTGATGGGTCCAGTATGAAAATTGGATGAAACATGGACTTCAAATTATGATGATGTGTTCCATGAGTATCCAGTCTGAAAATTAATGAAACGTGGTACCTGGAGGAAGAAAGAGAAGGTTGTAGCCTTCTGTAGGTCGGCACCTATGTACTAGTACATCAGCTAGTACAAGAGCTAAGGGGGTGGTAGCTCCCTTCCAGTAGCAGCTAGAAAACGAGTAAAGGTTGGAGAATTTTAGTAGGTCGGCACCTACGTACTAGTAAATGGATCGGCTAGTACAAGAGCTAAGGGGGTTGTAGCTCCCTTCCACGAGAGTCTGAAGAATGAGAGAAGGTTCTAGCCTTCTGCAGGTAGAAGCCTGCGTACTGGTATAAGACTGCACCAGTATAGAACCATTGTAAAATAAGTTTCTTATTAAAAAGAAGATTGAGATGACTTGCAGTAGGTGGTTTTCACCCACATTGGGTTTCCACCTTACATCATGGTGTTCATGTGTGCTTCTTGTGTGTGATGATCTATTTTGTTTTACTGCTCCTGTTTACTGTTCATATGGTTAATAATGTTCTGATGCACTCATTAAGGATCAACTAACTGAATCATAAGTCTATTGGATATACACTTGTTGCATTACACATAGTTGTGTATACACACGGTTTTCCTTAACTGAAATAGCATATATGAATCTTAATATGGAAATGAAAAAGTTATATTGATTTGATAATATTGATTCGCCCCCCCCCCCCCCCCCCCCCCTCTCAGTATTATTTCCAACAATTGGTATCAAACCAGGTCCTTTGGTTGAATCTTGATCGCTTGAAGGAGATCCATAGAACAATGGGAAAGAAGCTTAAGAAGAAAGCGCCTAAGAATAAGAAGACATCTCAGAAGAACTATGATAGTGGGAGAATCGATTGGGGAATATGTGGAAGAAGCACTTCAGATTCAGAATCACTTCAGAATGATGATGAACAAGAAAAAGAACTATCAGGTATGAATTTGTTATCCTCTGGTGATATGCTCATCTATCCATTTGAAGATGATGAAAGTGATAGTGAACAACTGAATTTGCTCTTATGGGTGAGAAAGAAAGATATCAAATAGAGGCAGAATTTAAAAGGCTTACAGACAAAATTAGAGATCAACAAGATCTGTTGAACAAAAGGGAATGTGCCTTTAAAGAAGAAGCTACCAAACTAAAAGCTCAACTAGAGGAAGGAAACAAGGTAAGGAAATTATTTAAGGACAAGGAAGATCAATGTCAAAAGTTGTAGGATGAAGTGACATTATTAAGAAATGAAGTCAATGAAAGGAGCACAACAATCAAGAAACTTAGAGATAGATCCAGTTACTATGAAAGTCTTGAAGCTACAATCCTCTCGCTAAAGGAAGATCTTGAAGAATCAAATAAGCAGAATAAAGAACTAGTCCAAGCTCTTGAAAAAAAAAAAATGAAGTCTTTGAATTAAGACATCAGTTGGAAGAAGGAAGAAAAGTTGAATAAAACATGAAGAAGCAGTATCACGAAAAATAAGAGCAACATTAGGTTGAGGTAAATATTCTAAAGGATAACTTAGAAGAAAAGGATAAGCTCTTACGATTTAAAGATAGTACTAAGATCTTGGATGATATTCTTAGCAGTCAAAGGTCTCTTACTATCAAAATTGGTCTTGGTTTTCATGAATCTGTTGAAGGTAGTTCACAAAATAAGACAAGTAACTCTAATGCACAATCTGAAATAATCAACAAAGAGATGAGAGGTCAATCCCATCAACAACCAAGGAAAGAAATTCTTCAAAGAAAATATTTTACTCCTCCGATGAATAATGTCGAATGTTATGTATGTCATAATCTTGGACATGTTGTAGCTAGATGCAGAAGAAGAATGGTTCAAGACCATCACACAGAAATATCATCATGTTCCAGGTACTTTAAGGGATATTGTTTTTCTTGCAATATGTTTGGTCACAGAGTTATTGATTGCTACAGAAGGAATATGAAATATATGAGATGTTATGCATGTAACAAGCTTGGACATATAGCTAATGAATGCAGGAACAAAGTACAGGCACCATACCAAAAGGAGAAAACCTCACCAGACTTGAAGATATGGAAAAAGAAGGAAGTACAGTCAGGAAAATGTGGCACAGCACAATGTACAAACATAACAGACTCAGAGGGAGCTGAAAGTGTAAAACTTCAGTATCCTAAATATAATACGCAAGTTTCATAAAGGGGAGTCGTGTATATATGTGACTTAGACACTGCACAGTCACGTATATGTTAGTTTGAGGAAAAGCAGTGGGACAAACTCAGGAAAAAGGGTCTAATATGATTCAGTCCATTATTTTCTCTGTTTGATAATGGTTACAATCTGCTGATTATGTGTAAAAATGTCTTGATACTTGTAAGATGTTTTAAAAGTGTTTTGATCCTAAATTAATGATGATGATGCCCTGATACTTCTTGCTGATATATGCATGATCAGATCTGACAGTAAGCAATATGGCACAGGTTCAGGGGGAGCATATGCTTTTAATAATGCATTGTTGGCATTATGGTTAGTAGTCCTTGGTGATGATGCTTATATGGATAAATGATATATCTTGCTATGATATGGTTATGAGTTATCCATGACAAAAATCTCATATGATTTTTGGGGTTACATAGTTGATGTTCAGATCATATTTGTGGATGATTCTCTGATGATGCCTATATGGTGCTTACATGGTGATCTTCATAAGGATAAGGAGAAGTACAAAGCTTGAATACACATCTTCATTAATTGATGATGAGTCACTCATATGCTGCTGTCATCATATGCATAAAGATCATATAATACAGTTATGATGCAGGATTCCTATAGTTCTTGGCGCTCATGTGGATGAGGATTGTTGCTATTGATGATATCAAGAAGTCTTGACAAATGATCTTGAGCTCAAGATACATAGTGCTGGATACATGAATGATTACTCAAATTTGCATTGTTGGAGACATGATGATGATGAGTTCTTACCTATATGATGATAGGTTGATACTTACATATGTTGATTGATGCAGATGTTCCCAAAGTGATGATACTTGGATCATGCAGATCTTGATGAGACGAATATGGTGTTTTTCACATATGATATAATGTGAATGATTTTTTTGCTGGTCTAAATGCTTATGGAGCAGATCGTACATTGTGTATGATAGTTGCTGATGACTATCATGGTCTTATTTAGATGTTTGGTCTCTGTTATAAATGTCATGTAAAGGTCATATCAAGACTCATGATGTAATATTTTGTCTCTATCTATTATAGTCATTTGATGGATCCCTTTTGGTCATATGATGTAATTTGTACCCCCACTATGCATGGGAAGGATGATGTAATATTTCAGTCATGTACAAACATTTGGTATCTGGCATATCCCCACTTGGTTGGTGGATGAGTCAATATTGGTATATCCCCACTGGGTTGGGAGATGGATGTATGTATGAGTCCTTAGTGATAGGAAGGTCATTTATGATAAAGTCATGTTCTTCTTATAGAACATCTTTTTACAGACCTTGCTTACAGTCAAGAGGAGCATGAACAACACACTTCAGTAGACCAGAGACTTCAGCATGTACTCAGAGGGAGCATGGACAGATTGGTACACCTTGGCATATACAAAGGGGGAGCTCATTCAGAGATTTCAGCAGGTACTCAGGGGGAGTATGGACAGCAGAATGTTTATCAAGGAAAGAGAATATCTTGGTCTGCCCTTTGCCCTTGATGTCAAAGGGGGAGAGTGATTTGGTGTTGTTTCCATCAAGTCAAAAGGGGGATATTGTTGGCATTATTATGCATGTGTTGTACTTGATGGCAACCCACTCGTAGAAGAACAACTCACTTATATATAACTAGATGAATCTATAGAAGAGATATCAGATGTGACAGAATACATGGGATGTAGGACAACTCAAAGGAATCAGATGACAAGTTAGCTTTGCCATCAAGTCCAAAGGGGGAGATTGTTGGCATTATGATACAAGTGTTGTCCTTGATGGCAACTCACACAGATGACAGATCATAGTGCAGCAGGTCAGTAGCAAAGAGTTGATGATCAAACTACAAAGAATGAAGAAAGAAGAGTATATACGCAGGTTCACTATATACCAAGTCGCGTACATACGCAGGTTA
Organism: Pinus tabuliformis; assembly: GCA_031772625.1. NCBI lineage: Eukaryota > Viridiplantae > Streptophyta > Pinopsida > Pinales > Pinaceae > Pinus > Pinus tabuliformis. The sequence continues at coordinate 278,342,584 of CM062809.1, read as the reverse complement.
TACGCAGGTTCACTATGTACTGAGTCGCGTATATACGCAGGTTCGTTATATACCAAGTAGGGTATACACGCAGGTTATACACGTAGGCGCGTATACACGCGAGATTGCTGATAAAAAGTCGCGTATGCGTATGCACGCACTTTCATGCATGGAAAAGTGCGTACATGTGGGAAAGCTTATTTTTGGGTCCATGGTATTTAGACCTATGGTTTTGGTCCTTGGTATTGCGTCCGAAGTATTGAATCCAGTTATTAGGTCCCTAGTATTGGTTCTCAATGGTTTTGGACCATGGTATTGTGTAAGGCCTAAGACTATAAAAGGAGAAGAAGATCATTAGGCAAAGGTATTGAGAAAGTCTTGAATATCTGATGAAGTATGAGATCCAGTATGCAGGTTATGGGTTCATGATGCATTGCTTGATCTAAGCTATGGAGGAATCTCAACGATTGATGGAGAACAAGATCTAAGGTGGATCGGGATCTTAAGTCTTGGAATGTTTATCATTATATGGTTTGATTATGGATAGACTAGATCTAAATTATTGACGCATGTTTTATTGTATGAATGTTATGATCTGGGTATGACTGATGTCTGAAACAGCCGCAAAGTTATGAGTAAATATTTGCAGATCTATACGCAGGTTGGCTTTGGTGAAAGCGCGTATGTACGCGGGTTTGGTTCTTCATAGTAGCGTATACATTATGAGATATGATAATTGAAGTTGCAATTGGATCTGGTTATTGTTGTAGAGTTATGTTGTCTGTTCTGTGTTCTGGTGACTCTGTTTTTGACAGGGTTTCAGTGTTTGAGTATTGGGTGATTTAGAGATTGGTGATGCAGGTGTAGTTGATGGGTGTATTGTTGTGATGATTAATTTTGTGCTTCAATGTTGTTGATGGGTCCAGTATGAAAATTGGATGAAACGTGGCCTTCAGATTATGATGATGTGTTCCATGAGTATTCAGTCTGAAAATTTATGAAACGTGGTACCTGGAGGAAGAAAGAGAAGGTTGTAGCCTTCTCTAGGTCGGCACCTACATACTAGTACATCAGCTAGTACAAGAGCTAAGGGGGTGGTAGCTCCCTTCCAGTAGCAGCTGGAAAATGAGTAAAGGTTGGATCATTTCAATAGGTCGGCCCCTACGTACTAGTAAATGGATCGGCTAGTACAAGAGCTAAGGGGGTTGTAGCTCCCTTCCAGGAGAGTCTAAAGAACGAGAGAAGGTTGTAGCCTTCTGCAGGTATAAGCCTGCGTACTGGTATAAGACTGCACCAGTACAAAACCATTGTAAAAGAAGTTTCTTATTAAAAAGAAGATTAAGATGACTTGCAGCAGGTGGTTTTCACCCACATTGGGTTTCCGCCTTACATCATGGTGTTCATGTGTGCTTCTTGTGTGTGATGATCTATTCTGTTTTACTGCTCCTATTTACTGTTCATATGGTTAATAATGTTCTGATGCACTCATTAAGGATCAACTAACTAAATCATAAGTCTACTGGATATACGCTTGTTGCATATACATGCGGTTTGCCTTAACTGAAGTAGTGTATATGAATCTTAATATGGAAATGAAAAATTTCTATTGATTTGATAATACTGATTCACCCCCCCCCCCTCTCAATATTATTTCCAACACCTTGTAGGAAGGAGATCAAATGGCTAGAAAGATGGTAGACTACATAGAATCTCCCTATGCATCAGATGAGTAGCATGGTGTGGGGCATTCTTCTGATTTGGTAGACACATTCAGAAGCTTGTGGGAAGAAATAAGAAGTTGCAAAGCGAACAATGATAAAATCATGCATGCACAAGAGAAACAAGTAGAGGTGAATGCAATACTACTTCAGAGTTTGTCAAAATTGCAACGACAGGGGCCACTTCAGATCAGCCATGGGAAAGAGGACAGAACTAATGGGTAATATGGTAGTAGGTCTCCTAGTAGAAACAGGTCTTATGGTGGGAACAAGTCACATAGATCTGACATAATTAGATATGGCAGGTGGGTGGACACTCCAAATTGGAGAGATACTGGACATAGGTACTATTCTAGTTCTAGTTCTGATAGACATCATGATCGTCACTGCTATCATCCTTACAAGAGGAGTGTTAGGGGATACTTGCCGGATGAGTCAAGAAAGCGAAGCCACCTAACTTTGATGGAGAGATGAAGAAACTGCAGGATAAAGACGCATGGTTTCTTGGTATGAGGAAATTATTTAGATTACATGATTATTCAGAAAAAATGAAAACAAGGCTAGCCCTTTCAGTCTCAAAGGTAAAGCAAATATTTGGTGGGAATATGTGAAGAATTTTAAAGGTATTGATGAATATGATTTGACTTGCCATGCATTTGAAAGGCTCTTCAAGAGGAAGTACTTATCGGATAGGTACTATGATGACAGAGCTAACGAGTTTTATGAGTTGTGAATGGGTTCTATGACAGATGAGTACACTAGCAAGTTTTTAGAGTTATTGAGATATGTGCCTTACCTTAAGGAGGAGAAGGCCCGGGTTTATAGATTCATTAGTGGACTGGCAATAGCATACAGAGAGTAGATTGAATTTGATGCGCCTATATCGTTGGAGGAGGCTATTCAAAAGTTGAAGCATTGTTATGAGCAGTCTAAGCGCAAATTTGGGCCGCAACATGACTTGAAAGGAAATGAGAAAGCTAAAGGAAAATGGACACCAAAGAGAGGAATACCTCAAGATGCAAGTGAGAAAGAAAACGCAGTTCATTACAAGAGATTCAATACAGAGAGAAAGGATGTGGAGAGAAGAAAGCTAGAGGCGGTGGTAGGGAACCATTGCAGTGTTGGATATGTGTTCAGGATCATCGTAAGAAGGATTGTTCGTAGTATCAGAGTGGTGGTAGACCCCATATCTACAATCTCAGGAGGCGGATACAGTGGGTGATGTCAGTCATAACATTCCTCGGATCTATACAGCTGCGGACAATACGCAGACATATCATCAATCATCGATCATTAAGATGGACGATAAGATTTGTGACCAAGTTGTTTCTATTTTGATTGATCCTCGATCTAACTATAGTTATCTTAATCCCATCTTGGTGGATAAGTGTGGATTGAGAAAAGAAGTGCATGCATAATCTTGGTTGGTACAATTAGCTACAGGTACAATGAAGCGAGTTCACCATTGGGTAAGAGCTTGTGCATTTGATTTAAATGGTATTCCTACAGCAGCACACTTGAATGTGTTGCCATTGGGATCGTATAGTATGATTTTGGGTATGGATTGGCTATACCTTCACAGAACCAAAGTGGATTTCTTCGACAAGGACATTGAGTGTGTGGATGATAGTGGGGAAAAGAGGACTTTGCAGGGAAAGAAGAAGCCTACATCAGTCAGGATGGTTACCACTATGCAGGCTAAGCGTAGTCCCAGAAAAGCTTGTGTGACGTTTGTAGTGCACATTTCTAGTGACAAGGGTAACGAGGTTGAGGATGTAGATGTGTTGAGTAGGTACCCAGTTTTGTAGTAGTTTCAGGATGTATTCCCTGAGGACATTACAAAGTTTCCACCTCACATGGATATAGATTTCTCTATTGAGTTAGTACCAAGGGCGGCTCTAGCATCAAAATCACCTTACAGGATGAGCACACCTGAGCTGGTAAAGTTGAAGTTGTAGTTAAAGGAGATGCTTGACAAGGGATACATTGGTCAAGTGTATCGCCTTGGGATGCACCAGGTGTTTTTCGTAAAGAAGAAATATGGTACTATTAGATTGTGTATTGATTATAGGTGGTTGAACAAAGAAACAATCAAGAACATATACCCTTTGCCAAGGATTTATGATTTGTTTGATCAGCTAAAGGGAGCAGCAGTGTTCTCTAAGGTCGACCTGAGATTGGGATACCATTAGGTATGCATCAAGGAAGAGGATATCTTCAAGACTATGTTCAGGACCAGTTATGGGCATTACGATTTTGTTGTTGTTCCATTCAGTTTGACTAATTCTATAGCTACATTTATGTGTTTGATGAATAGTGTGTTGTGTCCTTACCTGGACAAGTTGGTTATTGTATTCATTGATGACACACTAGTATATTCTAAAAATGAGGAAGAGCATGACGAACATTTAGCAACATTCTTGAGGTTGCTAAGAGAGCATCAGTTGTATGCTAAGCTTAGAAAGTGCAACTTCTTTCAGACTGAGGTACACTACTTGGGACATGTTATCTCCAAGGAATGCATTGTAGTAGATTGAGAAAAGATAAGGGACATCATGGAGTGGGAAGCTCCTAAGAATGTATATGAGGTGAGATCATTTATGGGATTTGTAGGTTACTATGGGAGGTTCATCAGGAACTTCTCATGCATTGTATATCCTATCACATCATTGCAAAGGAAAGGTAAGAATTTTGAATGGAAAGAGGAATGTGAGGTTAGTTTTGAGTAGCTTAAGAAATTGTCGACACATGCACCAATGTTGAAGATTACAGATCCGAACAAGGAGTTTGTAGTGTGTACAAACGCTTGCAAGAGAGGACTTGATGGAGCTTTCATGCAAGAAAGATAGGTAGTGTGCTATGAGTCATGGAAATTGAATGAGCACAAGCAAAACTACCCAACACATGACCTTGAGTTAGCAACGATTATACATGCATTGAAGATGTGGAGACACTATCTTCTAGGGAGACAGTTTGTGTTGATGAGCGATCACAGTGGGTTGAGGTATTTGTTTGACCAACCAAATCTAAATTCCAAGCAAGCTAGATGGTTGACTACCCTTAGCGAGTTCGATTTCGAGATTAGATATATCAAAGGGAAGGAGAATCGGGTTGCAGATGCTCTTTGTAGGAAGGTACAGGTAAATCATATATCAGCTATGAGCTCTTATGGAACAAATTTACAAGATAGGATCTTGCAAGCAGGACAACAGGATGAAAAATACATGGAGATCATGCACATGTTACAACAGAGTATAGGTACAGGTGCAGGTATAAGTACAAGTGATTAGGATGGATACTATTATCTCACGTCAAATGGCTTGGTGAGGATTTGAGACAAGATCTATGTGTCAAATTGCAATGAGCTCAAGAAGCTTAACTTGAGGGAGTTTCAAGTCAATCCATACTCGGGTCATCCAGGATATCAAAAGACGTTGACGACAATAAAGAAGTTCTATTATTGGTCGAATCTGAAGAAGGAAGTGGCATAGTTTGTGGCTAGATGTTTATATTGTCAATAGGTAAAGACAGAATGCAAGCATCCAGGTGGTTTACTACAGCCTATTGCGATTTTGGAATGGAAATGGGAGTTCATTTCCATGGATTTCATTATAGGTCTTCTGAGGGCAGTGAAGCAGCATGATTCTATTATGGTCATGGTTGACAGGTTGAGCAAGGTAGATAACTTCATTCCAGTGAAGACTACATATTCATCTAGTGAGGTAGCACAAGTTTTCATTAGAGAGATACTAAGATTGCATGGTGTTTCAAAGAATATTGTGTCAGACAGGGATATGAAGTTCACTTCCAAGTTTTGGAAGGAGCTATTTGCAGGCTTGGGTGTAGAGTTGGCCTTCAGTACAATTTGTCATCCACAGATAGAAGGATAGACAAAGAGGGTCAATAGGATTTTGGAGGATATGTTGAGGATGTACGTGATGCACCAACAGAGGAAATGGGAGGAGTATCTCCTTTGGTTAAGTTCACATACAACAATTCTTATCAGGAGTCATTGAGGATGAGTCATTTCGAGACATTGTATGGGTGGAGTTGTAATACTCCTATCAACGGGAGTGATCCAGTGAATAGGGTACTTATTGGACCGGATATGCTGGCAGACATGGAGTAGGAAATGCAGGTTATAAAGAGGAATTTAAAGGCAACAAGAGACAGGTAGAAGATCTATGCAGATAGGAACATGTTGTTCAAGGAGTTTCAAGTTGGGGAGCATGGGTATTTTCGCATCAAGCCCAAGAAAAGATCTTTGAGGATTGGTTCATGTGCCAAGTTGGCACCACATTATTGCGGGCCTTTTGAGATCCTTGAGAGGATTGGACCAGTGGAATATTGACTTACACTGCATCCAACAGTAAAATTCCATGATGTTTTCCATATTTCATTGCTTAAGAAGTATATAAAGGATGTTGATCATGTTATTGATTGATTTGTATTGCAGGTGGAGAAAGAAGGAGAGATCCACCCGAAGCCTCAATGCATATTGTAGAAGAAGCATCTCATGCACATGAACGGAGCCATAGAGAAATTTAAAGTGCAATGGAAGAACTTTGGGCCTAAAGAAGCTACATGGGAGATGGCGGATCAGATGTTGGCCCTATATCCTTCATTGTTTTCCGGTTGAGGCAAAAAAATTTTGGTTTGATGTTGGTATATGTTTGGCATATGTCTTGCTGATGTTTTGGCATATGTATGTATATGTATATGGATGTAAATACTACCACGAGCTAAGTTATAAAGTTCCAATAAGCGGTATGGGTGTCATATTATTATGGTTGTTATATTTTCATGTTGTCATGATGTTTTTCTTTTGAGTAGGTCTTTCATTGTAAATGTCACAACGAGCTAAGTTATAAAGCTCCATGGGCAGTATGTTTTCTTTTCAATGGTTTCGCTAAGGTCATGGTGTGGTTTAACACCGAAGATGATGTTCCCCAAGGGGGAGGGTTCTGTAACAACCCTGGTGAAAATTTCATGTAATAAAAGTTAATAAAGGAAAAATAAGACAATGGTTAAGGGACACTTATTCCAAGTTGAATGTTGGGCGAAGATATCTTAGTGGGCATCATTGGATGTGTGTTTTGGCTAAGGAAAATTGGCAAGGCTAAGGCAAAGGCATTTTGGCACATTTATTTATGAAAATAAAGGAAATTAGGAAAAAAGTAAGGTGAAAGGTCACATGTTGCATGTGAGGAGGAAATTGAAGGAAAATAATGGAAAATGAATAAATTTGAGGCCTCGTGCAAAAAAGGCTTCTGAGGATCAGTTCATGGCTTTTGTCAGTTCAAGTTTGGAGCTCTCTCATTATTCTCTCTCTCACTCTCACTCTCTTGGTCACTTATAGTTTTCTTGGAGTAATCTAACTTTAGATCAAGGAAGGAAAATAAAGTAGAGGGAAAGGAAGGCAAGCAAGGATCAAGGAAAGGAAAGCATAATCAAGCAGCTTCAATAGGAATACTTATAGGTAACCTTTTTCATGTGTGATTTCCTAGCTGGTTTGGAGATGCATGGATTTGCATGTTGGTGTATGGTTCTCTTGCTATCAGTGGCATGGTTTTGTCGGGTTATGACTATGGTTTTCAGCCTAGCATTGCATTTTTCCGGATGGCATGGTATGTTGGGATGTTTATTTCGGTTGTTTGAGCTTTGGTTTGTAAGATGGATTTTAGAATCTGGGTCGAAGGTGTTCTCAAGTTCCATTCTCAAAGGCCTAGGAATCCCTTGACCAATTTTGGAAAAATACATGGTAAATCCTAGGGGTGATGTCTCGGTTTAGGACCTAGTGATCTGGGTTTAGATAACGGTAAAGCCTAAGAGACATCGAGACAAAAAATTACTTAAGGATAGTGATGGATTCCAGATTGCATTCCAAGTTTTGTTCAATTGTGATTACAGCATCGTTTCGATGTGCTCACAGTTTGATGACGGTGAAGGTGGATTAACCTCTGGATTCCCTTGGTTGTTCTATGAGATCCCATATACATGCTTTGAATATGGCACGGGGGTGACTGGCTAAAAGAGAGATTTGGTCCAGCCATGTCTATGGTCGGGTGGTACGTGGAAGTCCCGAACCTAGTCGGATTTGCCTATGATTAATAAAATTTAAGTTCTCTTACTTTTGCACTGATTTATATGTGGATTTAATGGTTGTCTTATCTCTGATATTTACATGGTTTTATGCTGGTTATAATCATGGTTAAATGACTGGTTCATGTCATGGTTATTTCATGTATTTACCTGTAACTATTAAATGGATGTATGCAAGACCCAATTGATGATGTAGTAGTTCAATGGAGAATGAGGTGATCTTTCTAGTTATGTTTCATAAGTTGTTTCGGTCAAAATGTCAGTCCTGGTTGGGGATGCTCAGGCTTAGTCCCGAGGTTGATTTTGATTGATTAGCATTTTTATCATGTCTTTAATGAATTCTGAAGGTTGTAACAAGTTCTATGTAGAGGTCGGGATTTTGGGCTAGAAAAGTGGCCTAAATCTTGGGGTCGCTGGAACAGAACTGGAAATTTTGGTCCACATTCATTGGCATGCAGGCCTGTGCGAGAAACTTTAGGTTGTTGTTCGCTCCCTTGCCCATAGCATGAGAGAGACTATGGCCTAAGAGATCGAGAACAACAATGGGACCCAGGTACAAGCTGCTTGAGTGTTTGACTTATCTCCTAAGAGTTTTGTTAATAATGTTGGAGGACTGTTTATGACGTTTCGTTGATTCCACTTCCTTAAGGTCACATAAGAGGTCAAATCTTATCATAGTAGCCTCTGATCTTATGTTTACCCTAGTTGACATGGTTACTTTGGGTAGACCTAGGAGGGGGTGTTACACTGCCTTTAGCCAATACTTAGCCAAATTCCTAGCCTTCTAAACTCCTGCTTCCTTGCATTTTTCCCTTGGGAATTAGCCCCTATTTAATGGGGAAAATCCTAAATTATGAAATGTGGAATTTTCATAGGCATTCATCTAATTGCATGCACCATTGGTTTAGTTTAGATGATTTTACAACTAATAGTACATTGTCCCTAAACTCCAATCTCAACTAGGTATTTCTCTATATATGCATGAGTTAATTATGAGCAAATCTTCAGTTTACTGGTTGATCACTGCAAGCAGCACCCCATTTTTCGACAAGTAGCACCGCACTACAATGGGTTACACCCCACTATTGGACCTCCCACTCATGGCAAAGTTTAAGGGCAAATTTTAGCCCAAGGGCGAAATTTAAGGGGTTTTGCATTTTAGAGGGGAATTTTTTTTATAAAACACCCATTTGATATAGTTAGCCCATTTTATTTAAAAACTAATTGTTTTTTTTCATTTTAGCCCCCCAAAAAAAGGGCAGCTAACCCATGAAAAACTGATTTGGCCCGATTTTCCTAGTTTGGGAGGTTAAATTCTTGCAAATCGCCCGATTTTCTGCTTTGCGATGTTAAATTCTTGCAAATCACCCATTTCCTGGTTTGGGAGGTTGTTAAATTTTTGCAAATCGCCCCTTTTCTGGTTTGGGAGGTGATTTGGAGGGCAAGGGTGATACGGCTCCATGTTTTCAAATCTGGTTTTCATCAATGGCAAGGGTGTATAAATTTGATAGTCAGTTTGTGAATCCTCCATTTCTTATTTCTGAGTTGGCTCGATTTTTTATTTCTGAGTTGGTGAATCCTTTCAAGTAGTGCTAGGGACCAGGGTATACATTTTGTGAATCAGAATCATCTTCCATTTCTTGGTGACTCGTTGCAAGCAGCACAAGGTATCGATTTTGTGAAAGAATCCTCCATTTGGACCATTTTTGAATTGTTGACTCGTTGTCAGGTAAGATACAACCATCAAACCAACTACTTGAATATGAAATCACCCATTATTGCATTTCTTATACATTATTGCTTGTTCTTCGTGTCTGCATACAACATTTGCATAATTTTCCCCTATCTCTACTAATCCATTGATTGGGCTAGGCATACTTACTTAGCGAACTTATTTTTTCTTATCTATAGGTAACATGGTTGAATATCGTCAATATGCTTGTAAGTAAACAACATACATGACTCTATTCACGTGGGAACATGGGTGAACTATCTCTGTCGGGTATGACTAAATGAGTAGGGTAAGATTGAAGGGTATCCATGTGGTCCTTTCGATGGTATATATCTCAGTGCTATAATCCTTTCCTAATATACTAGGAAACCTTTTATCACGTATGGTGCTGATCGATCGGTTGTGGAGCATAGCTCACACTATCTTTCTATGTGCTCCCCAATTTATGTGTGCCTCAACCAATGGATATGTCCCCCAAATTATGCATCCAAGTGTTCTCGGTTCCACATTGAGTGAATGAAATCGTTGGTTCCACATTTAAACTAGTGAAATCGTGTAGTCTTGAGAAAAGGGTCAAGTGGTATCTTCTAAGGGGTTCATTCAGGGGTCTAAGGTTAACATGTTTAGCTCTAAAGAGTCAGTAAAGAAATAGTTAAGTAAGGGAGAGGTGAGGGATGAAGTGATCTGATCTCGCTTATGCTGATAAGAAGTCCTAACAGTGGTAGCTACTCTACTAAGCACTTAATTCAGTAAGTGTGAGCTGATCAAAGCATCTCCTTTACTTGTAGCTTGAAGCCAGTCCAATTCTATGCTAATAAGTCCTTCCATCCCATCAGTTCGATTAAGTCTAAGTAATACCAGTCTGATCTGATGAACTTACTACCCTTCACAACATTTCTATAGAACACTCCTATAACATAACTCCTACAGGTTAATGTATCACGGGATGTGTAGTCTTAGGCACTAGCAGAGGCATAGTCTCAACATTTATGACAATGTATTAACATGTCAAAGATATAATACTGGTTTTCAATGCTAAACCTCGCATTCCTACCACCATTCTCACCAAATTCCTTAGTTTTGGCAAGATCACAATCTAGGCCTTTGTTCCCATCTTCATATTCCTTTTCATTGATCTGCATTGGTTAAGGGCCTTAATGACCAGCTACTCTATCTAAAAAACCTGAATGTTTTTAAAGTAAGCTAAGAAGGCATTATATTTTTTCACAAATGGAAAATAAGCCTCATACATGGCCTCAGAATATTCGAAGTATCTCAAATACCTCAGTCAAAGTTAGTTAATATTTATTTTATAAGATTGAAAAGATGCTTTAGTTTTCAGTGTTATCCAGTATCTAACTTGAGTAGTATATGATATAATCACATGAGTTTGACCATCTATTGCAATGTTTAAGAAGACAAATGGTATGATTTTTTAAAACAACTAGTGTTATGTTTCTTACTCTAGAGTATGACCATGGATTAAGTAAAATATGATATCAAACTCCAATTTATTGCCTCCGGTCTATGGGGAAATCAATTAAAAGACCTAATATGAAAGATCCAAGGCTCAAGAATCTTAGAAGAAGATCTGAAGTAGTTTGAAATTCTTTAGTCATTGAAAAAACCAGTGAAGGTGTCTTCAGGATGTCTGCTAAGGCTTGTTTGAATTGAAATCCCTAGATCGAAAGGTATGTGTTACTTCTCTTAGTGATTTTTAGTTGAAATTATTTTGAAGAAGATCTCATAGTGAGGATGAGAAAATAGAAAATATGTTGCATTTAAACTAGTTCTAGTGTTCTTGGTTCCACATTGAGTGTATGAAATCGTTGGTTCTACATTTAAACTAGTGAAATCATTTAGTCTCTTCTATATAACACTCGTATAACATAACTCCTACATGTTAATGTATCACAGGATGTGTAGTCTTAGTTAATGCGAACTGTTTGAGGTATTTATTCCATAACAGTTAATATTCCTTAACTGAATTCTGGGGGAAGTCAAATTAGAGTTGTGATGTCATTAGGAAGAACAAAGGTTATAGGATTTAAAATCACAGTAGTAGAAGGAAGAAGGGGATCCCTTGTGATTTGTGGTAATGATCTATAGTAATGGGTAATTGCAAATCCATGGTGGAGAAAATAGTTCTAAATGAACCAACATATTTCATGTTGCCCAATAATATCCAACCCGTTGGCTTAAGGGCCAACTAGAGAATTTCTTATAGTCTTCCAATATTTGGAAAAAGGGCCCGCCTTTCCATAATTTATTTCAATGTCAAATAAATATTAATCACAATTCTTCATCCTTATCAAGTTATCAAAAAAATTGAGGCTAAAACACAAAGGCTATAGATTATATAGATTTCCTTTTTCCTGAGTCACATTATCTCTAGTCAAGTTACACACATAAAATTAATTTGACTCTTCCTTTGGAGCTATTGAACTAATGGATTTGTTTCCTAGAAAGTCAGATACTGTCAAAAGTTTTAGAGCATGCTCCTTCCATAAAGAAAACTTTCATTTCTTTAGTATTCTCTCCAATGTTCATGAAAATTATGTAATAATCCAATTGGTGAAAATTTAACATGCCCAATTTAAAAGAAATGGAACACTACTCACAAGAAATATGAAAAAGCATAAAGAACATTGCTTTGGAATATAAGATTATGCCAACTACAAAAACTAGGGAAGCAACTCAGCCACACAATGCTTGTAAAATACATCAAATTTGACATAAGGACCACAAAACAACATATAAGGGGGCAATCAAATTATATTTCTGTGCCTATAATGTAGGCCCATACATCAACTTTATAAAGTGATATATTGTTTAAAAACTTGTAATAACATACTTATAATCGAAGTACATGATCTAGTATGATGCCTGACAATCCAATGAGTCCTTATAGGCATAATGTACCTTGTAATGTGACCTTTCAGATATACCAATGGATTCAGTAAAATATTTTCAGTAATAATGTCATATTGAGTAGGTTCATTATTGGAGGTTGTGGGAGTTGGATGCCTCTTCATTGTTCCTTCACTTTCTACTGCATTTCTTCCATCATTGGGGATGAGATACAATTGCATTTTATCTAGCCAAAATGAATTAAAATATGCATGATGAATAGGATATGAATAGTGGATCACTATCAACTGCAACAACTCTTCTAACACCCATGTTTGATGCTACAAAAATCCCAAGGATTCTAGATCCAATTCCACAATCTAACACGTTCTCTCCACCTTTTACAAATTGTTGTAGCAACAAGATACATAATCTAGTGGTAGGATATTCCTTTGGTTCCACTTTGAGTGTATGAAATCGTTGGTTCCACATTTAAACTAGTGAAATCGTTTAGTCTCTTCTATAGAACATGCATATAACATAACTCCTACAAGTTAATGTATCACGGGATGTGTAGTCTTACACACTAGCAAAGGCATGGTCTCAACATTTATGACAATGTATTAACATGTCAAAGATATAATACTGGTTTTCAGTGTTGAACCTCGCATTCTTGCCACCATTCTCACTGGATTCCTTAGTTTGGAAAGATCACAATCTAGGCCTTTGTTCCCATCTTCAGATTCCTTTTCATTGATCTGCATTGGTTAAGGGCCTTAGTGACCAGCTAATCTATCTAAAAAACCTCAATGTTTTTAAAGTAGGCTGAGAAGGCATTATATTTTTTCACAGATGGAAAATAAGCCTCATACATGACCTCAAAATATTCGAAGTATCTCAAATACCTCAATCAAAGCTATTTTATATTTCTTTTATAAGATTGAACAGATGCTTTAGTTTTCAGTGTTATCCAATATCTAACTTGAGTAGTATATGATATAATCACATGAGTTTGACCAGCTATTGCAATGTTTAAGGAGACAAATGGTATGATTTTTTAAAACAACTAGTGTTATGTTTCTTACTGTGGAGTATGACCATGGATTAAGTAAAATATGGTATCGAACTCCATTTTTTTGCCTCTGATATATGGGGAAATCAATTAAAAGACCTAAGATGAAAGATCCAACGCTCAAGAATCTCAGAAGATGATCCCAAGTAGTTTGAAATTCTTTAGTTAGTGAAAAAACCAGTGAAGGTGTCTTCAGGGAGTCTGCTAAGGCTTGTTTGAATTGCAATCCCTAGATCGAAAGGTATGTGTTACTTCTCTTAGTGATTTTTAGTTGAAATTATTTTGAAGAAGATCTCATAGTGAGGATGAGAAAACAGAAAATATGTTGCATTTAAACTAGTGCTAGTGTTCTTGGTTCCACATTGAGTATATGAAATTGTTGGTGTTTAACAGTACCACATTGAGTGTATGAAATCGTTGGTGTTTAACAGTAAAACAACAAAGGAAATCTACAAAAAATCCATATGAAATTTACTCATTTAACAATGGATTCCATGCTAGATCACACCTACATTCAAATCCATGAGGATTAATATTCTATTTTCTACACAGAATTCAAAGAGTCACTAATTTTTCTAATAGAATTTGTCCAAAAAACCGACTGCATGGAATGGGAATGATTCAAAGCACACCCATAGATATCTAGCATGGATATTGACCCAAGCCAAACTATTAAACCAAAAGGACCAAGATAGACCTACAAGGATGATGTTGTTTTAACGTTATACAAATGAATTATTATATTTTATGTCTTAAAAGTTAATAGTTTCCCATTATCATTTTTAAATCATTTTTGTGAAATTCCATTTTGCCTCAAAATTCAATTTCTGATATATGTTCTTTCAATGTTGACTCAACAATTCTTTTGCAAATTACAATTCTATTTTCTATGAACAAGTGAATTTATATGAAGCATGTCTCAACTCTTGGAAACTGTTGATGCAGGTTTGCAGATCGATTTCAAATTTTACTTGTGTAATATTCAGTGAGATGTCAAAAGATAATCGTGGGAAGAAACCATCAAGGCAAATGGATGTATTATCATACTTTCAAAAGGTTCCATCCAAAAATACACATTCTCATCATGATTCAAGCTCCTTTGAACAATCTGTTACTGAAAGAGAGGTTAACTCTTGTGGAAATGCATTTGATATCCATACAATGGATGAAATAATAGGTTCCTCAAGTGATCAGGGTGAGATAAATGCAGTTTCAGCAGAAATTGGTGATGAAAATGTTAAAGATTTTTCCTCGGAAGGTGACACAATCCATTCGCAGAAAAGGAAAAGAGTTCAATGGACCATAGAGAGACAATTCCAAGAAAATTAGGTCTCAAGTTTTCCATTTATTGAAGAAATACCTCCTACAAATGAGAACGAGCTTTTCCGACAAGTTAGATGTAATGTGTATAGTTGGAAAACTCAAAAGGTAGTGAAATTTTAGATGAAGCTAGATATAGTACAAAAGCATACAAGAAAGGTGTATGAAAACAAAATTGTAAATGTTAAAGAGAAATATATTGTTAGATGGAAATCTTCTAAGGAATGTTGACATGTTAATATAAAAAATATTTAATAAGTAAGAGGAAACTTGAGGCAAGTGGAGGAACCATCATATCTCTATTTGAAAAGACAATGGAAAGAAGTTTGTTATCCCAGACGATACAATTGAGCATTGTATTTCACATCTTATCTAAAGGTCATCCTATGACAGAGTATCCAAATCACATGAAATTTCTATATTTCCTTCAAGTTCCAAACTTTCCATATTCTCATTGGTTTGTAACCAATAGTTGGGAATGGGCAAGATATCTAGCTCAAGTAGAAAAGGATGATTTGAAAGAGAAGATTTCAAATGCTAGGTTTTTGGCATTGTCTTTGGATGAGGTTACGACTATAGATAATACTTCATGGATTTGCGTAAGCATTTATATGGTTAATGACCATATTAGGCATTCCTATCTACTTGGGATTAAAAAAGATGAGATAGACTTCTACAGCTGAAAATATTTATGAACTTTTTCTTAATGGTTTGAAGGAAAGTGGTATGGATCATTTAATGATTGCAAAAAAGTTGGTATGTGTTGGAGCAGATGGAGCATCGGTAATGCAAGGACAAAGGAATGGCCTTTGTGTTAGGCTACAACTATCAACTTCACCATATATGCTTAATATTCATTGTATGGCTCATAGGATGAATCTTGCATTTAAAATAGTAAGCAAGTTTCCATCAGTTTCAAAAGTTGAAGATCTTGTACGTGAGACTCATGCATACTTTTCTCGTAGTCCCAAATGATATTTAGAGTTTCAACAATTTGCAGATGGTGTTATGGATGGAAAAAAACTACTGAAAGTTGTTGATACAAGATCTCATTAAATGGACTAGCTCAAAGACTATTTAGTGAGTTCAAATCTTTGGTAGGGTTGATGTATGAAAATCGCTACAACGTAGACAAAGCTCAAGATCTTCTTTCTCGACTAACTAATATAGAAACATTATTGACATTGGCTAGAATTATTCCTATGCTACATGAAATGAATGTCCTTGTGAAAATGTCTCAGAATCGCACAATGTATATTGCGGAATACACAAATGCGAGAAAGTCAGCATGTCTTGCATTGGATAATTTATATATGATGCCAGACTCTTTTACTGGTCCAAAGTTTAAAAGTTGGACTAAGATCATCAATATAGAAAATACTAAAAAAAATTGACGTTTGATGAAAAAGAGATACTATGTATCGCAGTGTGTGGCTATATGGTTCCCTTTCATTATATTAGTAAGACGGGACGAATCACTAAAGATTGCCCCGTGTCAAGAAACCAATTTGATAATATTGTGATTTCAGTGAGACAAAATTTGATAGAAATTGCAAGATCACTATCATTAGAGATAAGAGAACGATTTCCTCAAGATGAATGTTGGAGGCCATGTGTGTGGTGTACCCTCAATATTGGAACAATTGTCAATTTCTGAGAACTTTAAAAGCTGATTTTCAAAAAAGATTAAAATGTTTAGTAGACCATTTTTGCAAAAAGTCTCGATACATGGAGAACAAATTGAAGGTATGTTAGATTCGTCAAAATTGTACCAACAAGGTGGATGCTTTGTTGAAACAATGTGGAAGCAATATCCTTTTTTGGTGAATCCTAATGAAAATGGTGCTATAACAAGATTATGGACTACTTTAAGTGCTAGCCAATACCTACAAGAAGAAATATTAGGATATTTCAAATTACCAGATTTGTGTCAAACTATGATTTTGGGACCAGTGGAGGATAAGCGAATGTTTAGTGCATTATCATTCTTGAAGTTGAAGTTGAGCAACAAGCTTGATAAACATGTGGATACATGTTTAAGATTATATGTAACTAAGTATGACATTGACAATTTCCCATATGAAAGAGCACTAACTCTTTGGCAATCAGATTGTGATAGAAGGGGAGAAAACAATATAACAAATTTCTCTAACGAACTTGATATAGAACATAATGCTTTGGAGGCTCATAATGACAGTTCATTTAGAGAAGATCATGTTCATAATTTAGAAAATGAGGACCAAGATGAGAACTGGGAAATTGAAATACCCTAGGACTCTTATTTTGGTATACATGTTCCATTGATCATGCAAGATTACTATATGTCAAATTCAAGTAAAAATAGGTTCTATATTTGTATTTTTCATTGTAACATTACAACGACATTACTTTGATGCATGTTATTTTAAGATTGATGTTTCATATTTAATCATTACATTGTTTCTTTCTTATCTGTGACAGGAAATAAAGCTAGATTTGATGAGGTTGGGACCTATTTATTTTCACATAGATAGTGTCTGACTATTATTAAATGATAAATAACTAATTGAACAAGACTAACGCAAATCATCAATGGGCTCATTCAAATACATGAAACTAGCTTGATGTCTAACTAATATCTTGGAAAATTTTAATGGTTTATATGTTGCTTGTGTTTAGGGCATTTTATTGAGTTTTGAGTTTTGTTTTGGTCGAAGATTATGTTAGTCCCTTAAATTGTTTTAGTTCTTACTTCATGGTTAGATTCCTAGATCTAGTTTTATAATTATTATTGTTTTCTTTATATATTTTGTGGTTTCAAGAAAGTTGTTTTTATTTCCTTTCACTTTGTGGCATGACTTTGTAGACTACTATGCTTATGTTATATTTTCTTGGAAAATAATTATTGATATTTGGAAAGGGAAATGACCCATGCGTAGATAAGCGAAGGAAAAATGGTTTATGTACTAGGTTTCTGCACATTCATTGTAGCAGACCTATTGTCATGAGACCGACATTCCTTTGTATAGTCTTGTCAGTCATTTGTCAACCATGTTTTCAAGTCTTTCAGGTACTAAGTTATTCAGGTCCCCACATGTCCTTAGGACCATTAAGGAATGAGATAACATGAGTCAGTCCAATTCATGCCCCGAATTTACTTTTTATCTATTGATGTAAGTGTTTTTTTACCACTTATCACCAACAAAATTCTACCATAACATAACCCAACTTGAAGACAACACTTCTCATCTTCCTATTTCCATAAATGCTCTATGGATCTCCCTACTCTACTTTCCCGAGACCAACATCCCTTCTTGGTAGGTCTCTCCACCATACTACTAATCGCACAATACACACACACTAGTAACTACCACATTCTATAAATATCTCTAGTCTCAGTTATTGGTGTCCCTGTCACACTCGACCAATACAATCTTGTAGGTCTAGTTTTTATCATATCTTTATTTTTTGTTATTTTGTGTATTCAACTTTAGCACCATCCTAGAGTAACGAGTTAGTGTCCTTTGGATTTGATCTTTGATTGGAAATGAAGTCGGATTTAATGAAGTTGGGACCTATTTCTTTTCACATAGATAGTGTCCTAGTATTAAATTACAAATAACTAATTTAAGAAGTCTAAAACTAAGCAACAATGGGCTTATTCAAGTACATGAAATTGTGTTGATGTCTAGCTCTGATATCTTAGAAAAATTTAGCGGTTTGTTTGCTGCTTGTTTAGAGGATTTTGTCAAGTTTGAAATTTTTGGTTTGTTTCGGTCAGATTTTTTTAGTTGCTTGACTCATTTCATGCATAGATCGATAGATCTAATTTTATTTTTATAATTATTATTGTTTTCTTTATATATTTGGTGGTTTGACAAAAGATATTTGATTTCCTTTCACTTTGTGGCATGATTTTAGCATCTTCACCTTTTAGAATATAGTAAAATATTATTCTTATTTTATATTTTCTTGGAAAAGAATTATTGATATTTGGAAAGGGAAATAAGCCCTGGGTAGCTAAGCAAAGAGAAAAATGGTCTACGTACTAGGTTCCTGCACATTCATCATAGGAGACCTATTGGCATGAAACCAACATTCCTTTTATGTAATTACACTTTTTATGCCATAGGATAGATCTTGTTTCAGGTGCAAATGTATTCATTGTAGGTCATAATGGGCGATGGAGTAGTAGGGATGGGCTTGTTGGGTCAATATAATTTGAACCCAACCGCAAATTTGATGCCCAAAACTTCACAACTAGTCCTGGGGGTTCCCTAGCAACAGAAAAGCATAAAATTAGGAGGTTTGAGGTCGTGCCCATCATATAAACCTTTTTGTATCACAACAAGCTTAACAATGGGAAATCCTTTGGCGTTCATGCTGGTGCAACCTTGCAACTTCCTAGGTATACATGTTGTTCGCAATTCATGATATGATTTATTTATTTATGTATTTGTTTTTGGTTGAAATTGCTACATGTATAGATAGCCTATGTGACATCATTGATCATCCTGCCATTTCAAGACCAAGTGAAGAAATCACAGATCAAGTTGAATATAGTTTAACTTGGAGGTGCTTAGAAGATTCATTTGTGAATTAGTTGCTACAAATAAGCTTCTTATCTTCATTTAATGAACTATGTCAAATACCTCGGTTTTATTTATAGTTTTGTTGAGTTAATGGTTAGTGAATGGCTTGATAAAGACTGTGTTCTTGATTTGGATTCCCCTGGGATGCCAGCAAACAGAAATTATATACCTCAATAATACAATTAATGCTCCTGTCAAACCGTGCCTCAGTTACCGAGGGTACTAAATTTATTGTGATTTCTTTATCTAGGTTGTAAATTGCTTTGTGCAGAGGGAAAGCATAGCTTTGTAGATCCTCCTCTGAGTGAGCTCGGTCCTGAAATGAATGTGATAATTGAGAAAGAAAAGAAGTCTCGATTCAATGGATTGGAACTTATTTCTTTTGAAAATTTTACATCCTGGGCGGTTATGGAAGTTGTTGGATCATATCTAACAAACAAGTATTCAGAAGGACTCACTGGTAAGAGGTAAGTGCATGAAGATATAACTTGGAATGTGAAGAATGGCACCATCATGATTGTGATTGTGTCTGAGCTGCTTGGTAGTTTCTTCTTGCCACTTGGTATTTTTTTCTTGTTAAACTCAGCTTCAATTAGTTTTTGGACCCGTACTTTTTAGTTTGAATGTTTGACATGTGTGTAATGGTTTCTCAGTTTAGCGTTATAGTTTAGAGACCTATAGTTGTTGCGTGAGTGTCTGTTATCACAATGAAGGATACAGTTGTTGGACACTTCTCTATATTTATTCACTACTGTGTTGAATTGGGATTTATGCCATGCAGATAATCTGATGGCAATGAATTCATTGACCAAAGTGAGAGGCTTTGCTAGCAGAGTGCCCTAGAAGCATTCCATCTTGACAATAGTACATGGGGTGTTAATTTTCAACCATTATCTCGATCCCCAGCTAATTTTGTTGTTTATACAACTCTCCTCCAACCACATCATCGCATTATGGTGTGTATGGTTCTGAACTACAAACCTCCTTTGATAAGATTATCATTCCTATTTGGGCATGTAACATGTGAAAAATTTCTTTGCAACATTTAGGGTTTGGACTTACCACATGGAGGGCATCTGTCTCATGGATTCATGACAGCAAAAAAGAGAGTATCTGCTACACCAATTTACTTTGAATTAATGCCATATCGTCTAGATGAGTCCACAGGTGAGCTCGCATTTCTAGTCTAATAATAATTAGGAGGGAAACAGTTCCATGATTGACAAATATTAAACCAATATTTTTGGGAAGTGTTCAAAGTTTTAATGGTTGGGTTTGTTTTCTTGGGCTATAGGATTCACTGACTATGAGATGCTTGAGAAGAATTCCACCCTTTTCAGGATCAATCTTATCATTGTTGGCGCTAGTGCATATCCCCGAGATATTGATTACCCTCGCATGAGGCAGGTATTGAAGCTGGGTATTTCTACAGATCTTATAATGGCAATCCTTTCAAAAATTTCTCTTTCCAGCAATGTTTATTCTAGCAAATTTTATTAATATGTTCTTACAGTATGTAATGTTGGATTTTTTATGATTTTTAGTACTAAAAAGTTTGTGGATTCGGAAGATTGCCAATACAGTTGGGGCATACTTAATGATGGACATGGCACACATAAGTGATCTCATTGTTGCTTCTATCATGGCTAGTCCATTTGATTTTGTGATGTAGTAACAACTACAACGCACAAGGTGAGTTGATGTTATTAATTTTCTCTGCACTTCACCCTTTCGATTAAAAATATGACTATATTAGATGGATATTTTTTTGGACCTATCTTAATGCTATCTATTTGTGCCATTCCCCTCCTGTAGAAGAAAAATAATCCCATTAATGTTCAAGAAACAACGAAGAACTAAAACAAATATTCCATTCCCATCATAGGAGGAGTTATTATAGAGTTAAGAGGTGTATATTTTCCTTTTGATTATCTTACATGTTCTTTGATTCAGTTTCCTGTTTTCATTTTTTTTATGTTCTTTCTGTTTCTTATCACTACTAGATCAAAGCTTCGATGAAACTCATTATGTTCCTTGAATTGTTTGTCAATTGTTTCACTTTTTTCCTTTCATTTTTATCTTTTTGATATTTTCCATTCTGAAATATTTTTGGATTGGAGGGTTGTGATTTTTAGTCTTTACGAGGTCCCTAGGGAGGCATGATATTCTTCAAGAAGGAACCAGTATTGGGGGTTAACCTAGAGACAACCATCAACAATGTAGTTTTTCCAGGGTTATAGGTCAATCTGAGTTCTCCTTCCTTTCGTCCATCATCCATATTGTTCTCCTGCTCACTAATATCATAATATTGGATATATCAATTTTTTGTATCATTTCATTTCTAAAAGATACATGAAATAATTTGTGGCTTTCTAGGGAGGACCACATAACCATACCATAGGAGGGTTGGATGTTCCTTTAAAACGGGTTGTAACTGCAGAGTTCAAGGCTTATCAAGTACAGGTGTAGCACTCTCACATGTCTAAGCTTCTGTAAAATTCATGCATGTGAATTATTTTTTGAATGGATTTTGTTTCTTATTAAAGGTAAAATAGTTTTAGTAAGTTATAGAAAACTGTTGAGCCCTTGCAAACAGTCTAATGGATTTGGGTTACAATTTGGTGTCTGGTGTTAGTGAAAATCACCTAGTTCTAGTTAATTTGAGGCCCTTGGTAAGGATCCTCTGTTCATATGCTGGAGCACACAGCCTAATTTTATATTGATTTCTATTGGATTTAGCTGGTTGAATGTAACATGGTATATATTAATGGGCTTGGATAGGGCATTGATGGTGCAAGAGTAGAGGACGTTTTGGATGTTACTTCTATCACACTGAACAAGAATTTTGTACCAAGTTACATGAATTTTTTCTTTGTATATTTAGATTTAAGGGATTCATTGATTTTCTTTTCTCCATGGGATGATATAGCTTACTTTCATACCTTACATTTTCAGGTGATAAAAGTTTTATGGTTCTTGGTGGTATACGCATAGGGACTCCCGCATTAACCACCTGTGGGCTTCTTGAGAATGACTTTATTAAGGTTACAGATTTTATCCACGAGGGGGTGCAGATAGCCATTAAGGCTAAGGGCTCTGTGAAAAATAAAAAATTAAAAGATTCTATAGAATTTATTAAGTCACACAATTTCCAGGTACAAAATAGCATTGTTCATCTCAAAAAGCAGGTTGAATTATTTTCTAGCCAATTTCCATTGTCTGGTGTTGGCATTGAAAATCTTAGTTAGAGATATGACATGCTCATTGGTGGGCTCCAGTATTGTAGCAATAATGCTACAACTCCTGGAGCTTCCTATCTCTAATTTTATCAACCCGGTAGTTCGTACAAACTTGGAAGCGACGGTGCTGTATGCACAAGTACTAGCTCTTGTCGCAGCTGTCACTTGGTCAGCTGGCACAAGTCCGCTAGGGCTCAAGCCAACTTCTATATGTTCTCAGAAGAAGCTTTCTAAATGATGGACGAAGGCGATCTCAAAGGAAATTAATCTACTTTGCAAAATATGAACTGGAAGCCATCCAAAACATGGAAACCCTAGTAAACCCTAATCTGACTAGTTTAACCTCTATGATGCAATAGTGAGAGTGCAAATGTCTAAAAATGATGCCATTACTTCTAGTGATGTGAAATGCATGAACTTAAACTATTCCCATCGAAAAGAACATTGTTTTTGTATTTTTGCTTAAGTGGTTGGAGTTATTATGACTTGTTTCTTATTAGGTTTTGACTTGCAGGGTTGGTTTGAAGGGAGAGGAAGCTTGGGAAAGGTCAGGAGGGCTAGGAGAGGTTCCGGGGGATCCAAAACATCATTCCACAGAAGTCCACAACGTTCAGGTGCTCGGCAACCGAGTGTGCAGGCTTGTACAGGATGTCTGCAGGGGTTTCTACAGGATGTTCAGAGATTTCTACAGGATGTTATGAAAAGAGGATTTTGGAGAATGGATGGAGGGAAAAAGGTGGAGGAACGAGTATGGAGGTGAAATAGGGGTGTGAAGAGGTCTGGAACTTGGTGGATGAGGCTAAGGAGCGATTGGATTTGTTCAAGGGAGAGTGAAGCAATGTTGCACAAAAAATTAGGGTTTTGGGAGCGAATGGCAAACGTGAAGCAAGGGTTCTAAGTAGAGGGTGGAGTGGATGGTGTTGATGGAGAATAAGCAGATGAAGGAGTGGTACAGGTGCTCTGCAAGTGGTTTTTCAAACTGACCAAATAAAGACATGCAAGAAAACGAAGATCTAGTTATAAAACCTATGACCTAGTTACTTCACTCTAATCTGACCTAACAGCAAAAGGAAATGAACAACAGTTTATTCGAAATGAAATGCATGAACTAACTTATGCCACTAAGAAATCATCAACTGAAGCATTTAAACACTACTAATATCAGCATCTACAAAAGAGGGTTCCAACACTAAGAATTGCATGGAAAAGCAAAACAGCGTTTTTGTTGGCAGCAAAGTCACGTTGGTCCCAGCTCATGATTCCACTGAGGGGGAGGTGAGATCCAAGGTGTTTGGTATCCTTTTTCTTGTTATTATCCTACCAATCTATTCTAACCATGATAAGCTACTTTAACCATCAAAAGAAATCCAAATAACAATGCAAGATTTAAATACAAATAGCAGATTTTATTCTAAGAATGCACCAAAGACACATAAAGATAATCAAAGGAGGTATTGGGCGCTTGAGATGGGCCCAACCCCAAGAGCTACAGCCTCCTAAGAGAGATTTAGAGCTGGTGCAAAGCTGGATTCATCTTTATTGATCAAGAAATGAAGAGTTACATCAAAACTGTCCACAAGAAGAACTTGAACATGAGCTGAAAGCAAAGCTAATCTATTGCATAAAAATCGAACTACAAACTAGCTAACTAATGGCTAAAACAAAATGACTAACTGGCTACAAAATGACTACCCACTAGCTAACCAAAATGAGGCCCTAAGCCTTCTTATTTATACCAATTGAGGACCCAACAGTCCTCCTAAAAGTTAGGGACTTGGCTGCCCAAGACTTGTAGTTAACAGCAGTCCTACTTGACTTGCTTGGCTGCCCTTGTGCTGATTGATTCGGTGGCCCTTGAACTCCGAGCTAATGGTGGAGAATTCGAGGTAAGGGCCCATAAATGAGGGGGACACCTTCCTACAAATCCTCTAGCTTGTTCTCCCACGAATTTGGCTGCCAAGTGCTCATTAAGACCTTCAATTTTGTCTCCAAGTTGACCAAAAATGCTACACAAAGCACCCATTAGACTTGTTGGCATAATGACTAACCAAATTCACTCTATTAACATAAAAATAATCAAAAACATGCAATAAACAAATGAGAATTGTGGACTAAGCCAAATTAGGAGGTTGAATGAGCCCAAATAATTGTACATTTTTGGGGCTCATCATCACCCCCCTACTGAAAGTGTTGCTCATCCTCTGAGCAACCAATCTCTCTCCTCATCTTTGATGGCCCTGGTGGCTTCCTTGGCTAGCATCTCGGCCGATTTCTCCTTTGGCTTCCCTCTTTTCAAACTTTCCTGTAGAAACTGTTCGCTGGTTTCCTGTAGAAACAGTCCTCTGTTTTCCTGTAGAAACAGTCCTTTGTCTTCCTGTAGAACAGTCTGCTAACTGTTCTCTGTCTTCCTGTAGAAACAGTCTCTGTCTTCCTGTAGAAACAGACAGCACCACTGTATCCCGCTTGGTTGTGGGCGATTCTCCTTTCAGCTGGGCGGCGGCAGCCTTCATCTTCTCCTCCTTCCTGCTCTTCTTTCTCACTGCCTGCTGCTTGTAACTCTGAGCTAGTGTGATTTGATGATTTGATTCCATTAATTAGGATCATAGCACAACATAAAATTGGAGCAATATGCCTGGTTGACCTCCATGGCCAAGCTAGGAATGTTTCCAAAGCAGAAGATCAACAAAATGCTATATGAATCACCTGCCATAATGTGGCAGCTTTCATGGATGCCTAAAGAACCCATGGGAATATGGAGCTAGGGAAACATGCAGCAGAATGTGTTTTTATTTGGACTCGTTGTATCCAGCAACTTATGTGCTGCTATAAAACATTTATGCTGTAGCTGGCAAGTAGACTTATGTAACAAAGGTAAGAAATATGAGGAATTACAATGGGTGAACAAGGAAGCTGGATGGACTTGGATTGTGCTAAAGATCAAGAGGCGTGCATTTATCATAGCAGATATATAACACCGAGAACCCAAGATAATCTATGCAGCGTTGGGGAGGTTAACTGGACGGGTGAAGGTGACCAGCTATAATCATGAGTCCTCACATAAATTTTCTTCTGCATGATGTGGACGAACAGAATAACCATCATGCCATATCAATTGGAAGCTAATTATTGCTGCTGAATTGACCACATTTCAAATAGATTCATTACAACCCTTCATCTATGTGAGACTGGAGATTTGCTTATTTGTAAACAGAAAGGTATCTTGGCCTTAAAGACCTAATTGCAGTGAGGATTTGATGAAGCCAAAACTTGTAACAATTTTGCTTTTGCTGCAGAGGATGACATAAATTGCACAAGTTAACAACCACTCCACGAAATCAAGCCTTCACAGTCTTGGAAGTCACAAATGCAAATCCCTGTTTGGTGAAAAATACGTACAATATTAACCAAGACAAATACAGCCAAACAATCTAGGCCTCGGAAAAACATGCATAAATCTCTAAGAATAGAGGCATTTTAAACTGCCCATCCTAAAGAAATATGATGTATATTAGATTTGTAACCTAGATTCGTTGGTATTCTCATCATATGCAACTGGACCTTCTACCTCTTTACTCATTTTCATTTGACTCGGAAGCTTTCAACTTCACACAAGAGTTTCTAGTCAAGCTACTTGGTGAATATCTTGACCTATCTTTGCACATAATTTCAAGGTCTGAGCCTTCACTCACATATGATTGATCAATTTCTTGATCAGATCCACTTTCAGGGCCCTGCAACTTCCTTCACTAAAGGAACAATCAGAAGACAAAGATGTATCGTCATTTATATCAGCGGAACTTTGAATCTGACACAGACTACCTGGTTTTGGTAAAGATTCTATAACCTGGAGCTGTGTGTTGGACAATGTGAGAAAGGGAACCAGGCAAGAAAACCCGAACATTGCTTCCTTGATGCAACAACGTAGCCAGCTTGGGTGAAAAGAACATGCTTTGCAAGTGCAAGTTGAACAACCGTCTTTGAATTTCAGCTGAGCGCTTAGACTTCTGCGTGATTTTTGGTTGAGTGAGGTGGCCAAGACGTGTGCTGGCCCATGCAACTGTTGTCTCCACCGCAGCGTTTAACTATTTGTTCTCTGCTGTTAATCTCATCCATCAAGCACGCTGAAGTTTAACTGTCCATCACTACCCGTTTTTTAAATTTCCACGTGAGTGAACTGTCCACGTGTACTGCGTGACTCCTAGAGAACTGGACATCAAGTGAACCTTCCTAAATTCGTGGCTTAATTCCATCACTCCATTCGTTCATGCAGTTCTTGAATTAGATTCATGCAATAGAGGAATAGGTTTTGTCACGTACCTGAAGCCAAACGGCTGCTTGCGAAGCTTCTTGCTGCTGCATGCTCTGATCCTTTGATTGCATGAGGCTTGGCTAATGATTTTTGCTTTCTTTTCCTTGTGCAGGTGTCCTCTGGCCGGATCTGAGCTTCATGCAATCGTTTCCACGTTCAACTCTGCCCGTTCAAGCTGCTGTTGCTGCATGGTCACAAAAACAGAACTTATTTTTGCCATTTCTCCCAAACGATAGATCGGATTGATCTGAAACTCGGTGAGCATGTTCCTACCATCATTATGCATCTCCCATAGCAAATTCGTGATCAATGGATGCACAGATTTCGAGAAAAATGGAAAATGGCTGAAGATTTCAGAGGTCGATTTCTCGGAAACCGTGCATCGGAATTGGCTGAAACTGTTTGGGTAGGTTACTATCACCCATATGCATCTCCCCATGAAACAGGTTTTGAAACGGATGCACGGTCATGGAGAAAATGCAAAAATGGTTGATGGTGATGGAGGTTGATTTCTTGGAAACCGTGCACCGGAATTGCATGAAACTGCTCAGGCATGTTGTCATCAACCTTGTACAATTCCCCATAAAACGGTTTGTCAAATGGATGCATGGTTTTCAAGTTATGGCAAAAACAAATTCTGCTCTATGTGTTTTTGCTTCAAGGCACTTTGCATTTTGGTTGCATGGTATGACAAAATGAATTTTGGCTGTGATGCAGGTATGGAGATGATGGAGGAGGAGTTGGAAGATTGCATGAGGGATTCTGAACCCTTGAGGAAGCTACCATGCTTGCCAAACCACTTTTTGAAATGCATGCCTAGCTTCCCACAATTTCTACAGGAAGTTCCTGTAGAAGCACAATGAGAAGCACAAGGAGGTGAAAAAAATGATGGATAAAGGCACGGGATGGACACACAAGTGCTTGTAGACCTGATCAACAGATTCCCACCATCAGATTCACTTTTGAAATTGGATTTGGCTCGTCCAAAGGTTCTACAGGATGTTTCCTGTAGAAATACAGAGCTTCCTGTAGAAGGCACAAGAAAAAGTCCTTTGACCTTGATTTGAGTGCTCCTCCTGTCATGAAACGTCCTTCTTTAACCTGCAATGTCATTGCTGCAACATGAAATTATTCAATGGAGATTAGCTTTATTTTTCTTTTTCTTTTTTCTCTTTTTTTTTGAAAAACAACTAGGGCGCCTCATGGAGGTTTTCACCCTAATTGCCTGCCTTGG
This sequence comes from Pinus tabuliformis, assembly GCA_031772625.1. Taxonomy (NCBI): domain Eukaryota; kingdom Viridiplantae; phylum Streptophyta; class Pinopsida; order Pinales; family Pinaceae; genus Pinus; species Pinus tabuliformis. Next base: position 278,314,458 of record CM062809.1, on the reverse strand, counting down.
GCGCCTCCAAGGGAGGTTTTCACCCAGAGATCTTATTCTCTTTTCTCTTTTTTCCCAACCCATTGACCGCCTCATGGAGGTTTTCAATCAATGAGCCAATCTAAGGCGCCTCCGAGGAGGTTTTCACCTTAGATTTTTATTTTTTCCTCTTATTTTCATTTTTTTCTCCTTTTTTTTTTTTTTTTTTCTACCCTACCCTACTTGAAAAACAAAATCCTTCTCAAGTATAAGAATACTTCCAATGGAGCCATGTGCACATCGAGATTAGAGACAAAATGATGTGAAGGCTCGAAATGCATGCTTGGACAACTATCCAGATCTCAGAGACAAAATGATCTGACTTTGAATGGATCAAACATGGCTGAGGAAGAGAGTACTGCTACAACTTAGTGACTGTTTGGAACCATGTCTCAATATAACTTTGATATCCTTGGTCCCTTTGCTGATCTGGATCATGTTTCATGTCACCTTCTATCATGACTTTCTCATCTTCCTTCTTTTGCTGATCTTTCTCTTGAATACATGGAGGATTTGATGGTAACCATGAGGAGGCTTTCTCGATCTCTGATTCTGATCTCTTCTCTTCATCAAGTGCAGCCCATGGTTCTTTGATCTCCTCTTTTGAATCTTCTTTTGCTGGATGTGATCCTTCAATGCTTCCAAGATGATATCTTTTTTGCAATGCTTTTCCTGAGCTTTGGTGAACATCATTGAGCTCAAGAGGAGTCATTTGCACATGTTGTGCCTCATCTTTGAAATTGGGTTGAGCTACTCCAATGCGTGGATTTGGAAATGGTGGTATGGGTAGCTGAGTGGAAGTGTGAAATTGAGATGGAGATGGATGGCATTGTGGTTGGGTAGGTATTTAAGGTTGCCTTGGTGGAGTAGGAGGCGATGGTTGTGGATGAGCAGGTGGTGGAGGAAAATGAGCGGGATGAGAGTTGTACTGGGGCCTCCACTCCTGATAAGGTGCATTCCACTGAGGCTGTGGCTGAGCATAAGAGTGAAATGAATGAGCAACTGGTTGGGTATAATATGGATCTGTGAAGGAACAAGGAGGAGGTGTGAACCAGGAAGGATGAGCAAGGGGACCCCAAGAAGGCATGAAAGTGGCTTGGTAGGAGTCATAATAGGTCTCAGGTGTCCCTTGCAGTTCCTGCTGATAAGATCTAGGTTCATGCGGCCAACTTTGGTTCATATAATAGAGTGATTCAGTGGCTCCCTTGGCTCTTTGATATGCAGCTCTGATTCTGGGCAAGGAAGGGCACTGATCTGTAGGATGGTATTCTTCACAAATGAAACACACTTCTAGGGAGTGCATTGGACATTCATTCCTAGGATGCTTTCTAGTGCACCTAGGACAAAAGATGACCAAAGCCCTCTTGGCCTCCTCTTGCTTCTTTTGGATCCAAAAGGTATCCAGTTGCATGGCAAGAAACTGCCTCATATCACTCTTGAAATCTTTGATTTGATTTTCAAATTCATCTTTGGACAAGATGTTGCTCCCAACATCTCTGCTTGTAGCCATTTGCTCCAGAGGAATGTTTTCTTCTTCTTCTCCCCTAGAGGTTCTTCAAATATGTCTTGATTTCCACCCAGGGGTTCTTCAATCACAGCCATCGAAGAAGAGAGAAGGCTGTGTGAAGCAGTGGGGGTGTTGTGCAATCATTTTTCTAACTTATCTCTACTCCTACAAGACATGAAATGAAATCTTTTTGGTTGATTTTTTCTTTTTTCTACTTCTACATGAAAAACTGAAATAGATTGAACTGCAACTGACTATCTTGCTAAAATTAAAATGCGGAATTGAAATGAAAGCAGGAAAGGACTAATCTATTTTGCTCAAATGAAATTGCAGGAATGAAATGCTAGTCTACGCTTGTGGAATTGAAATGCTAATCTACGCTTGCAGAAATGAAATTGCGGAATTGAAATGCTAATCTATGAAAGCGAGAAATGCTAATCTATGAAAGCGGGAAATGCTAATCTATGAAAGCGGGAAATGCTAATCTACTTTTGCATAAACGAAATTGCATAATGGAAATGAAATAAACTACTTAGAAGAAGATTGTAGTGGAAAATAGAAGAAAAGCGACAATCACCAATACTCTGACGCTTCCCCGGCAACGGCGCCAAAAAGATGGTGGGCTCCAGTATTGTAGCAATAATGCTACAACTCCTGGAGCTTCCTATCTCTAATTTTATCAACCCGGTAGTTCGTACAAACTTGGAAGCGACGGTGCTGTATGCACAAGTACTAGCTCTTGTCGCAGCTGTCACTTGGTCAGCTGGCACAAGTCCGCTAGGGCTCAAGCCAACTTCTATATGTTCTCAGAAGAAGCTTTCTAAATGATGGACAAAGGCAATCTCAAAGGAAATTAATCTACTTTGCAAAAAATGAACTGGAAGCCAACCAAAACATGGAAACCCTAGTAAACCCTAATCTGACTAGTTTAACCTCTATGATGCAATAGTGAGAGTGCAAATGTCTAAAAATGATGCCATTACTTCTAGTGATGTGAAATGCATGAACTTAAACTATTCCCATCGAAAAGAACATTGTTTTTGTATTTTTGCTTAAGTGGTTGGAGTTATTATGACTTGTTTCTTATTAGGTTTTGACTTGCAGGGTTGGTTTGAAGGGAGAGGAAGCTTGGGAAAGGTCAGGAGGGCTAGGAGAGGTTCCAGGGGATCCAAAACATCATTCCACAGAAGTCCACAATGTTCAGGTGCTCGGCAACCGAGTGTGCAGGCTTCTACAGGATGTCTGCAGGGGTTTCTACAGGATGTTCAGAGATTTCTACAGGATGTTCTGAAAAGAGGATTTTGGAGAATGGATGGAGGGAAAAAGGTGGAGGAACGAGTATGGAGGTGAAATAGGGGTGTGAAGAGGTCTAGGACTTGGTGGATGAGGCTAAGGAGCGATTGGATTTGTTCAAGGGAGAGTGAAGCAATGTTGCACAAAAAATTAGGGTTTTGGGAGCGAATGGCAAACGTGAAGCAAGGGTTCTAAGTAGAGGGTGGAGTGGATGGTGCTGATGGAGAATAAGTAGATGAAGGAGTGGTACAGGTGCTCTGCAAGTGGTTTTTCAAACTGACCAAATAAAGACATGCAAGAAAACGAAGATCTAGTTATAAAACCTATGACCTAGTTACTTCACTCTAATCTGACCTAACAGCAAAAGGAAATGAACAACATTTTATTCGAAATGAAATGCATGAACTAACTTATGCCACTAAGAAATCATCAACTAAAGCATTTAAACACTACTAATATCAGCATCTACAAAAGAGGGTTCCAACACTAAGAATTGCATGGAAAAGCAAAACAGCGTTTTTGTTGGCAGCAAAGTCACGTTGGTCCCAGCTCATGATTCCACTGAGGGGGAGGTGAGATCCAAGGTGTTTGGTAGCCTTTTTCTTTTTATTATCCTACCAATCTATTCTAACCATGATAAGCTACTTTAACCATCAAAAGAAATCCAAATAACAATGCAAGATTTAAATACAAATAGCAGATTTTATTCTAAGAATGCAGCAAAGACACATAAAGATAATCAAAGGAGGTATTGGGCGCTTGAGATGGGCCCAACCCCAAGAGCTACAGCCTCCTAAGAGAGATTTAGAGCTGGTGCAAAGCTGGATTCATCTTTATTGATCAAGAAATGAAGAGTTACATCAAAACTGTCCACAAGAAGAACTTGAACATGAGCTGAAAGCAAAGCTAATCTATTGCATAAAAATCGAACTACAAACTAGCTAACTAATGGCTAAAACAAAATGACTAACTGGCTACAAAATGACTACCCACTAGCTAACCAAAATGAGGCCCTAAGCCTTCTTATTTATACCAATTGAGGACCCAACAGTCCTCCTAAAAGTTAGGGACTTGGCTGCCCAAGACTTGTAGTTAACAGCAGTCCTACTTGACTTGCTTGGCTGCCCTTGTGTTGATTGATTCGGTGGCCCTTGAACTCCGAGCTGATGGTGGAGAATTCGAGGTAAGGGCCCATAAATGAGGGGGACACCTTCCTACAAATCCTCTAGCTTGTTCTCCCACGAATTTGGCTGCCAAGTGCTCATTAAGACCTTCAATTTTGTCTCCAAGTTGACCAAAAAGGCTACACAAAGCACCCATTAGACTTGTTGGCATAATGACTAACCAAATTCACTCTATTAACATAAAAATAATCAAAAACATGCAATAAACAAATGAGAATTGTGGACTAAGCCAAATTAGGAGGTTGAATGAGCCCAAATAATTGTACATTTTTGGGGCTCATCACTCATAAGATCAGAAGTGTCCTTTATTAACTTTTAGGTTAAGCTTCAGTGATGATAACCAGGTTGGTAAGATTTGGTTCCATGTGTATATTATAGTGATGAATAATGTTTTAAGCTGAATTTTGTTTGAATTTATGTGCTTTCCCAACATTTATAGCACTTATTTATGTGATGTGACTATGGATATTCTATATAGCCTGGAAAGCAATATTCCATACTTCTCAAGGGCCCAGGTATTGGGCCAATTACACAGTTTCATAAAGTGTGTTCACTAAGATACTTCCACACATGCACAGATTCCATGTATACATAACACATTTGCAATCAATTGGGCTTCTAAGATTTGATTGTTACATTCATCATCTCACATAGGTTGGCAAGAATTGGTCCCATTTGTAGATTATAGCAATGAACCATGTTGAGATCTGTATTTTGCTTGAATTTATGTGTTTTACCAGTAGAAGCATATTCTATTTTGGTGTGATGGATGTTGAGTTTTCTATTTTATTTATTGGAAAAAAATAGTCTACATAATTTGTATGGTACACCCTTTCAATCCTTCATTTTCCTGAGCAGTTATTTAGACTCTCTTCTATCAGTTAGGACTAAGTAATAGGAATAGTAGGCATAAAGACTTAGGTAGGAATAAATAGAAATAAAGTACTACTATTAAATTTATTGTACACACCCTTTAAGAATGAATTTACTACCCTATCCATGGTTTATAGATAGAATTGGTGTAGCTTGAGTAGGCATTTACACAGGGTTTGATTACTGAGTTTACCACTTTACACACCCTTTATGTGTTTCATTTGACTAGTTGACTACTCTTACTGTTTTGAATTATATTAGTATTAGTCAGTATATTAGATCGATTGGGACTTACACTATTAGGAATCTACATCCTGAGTTTATTGAGTCTATAGAATGAGGCTCTCATTTAGTCTATAGGACAGAGGAATGCAAAGTATATAGAGACAAATTTGAGAGCCAAAAACACAAAAAAAATAAGTGGAGTATTTGATCCAATTACTATTAGATTCACTTATTCCAAACAAGTGTATAGATAATTTGTTATGGAGTTTTATGGGGTGAAGAAACAAGTGCAAGGATTGTTGGATTAAGGCAGTGAGATGTGATGTGATGTGCCTGAGGACTATAAAATATACCATGACTGGGTGGTATCTATTTTGCCAAAATTGCATAGGCCTTGTAACTGGTCCCATACACAATAAGCAGCCCCTTGTGGAGGCATTCCAGTCCATGAGAGGTGAACATATCACTTGGGGGAGTTGAACCCCATTTTTCGTGATAACAACACCCCTCTTTCACTGATCAGATATACCCTATTGACAACATTGTTTAGCTTTTGATTTAATAGTCTTCTAGTCTTAATTGTCTTAACGGGAGAGGATATTATTCAATGGAATCATAGTATCTAAATGATGAACGTGGGTTAAGTGTTGTTTCAAAATATTTGACTCTTGAATGCTCAAATTTTTGTGTGACCACCAAATGCAAGGCCTTTCAACCAACTAGATGTTCAAAGTAGTGCAAACTATAGTGAGTGCAGTCCCACATTGCTAGAGGTTGTTTTCAATTGCAAGCACTGAAAATAATAATGGGAGTTTTCCAAACTGGGATTGTGAAACATATGAGTAACTACTTCTATACGTTGGTGAACTTTCATTTGCATTAAATGATGTTCCAATGTGCATAACCTCAAGTCCATATAGATCCCAATGCTTCTTTCCCCTTATGTATTTGATCAGACATGAATAGGTAATGCTTATCTTTCAATGCTTTCCATGACCCACTCCTAAGTTTGCAATCTATAATGTAAAGGAGTAACTTATTCAACTATGTTCAAAATGACCATTAATCAAATCAATCTCTGAGGGCCATTAAACATTTTAGAAGCACCAACATTAGCTAGGAGCAACTAAGAGCCCCTAGATCATAATCAAATCAATCCTAGACACCAATATCATCATTATGCATATGCAATCCATGTCAATGACCATTCACCGCTCAACTTTCCAATGGAATGTTATACATTTAATCTATAATTCATGGAAGCACCATTGCGGCAACTCAGTTTACAATACTAATCTCTAGATCACTATCAAAATTTCGTACAATGTATCTTTATTCTTGGGACTCATCAATCAAGATTTCCAGTGGAGCATTATAAATCTAAACCATCATTAATGGAAGCACCATTTCTTCAACTCAGTTTACAATACTGTTCTATAGGTCACTGCAAACATTTCTCTCACCACGAATATTTAGTTAGGGATCAACATTATTTCATAAACTCTCTCCTTTTAAAGTTTTGTTTCTTGTCACTTATGTTTACCTTAAATTTTTTCATTTCCTTGTTGCTATGCACTGCATCAACCTCCATTATTATACAATATTTGTTCGTTTAATGTTTTTCTGTCATGCATGAGGAAATAGTGTTGCTCATGTGAGGGTAAGAATGCAAGTGTCAAGGTCGATCATCTACAACACTATGCCTCAAATAGGAGTTAAATCAGGTAGGTTTTGAAGAGCATATGATGTAGATGTTGAATCTAGTGCTTCTGCATGAATTATAGTGCAAGGTGCAAGTTTAACCAAGAATATTAGTGTTAACAGAGGCCGAACTAAAGAGGATATGCTGAAGACAATTGATGATGTTGACTTCAATGGATGCTTAATAAGAGTTGTAGTGAGAAAATATGGAACTCACCAACATCAATACATTATTGGCTAAATACCTCATGCAAGGAAGAAGAAGAAAGGGGTTGTTACAGTGTTAATTGAAAAAAATGAGGAAATAGTTGATTGGTGTAAGGAGATACTTGAAATTGGCCATGACCTAGAGTTGACACAACTTAAGGCTAATGTTGCTCCACTTTGAGTCCCTTCAAAGATGGATTTTTGGGAAATCAGGGTGTGCAGGAGTTAAGAAATATATCAAGAGCTGGCAGTATGAACAATTGAAATCCTAAATAGATACAACTATGTCAAACACGATAGGCATACATAGTGTTGGCATTGCTTAGACATTACTCATAAGTTGCAACCCCTAGAAGTGTGTTTGGGCCTTTTAAGAATTTGCAATCACTCTTGAATTTGAAATTCTGAGAATTTTACATTTGAGTTTATGGCGTTGTACTTTACTCCCTAGAAGTGGGTTTATATGATAGTTTGTGGTTAGAGTTTGACTTCTCATATGTCGAATCTCTCTGGATATGGGCATACTAGTTATGAATTTGAAATTCTGAGGATTGGACATTTGAGTTTAAAGCATTGTACTTTACTCCCTGCAAGTGGGATTATATGTTTATTTGGCCTCAACAACCAATCTTTATTCTTAGAAAGGTAGTTGTTCTTATTAACATTTAGTTCACACTTTGTCTATTGATTTTTGGTTTTTAGTCAAGTAATACATGTTTTCCCAACGTTCATACTCTATTTCTAGGAGTATGGATTTGTTTCTAAGCCCCTATGAAGTGGTACAGAGAGAGTTTTACTCCTCAACCTATTTGCAAGTTGTAGTTTTGAGTCACACCTGCTCATTGATAAAGACATATTTGGAGCCTTTTCAATCTCTCTCTATACAATCTTCACCCATATCTGGAGCCTTGTCATCTATGTCTCACAACAGGTCAAATTTATTAGAATTAAGGAGGATTTAATGGAAACATGAAGACATGGTAGATGGTAACAGAGCTTCCATTCTCACTCCCATTTCCATATTTAATGGATATGAGCATAAATGAGTAGCTCAAATTGCAGAAATTATAAGCACTCTAGTGCAAATCAAACAACAATTGGTCCTCCTTTAGATAATGCAATTTCTTAAATAATTTAGTTGAAAATCTGAATAGATATGCACTTTAATTTGCCTCTAATAAAAGGATGTTAGACCAATGAATAGAGATGCACTTTCAGTGGCCTCTAATAAAAGGATGTTAGACCAATGAACAGAGATGCATTTTCGGTGGCTTCTAATCTGATGATGTTAGATCAATGTGAAAATAAGGACAAGAACACAATGATTCAGATGATAAAATCCATGGGCATTAGATAACAGGAGCTAGCATGCAATGAAACAGGACTGGAGGAAGCAACAAGACATCTCATTGTTAGTTAGTATATGTTTTCTAAAATAATTAGTAGCTTAGGCATCTAGTACAAGTTATATAGTAGTATAAATATATGGAAAACTTTGCCTAAAGGATATCAGTAAGCCCTATAATTGCGAGAAAGTAAAGAAAAGAGAAATTTTTCCACTTTTGCACCTATTCAGATTGCTCAAAAGTCAAAACAATTTATCTCTTTCTTTTCTCAAGGAATCCCCTTTTACAAGAACTAGGGAGAATATTAAATACCAAAATTCTAGTACATGATGCATCAAAGTGAATAGTAATAATGGAAGGGACAAGTGTCTTTATCTAAATGGAAAATCAAGGATAATAACATAAATGTGGTGTGTGAGCCTGGGTTGATGACAGGTTCCTTTGGGCATTACATGTCAGGAGAGGAACATATATTCATCTTGCATATGTCTATTCATCATCACCATAGCAAACCAAAGCTACAATAACTAAATCAGCTCCACCACTTTTAGCAAATAAAAATTGTGAATGAACATTATAGCTACAAATATCACTTGATACATAGCATCATAGTTGTATTATATTTCTACTTTGTTATATATGTTAGGGATTAAATCTTTCTGCAAAGCAACAAGAACAACCTCCAGACCACACTCCCAAACCCCAAAAACATCCTCTATTTCATGGACTCTATATAGAGCTACATGCAAAGTATGTAACATGAAAGGTAAAGGGCATCACATCAATTATCTTTGTTTAGTCCTATTACCACAAAATTTAGTACCCTAGTGTTAGGCCACACTAGAGCCCCCAACCAAAAAGGGATCCACCACCACTGTCACCTTAGTAATGAAGTTCCTTGTTGTTTTGTGGGCATATGTTATCCCAATAACTGTGTCAGGACTCATGCATGAAGCCATCGCAATGCCTTAGAGGAATGTGTAGTAAATGTAAAGAGTAGGATTTCAAGAACTACCTACAACTTGGGGAAATTTTACTATCTTTATGTTGAACAACATATGTAACATTATTGTTGTTCCATTGACAACTCATGATATATACTATCTATATACAATATAAATACATGAGTAATATGGGTGCCCTGAGGCTTACAAATACATTTTGCTTCTTTTTGTTGAAAATTTTGAGGTAAGTACAAGATAATACTCAACAACAACTCAATGGTTAATGATCTCAATCTTGTTTTGACAGTGTTACAGATGAACTATGTAGACCACAACATATAATATTTTTCATACTTGAGCATTATCTTGATGCATTTACAAACTGAAATGAGCACATGGATATTATTCCTTCCTCTTATTGTTTCTAAGCAATGGAAAACATAACCCATTTATGCATATCTGTGTGGTTTAGTGAGCACTTCATCTTCGTTATGTCTTAGTCGAAGTAATGAAGATACCAAGGCATGGATATCCCAACATAAGACAATAAAGACAATATTGGGATTTAAAGCAGTTAGGAAGCATATGCTAATATTAGATAACCTAGTCAGTAATATTTTTGAAATGGTGATCAGTAATCGAGAGCAACTGATGTTGCAACACACCCCAAATTTGATCAATGATTTACCCATCACTTAGTTACAAAATCAATGTATATTTTTGGCAGTGTGATGGTTACCAAAAATAGTTATTTTCATTCCTATAGTGAAACTATTGATTCACTCTTCTTTTATCTTCTCTGAAAAAAATGGCCACCCAACCATAATGATGTCCTCTAGGGATCCCAGGTTTCTCAACAACTTTTGGCTTGCTCATGGAAGTAGTTTGGAAAAAAAATTCAATATTGACTTTGTTCCACATTGAGATTGATGGTCAAACTGAGGTGGTGTTGAATTTTTTTTCCTTGTTCGTAAATTCAAAGAATAGGTCCAATGCTTCCACCTTTAATTGAAATAAATTTACTCTTGCTTTTATTTTATTAAGAATCCACCATCTAAAGTCACTTGGAGATCAACAATGGCTTCAAATCCCTCGACCCATTCTTTAAGCCACATGATACATCCTTGCAATGGATTTCACTTGTAATGCCCAAAATGCCCAAAATTTTGTTGTAGCAAGGATCCCTCAAAATAAGTAGCCATTGGCAACTATTTGACTCCAAATGAGTGATGATTTGTTCTACTAAATCCCTATCTTTTCCATTTTTTCTTCAATTTCCTGCGCCTACTTTGGTGCATTCGATCTATCCAAAGTTGTCTTCTCCCTATTTTCCTGCTTTGTTGATATAGACTCATAGCTCTAAGGAGAAGGATGATGAATATTGCACCTCCACTCTTGGATGCTACTCACCATCTTTTTATTCCTAAAATCCTTTGTTTACTTTGTGATATTATTTCTATCCTTTCCTTCTTAATCCTATATGCCTCATGCATAATCAGAGTGTTAAAGTGACATGTGATAATAGCAATGTAGGAAATGTAGTGAGTTCCAATCCTCTCCCTATCATTTCATTCAAAAATTTACTTGCACCATTGCATATAATTTGATAAGACCCTATGAGCTCCTCTTGAACTTCATTTACAGCCACTGTGATTAATCCCACAAGCAAACACTTTGTTTCTCCATTTTGGAGCTCACTACTTAAGTGACTATTACTATACAAGCTAGTAAAGGTTTCTATTGTATGTTCTTGAAAATGAAAAGATGATTGAGCCTTGAATTGCTTAGTTAAGAGTCAAGACTCAATACTTGTTTAGTAAATATCGGATTTACCACACTTAAGTTTTTTGCACTGCCCTCAACAACCATAAGGGCTGAAGGTAATGCTCCAATTGTATCAGCAATCTAAGAATCTGATGTACAAGGCTAAATACTTTCACGAAGACTTGAAATTACTAAATATAGTCCATTTGATATATAGTTGGTGGTATCAATGTTGTTCTTAGAAAACCACATGGGGTTGTGTATGTCGAATATAGTTGAAGAAGGTTTTCATCCACGATGATTTGTATGATGTATAACCTTCAAAAATGGCAGCAATTGCACTATATCATTTTCCATGACAATAGTAAGAGCACTTTGTTTTGTAATGGAAACATACAATTGTTTTGCAAGAAATATGGTGAATATGTAAAATTCTAAGGGTACTTGGAAATGGTGCTTGCTACAATTAGTACGGTGCATCAATAATAAAGAGGATGATGAAATGGAGTATATAGAGAAAGTGTGAAATGGAGTATAATACATGGAGTATGAAGATTATGATGATGATTCTTGCAAATAGAACTTGCAATAGGATGTATAATGTTTATTTGTTGTGATGATTTTTGTATAGATACATTAATCCTTCCAATTGTTTTATTGGTGTAGGTATCTTAGAATTCTTTCTTTCTCAATATAGTTTGAGATCTTCATTCACCTATTGCTATTCATATTTAGTGCTTGTGTACTTGAAAACACTTATGAACCAAAAGTTTTTTTCCCTCCTTTTTTTTCTTTTTTTTTTCATTTTTCCTGTCAAACTATTGTTTCCATTTTCGGTTTTCACTATTTCCTTTCCCCATTTATCCTAATAGGGTTTTCATGAGGATGAATTCCTTTATAGTAGACTTAAGGTTTCCTCCATGGTGGTTTTCAGCCAAAGGTCTATCTCAAGTGCATTAATGAGGTTTCCACTTGGATATATTATTATTATTATTATTATTATTATTATTTTCATTTTCATTTGCAATGTTTCTAATATCTAGGCGGCTTGAGAGCATTTTTACTCTCAACCACACCAAATTGTTAGGCTTTGAATATGGTTGTGACTTATTCCTTTTATAGAGGCTTATTGTAGATATTTTCTAAAGAGCGACTGCAACAACCCTTAGATTTCTTAGTGATTCGCCATTTTGTACTAGTGATTCGCCATGATTTTACAAGATAATATAATCTAGTGAGAGATTCGCCAAAAAAATTATATATACATATTATATTATTAATAATATCACCTTCCATTTTTCCTATTTATCATGGATATTCGCCCATTTATTATACATATAAATTTAGGGATCCTCTTAAAATTTTCCTTGCTCCCACTAATTCCTCCATCAATTGGAACTAGTTAACTGCCTTTAACTCAGTTAGACTGAATTAAATAATTACAACTCAAAATCAACTAAACTAATGCTCCTAATTGTAGGAGACACTCTACATGACTCTAGTTAAACCCTCAACTTGAATTAACTGAGCTAAATAAATCAAATTAACTTAGTTAACTATTACAAGTTGTCATGAGATGTGGAGTTACAATTTTATTCCCAATTTAATTCAAGGACAAATTAAACTCGGATTTTGCTTGATGTTATTTTTAACTTTTCTTGTTGTTATTTTCAACATGTGGTCACTGTCTTCATCAATAACATTTCTATATCCAACCCTTATCGACTTAGGGGTTACTATTAACATCACAACTACTCCAGTTATGGAGAAACTACAACTATAGAATCTTCGACTGACTCCCATTGTTTCAGAACTTGCTGATAGATCTTGGGTTAAGCCCATGGGGGTTTTGGATGATATCATATTTATCATGAATTTATGGGATAACCCCATGTATTTATTGATCATTCAGCCCAAGAACACCATAGATGGGCACCCAATTATCCTTAGGAGGACTTGGTTGGCCACGACCGAAGCTTTTATTAGTTGTAGATTTGGGGAAATGACTATATCCGATGGAGTAGCCATGAAAATGTTGATCCTTTACCCACCTACTCAACCTATAATATAAGAACTTCCTTGAGTGGGTGATCCATATGAGGAATAAGAGATCATACAACCTCTCTTTATTATTGAACAGTCAAGAGAACTGAGAGAACCTACTAAAGGCAATATGTTAGACCAATTCCTTTATATTTCAGATAACACTCAATTCTTTGAATTTCTTTCAAATTATGCCCATATTTTGAGTGCTAAGTTTCAACAAATTTTTCACCCCACATATCCTTTGTCAACCATCAACGACGAGAAATATTCTTATAGTACTCCTATCGAAATAAGCCCTGGAAAGACATTAAACATCAAACCCAATCTCATCCAGACTCAACAAGAACAGTTTATGCGATTCTTAAGAGAGAAATCAGAAGCATTTGCATGGAAACACAAGTACATGCATGGCATTCCTCCTAGTACATGCGTATATCATATCTATCTACAAGAGAATGTCAGGCTGCTCCGACAATCCCAACATAGATTGAACCTTGCCCTGAAAGATGCAGTGAAAGAAGAATTGCAAAAAATGCTAGGTGCAAACTTCATTTACCCCATATATGACAACAGGTGGGTCTCCCCACTTGTCATCATGCCTAAGAAATCTAGAAAATGGAGAATTTTTGTCTATTACCAAGAATTGAATAAGGCTATATTAAAAGACTATTTTCCACTCCCCTTTTTCGATCAGGTACTTAATACTGTAGTAGGAAAATGATACTTCTCCTTCTTGGACGGTTTTAGTGGATACAATCAAATCCAAATTGCACTTGAAGATCCAGAAAAAAACCACTTTCACCTATCCCTAGGAAATATCCACTTATAAGGTTCTACCATTTGGGTTATGTAATGCTCCCACAACCTTCTAACGTGTGGTATTGGAATTTTTTTTTATTTTTTTTTTCGATTTAATTCATGAATGTGTTGAAGTGTACATTGATGAATTTTCAACCTATGGAAAAACCTTTATAGAAGCCTTATACAATCTTGAGAAGGTCCCAATCCATTGTAGAGAAGCCCATCTAGCCCTAAGCAATATAAAATGTGAAATTATGACAACAAAAGGAATTGTTCTTGGGCATCATGTTTCTTTTGCAGGGATTCAGGTAGACCCAGGCAAGGTTAAGGCCATCATGTACCTCCAAGTACCATGCTCATAGAAGGAAGAGAGAAGCTTTATTGGCCATGCAGGATATTATAGAAGGTTCATAGAGAGCTTTACAAAAATTTCTACACCTATGTATAGATTTATGACTAAAGATGCAGATATTATATGGGATTTGCATTCTCAGCTAGCTTTTGAGACCTTGAAGAAGAAGTGACTACTACACCAGTATTGAGGGGGCCTAATTGGTATCTTCATTTTAGCATATGCATAGGCGCATTGGATACAACTATGGGAGTTGTCTTGGGACAAGGAGATAATGTGTCATCTTATGTGATTTAATTTGTCAGTAATAATTTAGCTCCGACAGAATTGAATTACATTGTTATTGAGAAAGAATATTTAGCAGTAGTTCATGTTATAAGCAAATTCAGGCACTATATCACAGGCTACGAAGTTTTTGTACATACATATCATTCAACTATTAAATTCTTGATGAATAAATCTATTACTTATAGATTTATTAAAAGATGGTTATTGTTGTTGAAGGAATTTGATATCACTATCGTAGACATGCACAATAAAGAGAATTTAGTTGTCGATTTTCTTTCTTGGATTTCTAATAATAAAGATAGTGATCATGTTGATGATAGCTTCCCTGATGAAAATTTGTTTGTTGTCTCCACTTATACTCCTTGGTTTGCATATATAGAAAACTACTTGGCTAAAAGGAAGTTTCCACAACATATTTCCTCATGCGAGAAATAATGGATCATAAAACTCAATGCCAATTATTCTTAAATTGATGGAGATATCTTCCATATGGGACCTGATTTGATCATTAGAAGATGTGTATGTGAAGATGAGATGTTATAATAAAAACTCCCACGGCCCCTCACTTTGAGTTCTTTGTCCCCTAATTCCCAAATCTCTAACTCTAAACTCCAACCCTCACAGGTTATAGCGTTAAAATCAATTATCAATAACAATCTATCATCAAAAACCTCAATTTAACTTCTAGCATCCATAACAATCTTCCTAAAATTAACTCAATCTCTGATTCTGAAATACGCATAGCATCTTTCTCTGTAGTAAATGATGAATTCAATAACAGTGTAGCCTTTTTCTCTGTGATGGATGACGAATTCAATAAAAACATACAACCTTCTCTCACTTCAACGGATAGAAATAATGGCAACTTTAACTTAACGCTATATTCTCAATACAAAACCTTCCAAAGTGGCATAGCTCCCATTTCACAACTCTATGTTGAAACTCCTAACCATAAACTATTTGAATCTGTCAACTCACAGGCACTCTCGTCCATATATTCACCACTCCCAACCCTTCTCTCTCCGCAACAAGACTATTCGCTCTCGGCCTTAAATTTTCCTGTCTAATACAATACAACCTTACAATCTCCAAACCAAGGTTCCTCGCTCTCAGCCAATATTTCTCCTGTCCAATATAAAACAACACTCTGTGGCATCATGATAACACACCATATTCAATTATTAATGATTCTTCGCCCATTGAGAATCCATTTTTATCACCATCTCCCAACATTGATAACAGTCACAACACAACCAGTTCAAGTCACCCTTCAAATATGGATCTCCATCCTCCAAATGAAACATTAATTAATAACCCCCTCACCCATGGCATTAACCCTTCTAAGATAATTAACAACTTGGTTATCAATCTCTCTGACATCCAATTGGATGAACATACATTGAAACTTTTAAAAAGAGGACTGAATTTTTCCATTACTCCTCGTCACATCCCCATTGAAAATACCCTTTGTCATATAGAATATGGCATTAAATACTTTCCAGACAGTATCAAAGAACTTATTAGATAGGATTGCTCCATTATTATTAGAAACTCAAAACCCCCCCGAAGTAACATCAGTAAACATGAATACCTTGCACTAAAATCCTTAAACGCTAACCCCAGCATTGTTGTATTAAAAGAAGACAAGGGAGCAACTAAAATTATAATGAATAAAAAAGACTATAATGAAAAAATGCTTGATCTTCTTAATAATAGTGGATGCTACAAAAAGTTAAATAAGAATCCTTTAAAGAAAATCACTAAAGAAGTATGCAACTCAATCAAAGCTAGCAATGAATGTGATAATAAAAACCTTATAGAAAGTAATCCATATACTCCCACGATTTATGGTTCTCCCAAAATCCACAAAGATGGTATCCCTCTTAGACCTATAGTGCATGCTATTGGTGGTCCTACATATCATCTTGCAAAACACCTCGCCAAAAAACTGAAACCCCTTGTTAGAAAGATTGATTCTTTTGTTAAAGACTTTATACATTTTATCAATGAAATTTAAAATATCAAACTTGATCAAAACAATATATTGGTCAGTTTTGATGTTACTTCACTTTATACCAATATCTCGATTAAAGAAGCCATGAATGTAGTTTGAAAGATAATTGATCCTAAAACATCTAAATTTCTTGAGTTATGCCTAATGTAGTATACCTAGGGGGATAATATAGGGTACAGAGGGAGATACCCAAGGGAATAATTAATAATGGGATGGACCATAGTAATAAATAAGGTGGTTAACCCATATCATGTAAGGGACCACAAGTAGTTAGCAATAATGTAATAAGCCCATGGTATTAGATAGATGATATTGAGGGAACCATGGTAATGACCCATGGTATTGTATGTATGAGGCCTATATAGAGGCTAAAGACTCCCCATTGAAAGATGTCAAGGAATATTGTATGAACAGGCATATGGCTTGTGGAGTGTTCTCCTTCCTTAAGGAGTGAATGTATGGTGTTGCCCTACCTTAAGGGTTTGATTGATAAAGTGAATCATTTCTATCTATATTAAGATCTTGTTATTTCTTGGGTTTATTTCTATTATCTTATATTTTCAGATTAGATCTATAACACCTAAAGTCTACATTTTTTAGTTTCATGGGTGATATTTATGAAAAAGCTTGCGGTGTAGCTATGGGCTCTCCTTTATCCCCATTATTGCCAATTTGTTCATGGAAGACTTTGAAACCAAAGCCTTGAATTCTTCACCCCTAAAACCTAAATTATGGAAAAGATTTGTTGATGATACCTTCATAATATGGCCTCATGGTCATGATACATTAGAAATGTTCAAAAAACACCTCAATAGTCTATCAAACTCCATAGAATTCACCATGGAAATTGAAGTGAATTCTAGCCTGCCTTTTCAACATTCTCATCACCCAGAATCCTGATGGATCCGTATCCCACCAAGTATACCGGAAAAAGACTCATACTGGGCAATATCTCCATGCCACCTCCCACCATCATCCTTCCCAGAAAGTTGGAGTTCTTAACACCTTAGCAACTGGAGCTATAAGAATATTTGATAAAGAGCATGTGGAAATGGAAAAGGCCCATTTGATAAATGTGTTCCTAAAGAATGGATACAATAAACATCAAGCCATTAAGGCCTTCTGTAATGCTAACAAAGGACCTAAGAGTAAAAGTAAAAATAACAAAAACATGGATAATACTGTTGGCAAAGTTAAAGTACCATACATTTCAGGGACTACTGATAAGATTGTCTATATCTTAAGAAAGAATAACATTATGGCCACCTTCAAACCCATGAATACCATCCATAGTTACCTAAAATCTATAAAAGATCCCCTTGACCCTAAATGCCAAAAAGGGGTTTATCTAATACCTTGCTCTTGTGGTAAGTCATATGTGGGAGAAACTAGGCGATCAATTAAATCTAGAATCCAAGAACACTCTGCTGACATAAAACACAATCACTCCAAAAAATTTGCTCTAGTTGAACACTCCAATAACACCAAATATTAAATTTGCATTGAAAACACACACATCCTTGCCAAAATTTATCATTATTTTCATCCTAATAACCTTAACAGAGATGGAAGATGGAATATTAGTGAAAATTGGATTCCCACATTAACACCCAAAAAAATCTCCTCCCATCCTTTGTTGGCCTGATGGGGCCTAACCCAGGTTCAGAGTTATTTAGCCAAACAAATCCGTACACTACTGGCCCTTTTGGCATTAGCCCGCGGAGCGCAAGCTCAAGTCTCACCTGAAGTAGTATGGCAGGATGCTAGAACCAAGTTTTCGCACCCTTGAGATGTCTGTGGCGCCAATTTTAGTCCAACTGTGCCTATCTTCGCGTAGGTTACTTCACACACTATTCTAACTTTCAACACGCTCACGATATGTTATAATCGCCTTTCGTGCAGCCCTAACTAGGGGCTGAGAAGCTTTCACACTGCTATGGCAGCGAAATGCACTATTTCCCCAATCTACATCGTGAATCTTACTTATCTTCCTACAGATCTTATTCAACTTCACGTAAACAAATATTATATCATGTATTCACTTAATCAATACAATCATATATATTCGCGCATCATATAAACAATAGAAGTGCAATTTATACCCAATATATTCAATGCATAAAATATGAAATAAATACACATAATAGATATGAAACTTCTCTTTATTAATACTTCCAACTATTACAGACTCGACTCGCCATGCGCGCTCAGCCGCAGGAGTCCGCACACTCAACTGCGGACTACTAGGCCTCTGCGCACTCAGCTGCAGAGCCTTCTCCTACCCTACGACCCAAACTATACTTTAGACTTTTGTTCTTCCACTATGCTTCTATTCCATGATTAGATTAGATTATTCTTTGATCCATTCAATTCTGTCTCCTGAGAGCCTCGCTCTATTTATACAATCCCATGGTCCGCGAACCATGGATAGATCTCTATAGTCGATATTACATTAACAAATTTGAGGGTGGACAACCCTATGAGTCTTTTACAAGCTACGCGCTCCGTGCCCACAAAATGCAGAGTCTTTACATCGGAGTTACAATTTTTTACCAAAATCTAGGCTCTAAGCTCCAAAACTTCCCTTGGGGGATCCCGCACCCAACAGGCCCCCAACACAAACATTGTGACTCACCCTCCAGTCACTCTCTCTGTGCAGATATATTTGCGTGAAGACCTCCCAATTCTACCTAAATCACTGTAAGATTGGAAACACACTTAGCGGCTGCCTGTTGTACTTCCTCAACTTGTTGTGCAGAGACCGTTGTAGCTGAACTATTGCCCTAAACCTTTTCCTGCATTGTATGCAGCTGCTCGAGCTTTGCTTCAATGAAGGTGGTAACGATGTATGCCTCATCAATCCACGACTATAAGCGCGCCTTAAAAATGACTTCCTTATGTCGAGCAACATCTACTTGTTCCTTGAGTGCTTTTGCTTGCTGCATCCTTGCGAGCCTCTCTGTAAGGGCAACCATCTGCGTGGTCCCTTTTACTTCGTCATATTTCTGCTATAGCTCACGCACCTTTGTTTCTAGGTGTTGTATGTTAGAGTCCTCCTGCAGGGTGGTGAGAACCTCAAACGACTGCACGAATAGCTTTGTGCAGTCTGTCACTGCACTGTTAACCTCGATTATGGCTATTGTAATAGCACTGGTGCACTGTTCCCTAACTTCTGGTGGGGTCGAGGGTTGCACCTTCAATTGCAGTTCGGCTATATGAAGGTTCAGTTCGAGTTGAACCCTGGCCATTTCTTCCTTTGCCTCACGCACCTCTGCTTCTAGTTTCCAGACGCGCGCCTCCACTAGTTCCTCTACTTGGATGGCCAACTCCAGGACCATCTGATAGGCTTCATCCACCACCTGTATGAGTTGTCTGTTCTGCGCCACTACCTCGTCGCGTTGCAGGCTCAACCGTTCAATGTTGATGCGCTGCTCGCTCATTACTTGGAGCGCGCGACCCTCCATGGCTCGTAGTTCTGTAGTAAATACATCCTGCAAAACATAGAGCATTTCCCGAGGGAGCGCAGCCACATTTATCCCGATTCCCTTCAGCCCGCTGACCATAAGCTTGTCGACCTCATTTTCTGTAACCAATGCTCCCTCTAGTAGCACTATTGTGTTAGTCATCTGTGCGTGCAACATCTCCTCAACCGCAGCTGTGCCTAGTATGAGGCTAGTTGACATAGTGCCAGCCTGTGGGGTGTGCACCTCCAACTCCTGTATCTGCGCTTAGAGAGCCCCCAACACCATATGGTGTTCCTCTGCGAACTATTGTAGGGTCTCTGCGTTGACGTCCCTCACCGTCTCCCTCATGTCATGCAGATCCCCCTTAGTGAGGGTGATCGGGTCAAAAGAAGTCTTTGAAACCTTCGACTTCTTCCATGGCCTTACCTGTTCTCTTGGGCGTGGTCATTTCAGCTGGGTGGATGCTGTATGCGGGTCCATGCCACCTTGCTTTGTATCTGTCTCTTGTTCGGGTAAAGGCGATTTTTCTCCCTCGCGCTCTTCCTCAATTGCCTTTTGTTGTTCTTCCACTAGCGTCGCGCGCCGCCTGGGCCTTAGCTAATGCCGCTTTGTTCCTGCATTTTTCTACCAACTGTGCCATTCGTAGTTTCGCCTCGTCCTTTTTATGTTGTGTGCCAAACTTTTCTACTTCCACCGCGAAGCTAGCTGGAGCGCACCACTCCGGCAGCCACGACCCAAGGACTGCAAATATTTCATCGTCTATCTCCAGGTAGGGTAGCTTGTTCCATGCCTTCACGGGGTCCTTCCACACCCTGATGGAAATTTGCCTTAAACTCCACGAAGCTCTGCAGACTATTGTAGACCATGGGCGATAACTGCAACTTGCAATTAAACCCCATTTTGATGTTCATCTCCATGAACACCCAGAAGATTTTACTCTCCCTTATCCTCTGCGCATCTCGGGTTGCCCACAACGAAACGTACTTCGCTGCCTCCGGAACGTTATGCGCGATCATCAGGAACTGGTTGTCTTCAGGCAGTTCCCATGCCACTAGTACTTTGGATAACAGAAGCTAGGCATAGTGAAAAGTCTTCCCTTGCTCCTGTGCCTCGCACTGTTCTCAAGAAACTCTCCTCATAAGTAGTTCACCCAGTTGAACTGGACCCCTTCTGTGCATTTCACTACAAGTGAAACCATCGGCGCAGGCACCTCATCCATGCAACACTTCCACATAACCTTCCTTGCCAATATTTGCATCGCGAAATTTGACCGCAGGGTTATTGATGCTGGAAATTGTGTACCCTCTCTTCTTCTTCTCCAGCTTGAACTTCTTCTTCATGGCCTCTGTGATGGCCAAATCATCACTCTTACACTCTGAGATGTTCGTTGGGTCCTCCCCTTTGCAAGGGAGCCGAGTAATTATGTGAATCAAGTGGTCTGTGATGGGGATGGGCTCCTCCAGCCACAAGCACCCATCATGCACCAAGCAGAGCAGCTGCCTAATGAAAAAAATGGTCACTAGGGCACGATGGTAATGCGGCATCCAGAGCAGGTTTAACAATCCTACCTTTTCTATGCCTCTCATCCACTTACGTGGCTCCAACTCTACGACTCCAGTTGACGCGTCTTTCTTTTGGCGCATTAGCTGCGCGATTGCCAAATGTGGGAACTTCTCGTGGTCCATGAGATTCCTGTATTCAAATTTCAGTACAGGCATTCGCCCCAAGTGCGCTCCTTAAAAAATAATGTCGTCGAGGAGCAACAGAGTCTGTAGAGAGCTCTTGCTCTCATCTATGTCTTTGGGCACCTTTGCTTTACCCTTCAGCGGAGGAACATATGCGGGAAGCCTAGTAAGAGGGTCTGCACCCTAGGTGTCAACCTCCATTTCTACACCCTCCTCCTCCTATACCAGGATTTCTTCATATTCTTCCTCCTCACCAGCCTTCAAATTAATAGCCTTCCCCTTTCCTTCCATGGTAAACTTAGTCCTTAATGAGTTTCTAGGGGATGCGCGCATTGGTACCATAGCTTGCTTGTATTTCTTGGGTCTTTCCGTGCGCGGTAATTTAAGGATTTCTGCGACTATCCTAGCACTTTCTGGGACTTCCACTTCCGTCATGGCCTATGCGGCTTCCTCAGCAGTCATTACTCTGGTATCCATGGCTTCCTCAGTTGTTGCCATAGTGTTATTCCACAATTCTCTTAACAACTCGGTTAAATTCTCAAACAACGAATTCGCCTTCAGAAGATCGAACATATATGGGTTCATGAATGTCTATGCGCGCAACAACTCAGTCCTCAAATTTCCAAGTGTTATTGCTGGACAACCCTTTGAAATTTATAGCGCCTTTTGAATTTGAATTCGACTGTTCCCCCCACATTTGGTCCATTAATGCTCGATTGGCGGCAGATTTTCAAGAATCTAACCCATAAAGTTTGCCTTAAATGCCTGCCACCCGCTCCATTTGGTCTCAAACCAATCATCACATCGTGAATAGTAACTGTAACGGTCACTTTCTAGCCGACCACACGGCAGCACAGCTACCCTCATGCTTTCGCGAACCCTGTGACACTTCACTACTGCGCACAGTCCTAACATCGCACAGCTCCTGGGCAGAGTAGTTTATAGTCTCGCGCCTCCTTTCAGCTTCCTGGAGTGCTAAGACTGTGCTTCTATCGGCTAGTCAGATGATCGGGCCCCCTGTGTACGCCTTCAAACTACTGCCACTGACTTTTCCTGGGAAGAGTTCTCCATTTAACTTTACCAACTGCACTGCGCCACCATTTGTGATCTCCTTAGTAACATACGGTCCCAACCAATGCATTCTAAGCTTCCCTAGGAATTTATCGAACTTACTATCATACAACAACACCAAATCATTCGCCTTCAATGTGCACAAATTAATATGTCAATTGTGACAAGCCTTTTCATGCTGCTTTTGGACCTGCTAGTGAAATCCAGCGAAAAACTGTTCTTCCTCGAGCTCCTCCAACTGCGCGAGCCTCTCCTCTAGGGCTCTGCAGTCCGTCATACCTATGAGCGTTGCTATGCGCAGACTAGGCACAATGTATTCCATAAGCATTACAGCTTCCACTCCATAAACAAGCCTGAAAGGTGTCTATCCTGTCAGTTTCTTGCATGTCGTCCTATAAGCCCATAATACTGTAGGTATGTGCAGGTCCCAATCACTTTGTTGCACGTTGCATACTTTGTTCAGCGTGTGGCATACCTTATTGAACGCTTATGTGCGGAGAACCATCTGCGCGATTGTTTTTTCTACATAATGTCTTTCCAACATTAAGAACCATTTGCACATCGGTCCCCCCAACACATGCTTATTGATCATACATTTCAGTGCAGAGTTCATGTGCATCCGCGTAGGTTATTTTCCACATGCCTGCGCCCACCTGGCCAGATGCGTGCGCGGATCATCCTGCCAATTGTAATTATATATCAGTCGCACCCTAGGCTTCCCAAATCGTAATCGCATCATTCCCCTACACTCACATCAGTCTTCAAAGCTCCCTTTGTGTGTACCCAACCACCTCATGGGTGTAGCACGCAGTACCCAGTCCAAGGCCTAGAAGGGTTGCGTTTTCGGCACCTCCCTTTCAAATTTATTCAAGAAGGTATCTACCTCACTTAGACCATCATAAGTAGGCAGGTCTCTTACTTCTGTCGATACGCAGCGCAACGACCTTGTCATCATATTACAATTCAATGTAGTTACCTCATGTAAATTATTTTGCCATCACTTTGTTTCCTCAACAATGTAAACTTTGAAACAGGAACTGATACTGTTACCCGTTTTGTAGAGGTGGCAAAAAAATGACCCGATTTTCAAAAGTGTTGATGCAGAATACACATGTTTTTTTAAGGACATGGTTTTTGGAACTTTAATTTTTTTCATGTGCATTAAGTTTTAGAATGGTAGTGAATGGTAGTGATTTTCATCCTGATTTTAAAAAGTGAGTATTCTGCATCACACCCTTTTTTTAAAAGACCTATTTTTTGACTTTAAATTTTCTAGTGTGTGAAATGTAAAAAATTATTTTCTAAATTTGATAGTTTTTGAAGTCGTCATTGTATTCATATTTTCTTGTTCTCTATCTTAATTTTTTTTTTTTTTTAAGTGGGGTTTTTATTGTTTTGCGTTTTTAAATTAGAAAGTCGATAGTTTGAATTTTAGATAATCTACATATTTAGACATCCTTAATTAATTTTTCAATCCACATGAAATAATTGTTTCTAAAAAACAACATTTTTTAACAATGGACATAAAAAATAACCATTTTTAACATAAATATAACAAAAAAACTAAACGTTTTGATAATTTTTTGCTAGAATTAACATGTCAAAATCACAATTTTTATACAAAAATATTAACTAAAAATGGTCAAATAATAGTTTTTTTTATGAATTTCATGTCAAAAAGATAATAATAACTACTTTTTTTTCAAAAAAAATGATTAACTTAAAAATCAATGCAAAAATCACATATTACCAATATTGAACGTATAACAACCCTAATTGAGTGTTTATTCTTCTCATAAAATGTCAAAGTCAAAACATTGCAAAGCTTGAGTTACAAGCATAACTTAAATTTAATCAAGAATGTCACGTAATCCAAACTCTTCGTCCTCTAGAGTTTCATCATTGTCCTCTTCCACAATATTTTCTGTTTCATTTTGCTCATTTTCCTCTTCTAATGGGTCTTTCATGTCTGCAAATCCCCCAATATGTGTCTTTCCATACATTCCATGTAATGGTGGTTGGGGTTCCTTTGCCTTTTTTGCCACACGTGATTCACTAAAGTCCCCTTTCTTCAACCCAATTTCTTGCATTGCATCTGTAAGAAATTGAAGAGCATTAATTCTTTGCTGAATGAAATTGCATTGTAATGGATCTTTCTCAATTGCAATGCAATTTCTTCCTTTTTGAAGGCAGCATGCTAGTGTTGTACCTAATTATCAAGCACAAAAAAATAATGAAGTAAATTAGTACAATGACATATTAATTAAAAAAAATAACATATTGAAATTCAATTCCATGTGGCAAAACGTACCTGAGCCAAAAAATAAATCCAAAACCCAATCTCCTTCATTTGAACATATGTCTATAAGATAGTTAATCAATAATTGTGGTTTCTGATAAATGTTAACTATCTCTCCTTTCATTTCTTTGTCTTCATATGTTAGTTTTCTCACAACAGCATCATAAGTCAGTATTTGGCTATGACTCTTTCTGTCCACCCGATTAAAAATCATAGACATATGGCTATCATCTTTTGCCCAACTATCAATATGAATGAACTCACAGTCATTTATAAATTGTTGATCTTCATTGTCAAGAAGATTTGACTTTTGCCTGTAACATAAAATAGTAAAAGTTCAATTAACTTGTACATAAATTAATTTTTCAACATTAATCAAATATACCTTTAAACATCTTACCATGTAAGCTGCATCCTTGAATTTGTTTTCCCCTTGAAGCTTGACAATAACACTGCCAATTGTGTGTCTGAATGAAATGTCACAAATCTCCATAATGGTGATGACGTCACTTCCTTAAATCCCGCCACCACTTTATTAAAAGCTTGATAAGTATAAGGGTCAATATCATAGCAAATGTTTGGAATATTGAAACCATGGGGAATATCTGCAATAACCAGGGCATAATCCCTTTTTGGTACGAGTTTCGCAATGTCTTCACAGTCGCCTTGTATTACTTGATATTGAATAGTGTCTAGCCCATTCCAAATGAAATGATTAAGTGTTGGATCAAGTTCAACATTCTTAATACGTTGCTTTCTCAGTCTTTCAATCTTTATTTTTTCAATAAAAGTCTTGAAACTGTCTGGTGCTCCATTATCTTCTTTCTTCATCTTTTACCAAACAAACAAATGTATGTGTAAGTTTTAAATTAAAAATAGTACACAGATGATTAAAACTGAATGTATAAATCAAGTTACCTTTTTAAATGCAAGATAAAAAGCTTTCAATGTTGATGTAGAACTTGAATCTGGATAGTTGCGTACAACATCATCCCAACTATCTTCATTCAACAATTTAACCATTTGTTCCTGAATTTTCATGTAAACTTTGTGACTGCATAGATAAAGTAAGAAAAAGTTAATATACTGATATGTATAACAAATACTACCAATAACAACATGTTTTAGTTAAAAGATAACTATAATCCTGGAAATAAGTAAAAATAATTCAGCAAACTTACTTTTGAAATTCTTCAGACATTTCTTCCAATGATAATTCCCCCGACTTCACACGAGATAATATTGTTTTGACAATTTTTTCATCTTTCACTCCTTGCATCGCCCTCCAAGGCGTGATGGTCATATCGTCTGGAAGTTGCTTCAGTTCAGGCGCTGATTTATTGTTGCTACATATCAATGGCTTAGACTTTCTGACCCTCTGGTTTTTAATGCGAATGTCTTCCCACATGCTAAAAATGTCATCAATCAAATTCCAAATATCTCCAGTTCTAAATGCCAATTGGAAAATGTTATCAACACCTCTGAATAAATCGCTAGATCTGTTGTCTTTTCCATTTTTTGAATTGGCTTTATCTTCAATTTGATAGCCTATTTCCATACAACATTCCTTTCGGAAATCTGTAGTAATATTGATCTTATCCCCACCACATTTTTCTAGGAATTCACTATGAATAAATCTAACCTTTTGGATCAAAGTCATAGACATCCTATATTCATTATCTGAATTATGATCCCATGCCACTAACTTTGCTTCTGTTTCATTTAAACCAGCATAAATGATACATTTCATCGTTTCAAAACGTGGGTTATTAGGATATTCCTCCATCAATTGCCTTTGAGCTTCAACAGAATGGTTCCCCCCAAGCACATAATAATTGTATTCAAAACATTTTGACTTATCAAATGCTTCTTTGTTGGGAACTTGAAGTGGATCAACAAGAAGCACATAACTAACCACATGAGCATATGGATTGTACCTCATCAATGTCTTCAAGTTGTGAACATACAGATGATGTGGCTTTCTGACTTGATATTGGCATTGTCCTTCACTTGCCTTATAGGTTTGTGTGACATTTAACTGAAATGTACGACCACCATCAACTAAGTTTCTCTTTGTCAAATTCTGTCGAATGGCATTTTGTTTTGTTTTGATAATGCCATCACCTAAATCAGCTCCTGGTGTAATGATTTCTCTGCTTTCTTTTGAAGTTTCACTAGGTTCTTGACTGCTGGTAATGACTACTTCAAGATCTTCAACTCTACTTTTTTTCGTCTTAACATTCTCAAGAGATCTATTCTTGGGCATTGTTACTTTTGGTCTTTTACGACCTTCCACAATTTCAATGTCATCTTCAGTAATGGCAACATATGCTTCATTGTCAATTTCAACTTCATCGTCCTCAAAAGTAACTTGTTTACCCTTGCTAGATTTATCCACCAGAGGCCTTTTTTTCTGATTCTTTGGATGTAGTTTTGTAGCATCATCAATTACTACATTTTCCATGTTTTGCATATCTTCTTCTGACACTGAGTAAAAATGGCTGACAACTTTCATGATATCATGCTCAATGTAATGAATGCCTCCCAACATAATTGAACAGCTTTCAACAAAATTCTGCCAAACAAAATATCATATGTTAATATAATCAAAGTTAAAAAAATATAGCGAGACATTTTCAAAACGCAAAATAAAAATACAAATAACAATACTTACCGTGTTTTGTGTCATATCATTTACGATTTGTTTACACAACTTTGTAGATACCTCTCTCCTGTCATACAATGAATATGATAGTCGGTATTTAATCCTTTCATGTGACTTGGCAGCTTTTGTAAGTACGTAAACAACTTCAGTGTTTGGTACCGAACACATATCTATGACTTTTCCCATCACCTCCAAATTTTCATTATTATTGGGTGTATCAATGTATAGATATATATTCACAGTTGTGCTCTCTCTTTCTTTCACATACCAGGCTCTTGATGGAAATTTCACCTCTTTTGAACTTTTCCAATATGAGATTAGCTTCTTATCACTTAAAGCAGTTGACATACTTGTAGGTATGAGCTCAGGTGGAGTTCGTTCACCAACGTTTTTTGAAGATACACCTTTAAGACTCCTTGCTCCAGAAAGATTCACAGAAATTTTCCTTGATGCCATTTTCCTAAATAAAAAACACATAAATTAGTAAATAAAAAAACATATTAACTTAAATTAACAACAAAAATATACCATAAATTTTTTATTTGTATAATCAAAATTGCCCTCTCCCTCCCCCGACCCGCTCGCCAGCCCACCCCTAGGCCCCCCGCCCGGGCCGCCCCGCCCCCCTCCCCCTCCGGGCCCCCGGGCCGCCCCGGCCCCCATCCCCCCGCCCGGGACACCCCCCCCCTCCTGCCCCTCCGGCCCCCCGGGCCGCCCCGCCCCCTCCCCCTCCCTCCCCCCCCGGGCCGCCCCCTCCCACCCCCACCTCCACCCCCTTCCCCTCCCTCCCCCGGCCGGGCCGCCCCAACCCCCCCCGGCCCCCCGGCCGGGCCGCCCCACCCCCCTCCCCCGGCCGGGCCGGCCCCTCCACCCCCCTCCCCCTCCCACTCCCTCCCCCGGCCCGGCCAGCCCCCCCCCCCGCCCAGGCCGCCCCTGCCCACCTCCCCCACCTCCCCCGGCTGCCCCCGGCCACCCCCCCCGGGCACCCCGCCCGCCTCCCCCTCCCTCCCCCGCCCGGGCCGCCCCCTCCACCCCCCGGCCCCCCGCCCGGGCCGCCGCACCCCCCTCCCCCTCCCCCTCCCTCCCCCGCCCGGGCCGCCCCCTCCCCCCCCCGCCCCCCCCCCCCCCGCCCAGGCCACCCCACCCGCCTCCCCCTCCCCCTCCCTCCCCTGCCCGGCCCCCCCCCCCCCCCCCCCGCCCGGGCCGCCCCACTCGCCTCCCCCTCCCCCTCCCTCCCTCGCCCGGCCACCCCCGCCTGGGCCGCCCCACCCGCCCCCCGCCCCCCCCCCCCCCCGCCCGGGCCGCCCCACCCGCCCCCCCTCCCCCTCCCTCCCCAGCCCGGCCACCCCCGCCCGCGCAGCGCCACCCCCGGGCCGCCCCGCCTCGCCCAAGGGCGGAGCGTCGATTGGCCGCCCCGCTTCGCCTCGGGCGGGGCGGGGCGGCCCGGGCCGTGGCCCTGTGAGGGCGGAGGGGGCGGGCGGGGTGGGCGGCGCCGGGGAGGGGGCGAGGGAGGGGGAGGGGTGGGCCGGGGAGGGGGCGCGGAGGGGGGGCGGGCGGGGTGGGGCGCCCGGGCAGGGGAGGGGGGGGGAGGGGGAGGGGGGGGGGCGGCCCGGGCGGGGGGGGGCTGGGGGGGGGAGGGGGCGGCGGGCGGGGAGGGGGAGGGGGAGGGGGAGGGGGTGGGGCAGCCCGGGCGGGGGGGGAGGGGGCGGGGGAGGGGGAGGGAGAGGCGGGTGGGGCGGCCCGGGCGGGGGGGGGGGGGGGGGGGCGGCCCGGGCGGGGAAGGGAGAGGCGGGTGGGGCGGCCTGGGGGGGGGGGGGGGGGGGGGGGCGGGGGGGGGGCCCGGGCGGGGGAGGGAGGGGGAGGGGGAGGCGGGTGGGGCGGCCCGGGCGGGGGGGAGGGGGGGGGAGGGGGAGGCGGGTGGGGCGGCCCGGGCGGAGGTGGCCGGGCGGAGGAGGGGGAGGCGGGTGGGGCGGCCCGGGCAGGGGGGGGCCGGGGGGGGAGGGGGCGGCCCGGGCGGGGGTGGCCGGGCGGGGGAGGGAGGGGGAGGGGGGTGGGGCGGCCCGGGCGAGGGAGGGCCGGGGGGGATGGAGGGGGAGGGGGAGGGGGAGTGGGGTGGGGCGGCCCGGTGGGCCGGGGCGGGGGTGGGTCGTGCGCCAGGTGGAGGATGGGCGGGCAGGGGTGCCGCGGAGGGGGCGGCAGCAGGCAGGGTTGGGTCGTGCGCCGGGTGGGGTAGCGGGGGTGCCGGGGAGGGAGGAGGGGCGGGTGGGATGGGCAAGGGGGCCGGGTTCCGGGTGGGCCGGGGTGGGGTGTGGGATGGGCAGGGGGGCCGGGGTGGGGGCGGGTGCCGGGTGGGCCCGGGGTGGGGTGGGGTTGGAAAATTTTTTAATTTGATAAAAAATATGGGGGGGGGGAGGGAGTTAGGGGGGCAGGGGTTGGAGAAGGGGGGAGGTGTGGCGGGCGGGGTGGGGTAAATAGCAAGATTAGGCTAGACAGTTACCGATTCACCATGTGGTATAAAAAAAAAAAAAAAAAAAAAAAAAAAATTGGCTTGGAAATTTTTTTAATTTAAAAAAAAAAAAAAAAATTTTTCATTAAAGTAATTTAATATGAAAATTTCGAAAAAATAATTGTACTTACCTTTCAATTGCGACAATTCTTTGTTGTATATATTGTTGATAGCAATATTGCTGCTCCACAAATTCACGAGTCTTTCAAGGGACTTCAGAAAACCTAGATGTGAGGAGAGTAATAGTGATAGCGAAATTTATTATATAAGTGAAATTACGAAGATGTTTTTCCATACGATTAATGTGGGATAGTTTGTTTTACATTATTATAGAGAGAATATTGTAGAGTTGTTTTACAACGGATTGAATGTGGGATTAATTTGTTTGAGAATATATTATAAAAATTAGAAAAAAATAATTGTTAAGTAAATATTATATACTTTAACTATTAGAATAATTAATGTACAAGTTGTGATTTACAATTTGAATTTTAGTGATTTATTTCATAAAAATAAATTAGTTTACGTTTTTCAATCAATTGTAGAATAAAATAATAAAGGTAAATAAATCTAACAAACTTTTGGAGGGAAATATTTTCGCGAAAATTTTTGGAGGGAATAACTTTGGAGGGAATATTTCATTCTTTAAGCTATATAATATTCTTAGGAGACTCCATTTGTATCATTCAACATTTTCTATTTGAAAGTGATGGATTGCTCTGATGGTGAAGTTTCGGTTTATACACCATCAACATCTTCATCGCGTAACAACTCTATTCATATTGATGAATATAGCGGGAATTCTTCCACTATGAATAGAAAGTCAATTCTTCCACTTAGTCCCGATTCTAAAGACTACGAGAGCAACACTGATGAAAGAGGGGATGGAGAATTTCAAATTAATAAAGAGTCACAGATTCCACTTAGTCCAAATTCTAAGGACTATGAAAGCAGCGGTGATGAGGAGCATGATGGTGAAGTTCAAAAGAATGGGGTGTCACAATGTCCACTTAGTCCTAATTCTGAGGACTATGAGAGTAGCAGTTTTGAAGAATGTGATGGTGAAGTTCAAAAGAATGGAGGGTCACGATGTCCACTTAGTCCTAATTCTGAAGACTATGAGAGCAGCAGTTTTGACGTGCATGATGGAAAATTTCAAAATAATGGAGTGTCAAAGTGTCCACTTAGTCCTAATTCTAAGGAATATGAGAGCAGCAGTGATGATGAATATGATAATGAATTTCAAAAAAATGGAGTGTCAAAGTGTCCACTTAGTCCTAATTCTAAGGACTATGAGAGCAGCAGTGATGAAGAGCATGATGATGAATTTCAAAAGTATGGAGTGTCACAGTGTCCAGTTAGTCCTGATTCTAAGGACTATGAGAGCAGCGGTGATGAAGCGCGGGATGATGATTTTCAAAAGATTGGAGTATCACAATGTCCTCTTAGTCCTGATTCTAAGGACTATGAGAGCAGCGGTGATGAAGCGCGGGATGATGATTTTCAAAAGATTGGAGTATCACAATGTCCTCTTAGTCCTGATTCTAAGGACTATGAGAGCAGCGGTGATGAAGCGCGGGATGATGATTTTCAAAAGATTGGAGTATCACAATGTCCTCTTAGTCCTAATTCTAAGGACTATGAGAGCAGCGGTGATGAAGCGCGGGATGATGATTTTCAAAAAATTGGAGTATCACAATGTCCTCTTAGTCCTAATTCTAAGGACTATGAGAGCAGCGGTGATGAAGCACGGGATGATGATTTTCAAAAGATTGGAGTATCACAATGTCCTCTTAGTCCTGATTCTAAGGACTATGAGAGCAGCGGTGATGAAGCGCGGGATGATGATTTTCAAAACATTGGAGTATCACAATGTCCTCTTAGTCCTGATTCTAAGGACTATGAGAGCAACAGTGATGAAGAACAGGATGATGCAGTTAGTCCTAATTCTAATCAGTATAAAGGTAGCAGTGACAAAGGACAGGATGTAGCATCTTCAATAAGTAAACAACCACATTTTCAACATAGTCCTAATTCTATGGACTATGAGAGTAGCACTGACAATGTACATGAGGAAGAATATCCATTAAACATCGAGTCAGATTTTCCATTTAGTCTAAATTCTAAGGACTATGATAGTAGCACTGAAGAAGGGGAAGATGAAGGGTATCCTCTCAGTCAAAATTTGAAAATCAGAGCAGATCATAGTGTGGATAACGTTCCTCTTAATGATGATGAAAGTCCTTATAAAAATGATGATCCAATGATGGAGATGTTGCCAAGAAATATTGTATTGAGGAGTAGGAGTAGACCTTTTCGTATCGATGCAAGCTATTCTATTTATACAAGGGGTAGAGCAGAATATCTGACGAGAAGAAGTTCTATCAGCGCTCTCATTTCAAGTGAATGTTGCCAAAAAATTGCTTGAAACGTATGGATTTCACATTTGCATTAGAAAGCAGGAAGAGATATTTGTCAATGAATAAAAGCATGCAAAACTCATATTTAGTTGGCTGCATGCAATCTACATTGTCAGGTTATGATTATCATATTAGAAATTTTTTATTGTGTAGAAAAGCTTTCAAAATGTTTCATTCAATTGGGAATTTTCGTCTCTCGAGAATTCAAGAAAATTTGGAAAAGGATCCCACATTTTATTCAGAAGTACGTTATAAAAGACAGTTTGGGCCATTATCAAATACTGCAATGTCATGGATGAAAGATTTCTTTTCAAAGCATGGAGAGTGTATGCCAAATAGAGAGACAATACATATTCCAGATAATTTTTCAAGACGAGAAATCTACAACTTATACAAAGAATATGCAGAAAGTGCTGAGGGACAGGGCCACTTTATTACATATCAATATTTTGTGAAGATATGAAAGAAAGAATTCAATAATGTTCGTATTCCTAAGAAGACAAGGATGGGGATTTGCAGTACATGTGCTTCTCTTAAATCAAAAAGGGACAAATGTGAAGGCTCAGAAAGAGGTAAGTGTTCATAACTTTTACTTTTAAAATTGTATAGTCATCAACTATGAAAACATATTTCTTAATGAATTTCTTTTATGTTGTGTAGATTTAATTGTCAAAGAACTTCAGGAGCATCGCGAACAACAAACAAATGAAAGGAAGAAGTTGTACAAGCATCGAAAGAAGTGTTATGATAATCCAAATAAATATTTGGGTTTGATAATTGATGGTATGGACCAGAAGAAAACACTTTTACCACATTTTGTTCGCACACCCAAAAATCTACAAGAGGAAAATTTTATTCAGTTTCACTTGGTCGGTTGTATGGTCTTCAATGGGAAAATGTTGCCAAGGGT
Organism: Pinus tabuliformis; assembly: GCA_031772625.1. NCBI lineage: Eukaryota > Viridiplantae > Streptophyta > Pinopsida > Pinales > Pinaceae > Pinus > Pinus tabuliformis. Next base: position 278,280,875 of record CM062809.1, on the reverse strand, counting down.
GTACTTCACAGCTCCAAATATTCATAATGATGCAAATCTGACCATAACCATAATTCATGATGTGATTTCTCATTGGTCTGGTAATCTTCCTGAAGTTTTGTATCTACAATTGGACAACACTTGCCATGAAAACAAAAATCAGATTGTTTTTGGGTATCTGAACATGCTTGTTGAATTGAGAAATTTTCAAAAGGTAAAGGTTGGTTTCCTTCTTGTTGGGCACACTCATGACCATATTGATCAGATGTTCAGTCGTTTTTCAGTCACATTGAGGAGGAAGGAAGTTGGGAGCTTGCCATCACTAATTGAATGTATTAAGAAATCATACATGCCAGAGCCTGCTTTTGAAGTGTTGGAAGAAACTGTTGACATGCGAAAGTTTATTCTGGGATCATATGGTGAGGGGAAATGCATTGAACAACTTAATGACATTAGCTTCCAACATCAATTTCGTATCAAAAAAATTGATGGGAAAACACTAATATGGGGCAAGAAGTATTCAACTACTACAGAGTGGGCACCGTCATCAGGATTGCAATTTTTGAAGTTCATTCCAGATCATCCAATATTTGCATCAAAAATATTGTCATTACAATCAGTTGGTGAAGTTCAGAATGCACGTAGACAGAGCAGGGCTATAAATTATTCTGATTGCCTGGAAGAAATTAAAAAATGTATTAGATATACATATGAGTACTTTGACATTGCTGATTCAGTTTGGTGGGAGTCGTTTTTCAATAATCAAAGTGATCTCATTTCGACAACAATAAATGAAGATATACCTTTGAAAAATCCATTTATTTGGCCACAAAATGTGTCGAATGAACATGAGGAAGTAAACATTGTTGAACAACAACAATCTCAAGGTATTATTAATTCTTCACAGGCAGAGGAAAGAGAGATGTATATAGGTTCCAGAAGATCTCGTGCACAACGTGAAGCCATGGAAGACCTTTATAGGGGTTCAGTACAGGATATTAAGGAGGGTTGCATGATTGCAGTGCTAGCAGATGGAGATCCCAATGGCTATCCATTTTGGGTTGCTAAAGTTTTAAAGGTCTTTACAGAAAATGAGGATGTTACAGGTGTTGAAATACATTGGTATGCCACAAATACACACCCATTCAATGGTGTGTATAAGCCAGAGATGGTAGTTGACAAAAAAAATGGTGGAAAAAGAAAAAGAAAGGGTACAAATATAAATCGCCGCCGCACAGACATATTACAATTGAAGGATGTTGACATACTTGTTTATGACTTCAATTTAACAAAGAGAGGAACTCTTCGCTTCAAGACGACAGAGATTCTGAAAAGGTTGTTACCAGAAGGAACAGTGTTGACATGGGACTCTACTGAAACCAGTCGTAGATCTAGAAGACTTTTGAAACCTGGAATCTTGGGCATGCATGTGGACTCAGATGGGGCACTAGTTGATGACAGAGAAGAATATGGAACATCTTCGTCAGCATCCAGTCACTCATCTCAAGATGTGAATTCTGATGGTGTGCAAGAAAATATGAGTGATTTTGAATAATTGTTTAAGACAGTTTATATAACTGATGTATGCATCGTATCTTCAAATAAAATTAATGTTTTCCATATTTTGTTAAATGAGAAGTTATGAAGCATTTTTATGTTGTTGGATTATGTCTTAAGTATGATAAATTTTATTGTTTAAATATCTACAATGCAATATCAAATTAGAGATATAATGTCTCTTTTATTCAGTGTACAAATAAAGACTTTTGAATTCATTCAGTGATATAATTTGTTCATAATGTCATGTTTTTTTAGTTTTGTGGTCGAAAACATGTTAAATTTATACTTAGGAAAGAAAAATGATATTCTACCAGAAACATTAATGTGTTTTTCCTTAAAAGTTAACTTTGTTTGAGACATAAAAAATTGGTTTTATTAGCATTGTTTAAAAAGTATGAAAATTGACCTTAAAAAAAAAAATCATTATTCCAGTATCAACACTTTCGTTCTGAAGCTATATTTTGCAGGAAAATTTCGTAGAAAATTTCGTAGTCGCTGCCATTTTTAAAACAACCGCAAAATTGACACCTAAAAAAAAAAACATCGTTCCAGTATACACACTTTTCGTTTTGAGCACTGTTTTTGTGGTTTTTTTGGGGTTTTTGGGCCAGAGTTCCCATTTTGAGTTTATAGTTCCCGTTTCAAAGTTTACATTGTTCCTCATTCAAATCCGAAGTACAGGAGCTTTTGCACTCCCATGCAATCCGCCCATCCACGGTGGGATTCACCCAGTCCTGGTTTCGCATTGTTATCTTATAGATGCAGTCCAAATAATCATCGCTTTCATAGTCACACATCGGATCCGTATAGCGCGATCCTTCAGCAGAGTCCAGGGGTATAATTATGCATAGTAACTTCTTTTCAAAATTCATTTTTCGCTTTTTCAGATTAATCACCCCGTTCATGTCAGTGGCCTAATCAATTCCTAAGAGCGCGGGGTAGGGATTGCTATCATCAGCAATCTCTATCACTTCAAAGTCTACCAGCGCGTTTGCTCTCTCAATATCCACAGTTATTCCCTGCCATTTCCCCATGGGTATTATTTTCTATTGGTTCACCATTCTTAGCTGAATTGGAGACCACTGCAGTGCAGGTTTTCCCATTCGCTCCCATGTCTGTTTTGGCAGAACATTTGCATCCGATCCTAAATCCAGGATGACTTGATCCATCTCGTATTCTTCGATCTACGCAGTTAGTCTCATTTCTCTTTCCATTCTTGTCTTATGTTTTCCGATCTTTCTGACTACGCGTGGTTCTCCTGGCGCAGTCCCAGCGCATCTGTTAATGAGTTCCTGTAACCCTTTCACCGCCTTACTATCGCGCAGTCGCTTCATACATGTTTCTAGGAAAGTTGTGAGCATAGATGGGTCCATCTCTGGCTCCAGTTTATCCTTGCTTCTAGAAGTGGAGGCATCAGCAAAGCTCTTCTTGGCTTCCATGAAGGTTTCCCGAGTGCACTCCAAATCAAACATTGCTTCCTTCATCGGAGTTTTGCGAACCAAAGTATTATCTTCTGGTTGTTTGCCTTTGTCATATCCCATCGCGATTCCACTTTGGAGCACAATGTTCACATTCAGATCTTCCTCGCGCGGCTCAGACCTCATCATCTGCGGGTTCTGAGTTAGGGGAGGCGATAACGCTCCTTTGTCGCGTATCCTAGCTATCAATGTAGGACAATCTTCTGTCTCATGATCAAACAAGTTGCAATACAAACACAACGGGTGCATTAGATTTGTGAAATCATGGGCATAATGTCCCGACCCTCTGCAATTGTAGCATATCAATTGTTCGCGACCTCTTCCAGGTCCTCCCTCGCCTCGGCCTCGTCCGTGCCCCTGAAATCCTATTCGCGCCATTCCTGCATTTTGGTCAAGGGGCTGCATTTTGGTCAAGGGGCCGCATTTTGACCTGAACTCAGTAGATCGGAGTTCTATCCATCATTAACTCATAGCTTCTACAAGTGCGCTCATCATGTCCCACTAACCTACAAAAGTTGCAGAACAACTGTTGCGAATTTTGCATATACTTTTGTAACAAGTGACAATTGTCCATGGCATGTTTTCCTGCTATTTGACAAATCGCGCACCACAAATCAGGTGTCACGCTAGGTCCTACTTGCACTTCTGGTCTTAAGGTAATCGATCCTCCTCCTACGAGGTAATTTGTGAAAACTGGGCAGTAGTCCTTGTCATGACCCTGGGCCTTGCATTTTATGCACCATAACTCTTCACGCACTTCTGGTTGAGTTGTCCTGTCCTGTTTCAGACTCTGCATCTCAAGGCATAAGTTCTTCAGCTGCGCATGGATCTGCTAAACTCCTAAGTTAGGATCCTGCATCGGGGTCTCATGTAGCCTCATAGCAATCTCTAAGGCCTCTGCCTGAGTCGTTACCTTCTGCTGCGATAACACACTTCTTAAATGTGGCATTAGCGAAGCTGAAAACCACTCATGATGTTGTCCATCCATCATATTCATATTAGCTTTGTGAATCGTACATTTCAGCCTCTGATCCAGCTCCCAAGGAATCTCGCCTGGTAGCATCATGATCTATTTGAATCCAATGATCGATTGTGCTTAAGACTTAGGCCTGCTAAATTCTCTGTTTAGTGCTGCTTGGATATCCATGATTCCCACATTTGGATTATCATTGGAGTGCTTAATATACTAGGTCAACACATGGTCCTGAAGGGCGCTAAACAGTGTCGCTTTCTTTATATTTCCATCTGTAACTCCTTGTGCTTCCCATATAGCCCTTACCACAAACCAGAATTGGTTCAGATCCTCATTTCCCAAACCTTTGAACACAAGCAACTTCACTGTGCTTGCCATATTACTTCACGGTGGTGGTGGAGGTGGTACAAGTGAAGATGGAGGTGATGGTGGTGAAGCCGATAGCGGTGTAGGTGGAGGTGGTATTCACAGAATTCTTTGCCTTATCAGATGGATCACACTTCGTGGTGAGACCTTCATGAGCTCTTCCTCGTCCCCTCACGGAGATGAAATCAAGGGGCTAGTTTCTGGTCCCTTACTTCCTTTGTTCCTGTAAGCTTTTCCACTTTGCGTAGCCTCGAACATCAAGGTAACTGCGTAACCCTCTTTCCGTACAATAACATTTTACTCCAAGTATTCAAAGACTTTACGTACTTACCTCACGGTTCTTTGAGAAAGCGTCGCTCTGCCTCATTGTAGCTAACTGAGGTGTCAACCACGAACTCAATAATGAATTCTCCTATAATACGATCGAGCCAATGATCAACGACGTGCGCGATCTTATTCTCTAATGCTTCCAATCTTCGCACTAACTCTGGGGTCCACACAATAGGATTGTCAAGTTTCCACCTTCCTTGGCTATTTGCTAGCTTTGTGATCCACTCGTATAGCTCAGTAGGGAAGGACGCGAAGAAGATTTCATGGATCTTCATGTACAGGTAGCAGTCCAACCACTCTTCTTTTGATAGTCACGGGTTCTTGTTCTCCTGTGCTGTGAACTCGTGAATTCTTCTGTCCAACCAACCTTTAATTTCCTTCTTAGTTGGATTCCAATGATATGACATCAGACATCTCTATGTAGATTCCAGTCCCGGCAACGGAACCATTTGTTGGCTTGATGGGGCCTGACCCAGGTTTGGAGTTATTTAGCCAAACAAATCCCTACACTACTGGCCCTTTCGGCATCAGCCCGTGGAGCACGGACTGAAGTCTCACTCGAAGCAGTATGGGGGGATGTTGGAACCAAGTTTTCGCACCGTTGAGATGTCTGTGGTGTCGATTTAGTCCAACTGTGGCTATCTTCGCACAAGTTACTTTGCACACAGTTCTAACCTTCAATACCCTCGTGATCTGTTATAATCGCCTTTCACGCAGCACTAACCAGGGGTTGAGAAGCTTTCGCGCTGCTATGGCAACAAACTGCATTATTTCCCCAATATACACCACAAATCTTACTTATCTTCTCACAGATGTTATTCAACTTCGCGTAAACAGATATTATATCTTATATTCACTTAATCAATACAATCATATATATTCGCACATCATATAAACAATAGAATAGATATGAAACTTATCTTTATTAATACTTCCAACTCTTACAGACTCGACTCGCCCTGCACACTCAGCTGTAGGGGTCCACGCACTCAACTGCAGACTACTAGGCCTCTGCGCACTCAGTTGTAGAGTCTTCTCCTACTCTACGACCCAAACTAGACTTTACACTTTCGTTCTTCCACTATGCTTCTATTCCGTGATTAGATTAGATTATTCTTTCATCCCTTCGAGCCTTGCTCTATTTATACAATCCCATGGTTCACGGACCATGGGTAGATCTCTACAGCTGACATTACATTAACAAAATTGAAGGCATACAACCCTATGACTCTTTTACAAGCTACGCGCTCTGCGCCCATAAAATGTGGAGTCTTTACATCGGAGTTACAATTTTTTACCAAAATCTAGGCTCTAAGCCCCAAAACTTCCCTTGGGGGATCCCGCGCCCAACATCTCTCCACCTGAAACCTCTGATTTATTATTAATAATCAGTTTTCGTACTTTGTTTAATTTTTAGAAAATCACTATAATAATTATTTAACATATAACTTTAATCATATAACATATACCTTGAATTAAATAATAAACCATTTATAATAAATTAAAATTTTATTAATCCCCTCACATTAATAATTCAAATATTATATAGCATATAACCTTATTTTAAACCATTTATAATAAATTAAAATTTTATTAATCCCCTCACATTAATAATTCAAATATTATATAGCATATAACCTTATTTTAAAATTAACCATGTATAATATTAGATAAAATTTTATCATAATAATCCCCTTACATTAATAGTACAAATATTAATACATCATACTAATATTAGTATTATTATCAACACGATTAATCAATCTTAATATTAATTAAATTAATCAATATTAATATAAAAATATTATATTCGCACCAGAATATTAATACATAATCTTATTAATTTATTTTATCACCTTCCCATTTATCAATTTAGGGTTTCCTTGTCGGTTCTTATCTTTTCTTACCCTTCCTTTACCTATATATTTGAAACTCCTATGTGATTAATCTTTCACATCTTTTTATCCTGATGATGAACCTCGTTAGTTGGTTCAAAACGTCGATTGACACAATTATATGTGATGAATCCGGAAATCAAATTGCAACAAGAAACTAGTCGCATAAGTCTCAAATCTGAAATGTATGACATCCTTAAGGCTTGCCACAATGGGCCATATGGAGGACATTTTGTCAATAAAAGAACTGCCTATAAAGTGCTCCATCAGGGGTACTATTGGCCTACACTATTCAAAGATGCAAAGAAGTATGTCAACAACTGTGATAGTTGCCAATGGATGGGGAGCCGAATCGAGCAAATGAGAAGCCCTGCAACCCCAGGTGCTCGTCAAGCCATTTGAGTGATGGATCTTGGACTTTGTAGGGCCTATCTCACCCACGTAGCAGAAGAAAAGGTATATTTTGGTTTGTACATTATGTCACTAAATGTGTAGAAGCTAAATCATTATATTAGGCTAGTGAGAAATTTGTAATTGATTTTCTTTTCGAAGATATTTTCACTCGCTTCGGTGTGCCTAGAGAAATAGTTACAGATCATGGAGCACAGTTCACATCAAAGGCAATGCAATCTCTTGTCCAACAATATCAGATCAAGCATAGAAAATCTATACCTTATCATCTGTAGGCGAATGGTCTGGTCGAGTCAACAAATAAAGTATTAGAGGCTATCCTAACCAAAATTGTGCAGCTGCATCACACAGATCGAACAGACAAGATTCTAGAAGCATTATGGGCATATAGGACAGCTTGGTGAACCACCACAGGGTTCACACCCTATGAGTTGGTCTACAGCAAGCAGGTCCTTTCAATTGAGTTCCAAATTAAAACCTTTAGGAGGGCAATGCAACTAGGCTTAGATTTGTCATGAGCTCAAAAGTAAAGGGTGCTACAACTCAACCAACAAGATGAGATCTGTTAGGATGCCATCCAACGTAATATTCTTGTTCGGGAGCAAAGAGCACAGTGGCATGATAAGTTCATTAGGAAAAAACACTTTAAACCTGGCGATTGGGCCCTTCTTTTTTATCCTAGATTTAAGAATTTCAAGGGAAAATTACTACACATTGGTTGGGACCCTATGAGATAGACACAATTTTTGTCAATGGCTCAGTGAGGATAAAGGAAATTGACGAGGAGCAAGCCCCTTTTGTGGTGAATGGACATAGGCTGAGATTATATCACAAGCCTTTGTCTAAAGAAAATTTTGTCCAAAATCATCTTCAACAAGCCAAGATGGAGGTGGTTAGCATGGGGTCCTCTTCTCCCTTTGTAACCCCTACATGAATTTTCTTCCTCTTTCTATTAAATGTACATAAATAATAATAATAATAATAAAGAAAAAGAAAAAAATTGATCTAGTTATGAAAACTAGTTTCCATGGCATAGCTAGATCTGAGCTAGACTGAAAACCTGCTTGTTGGTTGGCTAGCTCATAATAAAATTGCGGAGCTATTTGATTGTTCTATTGCATCTTTCTTTTTCTTTAAATCATTCGTTTGTTCTCGTGTTAGATGATGTAGGATTCCTTAAGGCCTACGTTATGAAAACTTTGCCTCCATCAACATCAGCACATTATCTGGAGGTTCAAAGCTAGAGACTCTTTTTGGTACCTAGCGACTTGTATACATCAATGGCAGGGTTTCTTGTTGGTAGCATTGGGGATATCTCAATGCCTCATGCTTACTGGATCTTGCTTGACATTTGACATCAACACATTTGTTCATGCCTAACAAAATGTACTAGCGACACCTTGGCTCTCATTCACATGAACGATGAACAACCTCAAACTGGTTAATAGCAAACCTTATTGCTTGGTAATCTAGTGATTCCTCTGTGTTCGATTTCAACACAATTATTCGCACAGTTAGTATTGGGCCATGTGTTGGTTAAAGTAAAGACTCTTGTTTATGGTTCTATCATTTAGTCTGCATTTCAAAGTGTGAATAAAAGGGGAGCAACCTACAGGGAAGTTAGAGCAGTTTGATTGTCTCAAAGAGAGAGAGTCCCCTGCGCCTTCAACAACTCACCAATTCCTCGTTACAAAACTTGAGGCACAAGCTACTTTTGACTATCAATCTTTTGTTTCATCGTCCCTGCTGCGACTATTTTTCATCCATCCATCGCTCAGTTTATCATGACAAAAAGCTTTTTTTTACCTTATAAATCCATTATGAGCACTATTGTCATTATTATTTTCTTTACTCCAAAATAGCATAACAGGTCAACTATAACATGATCATATTTATCGAGACAACATATATAGAATATTCTAATACGACGCTGAAAATAAAATTCAGTCTCAACATCGCAAAGTCTAATAGTATCGCTTTTCTTCGGCCAAACAGTGATTTTCTGTTAGTCTACCAAAAACAAAGGAAATTATTTATAATAAAACACTATGCGTTAGCATTTGATTTTTACCTGTTCCTAAGACATCCCGTTATCCCAAGTCATTCTTATATTTTAAAATTCATTTATATTCCTTATAGTCCCCATATTCCATATTCTACATCCTACTTTCTAAAACCCAAATTTCCCATGATTCTCATATTTCACATTTTTATATACTGCAGGGCCCACATATGACATTGAGCCTCCTGCAATGCCCTCTTACGTATCTCATTACTTTTTTTTTTCAGAGAAAAAAAGTTGATTCCTCACACCTTATGTTCTGAACTTCAACATTTAATGATTACATGAGATAATATGCATGCTGGCCACCTGTCCGTCCAAACGATTATATGATAACAACAGTAGTTTTTTCAGCCCCAAGACTGAGTTTAATTATTTCATTTGCTCCTGTCCCCTATCCACTATAATGGAGCTCTCTATTTCCAGTCATAGTCATATACGATCAGCTGATTTGTTTGCTTTGATAGTATCTCCACGGTCCTTGGGAGTATCACTCGCATCATTACGGGGAGTGTACACTGGTGGTCATTTTTCCAATCTAATCGCCACGCAGACTCCACATTTGAATTTGGATGGTGAGATTTCTGGGCCGTACGTAAATTTTTAAATTGTAATATGAAATTAAGTATGCTGTATGTTTAAAGTTCCCAAGTCCTGTCAGCGTTTCGAGCTCTGAAGCTCAATTTTCAAATTCTCTGTTCGAAGCCTCTAATCTTGATTCTGTTCGAATTGGCGTTTCAATTGATACAGAGGGGGTAAAGTTTTATTTGGCAGTTGATTTGAAACAGATTGCCAGTCATAGTCATATTCGATCAGCTGATTGTTTGCTATGGTAGTATCTCAACGGTCCTTGGGAGTATCACTCGCATCATTAAGGGGAGTGTACACTTGGTTGTTTTATTTCTAATCTATTTGCCACGCAGACTCCAGTTTGACCTTTTGAATTCTACTCGTGAGATCTCTGGGACATACATAAATTTTTAAATGGGCATATGATACTGGTAGCAACTTTTGTGGGTTGTGGGGTCTGTCTCAAATTAAGTCTACTGTATGTTTACAGTTCCCAAGTTCTGTCAGCGTTTCCAACTCTGAAAGCTCAATTTTGAAGTTCTCTGTTCAAAGATTCTACTCTTGATTTTGTTTGAATTGGCATTTCAATTGACACAGAGGGGGTAAAGTTTTATTTGGCAGTTCAATTGATATAGAGGGGGATAAAGTTTTGTTTTCTGGCAGAATGGTTATAGATAGGCACGAACCAAGCTCTCAGTGGGCCCTTGAGGCCATCCCTGAGTACCAACTGTGTTTAAGACTTCTTGAAGGGACAGAATGGCCTGCGTTTTTTGCCAAATTCAGAGGATATGATGACCAAGTGGCATTGCAGTTTGCCCAGAATTTTAATGGACGCAGAGTCAAGGTTGGTGAACTGGAATTTGAAGTCACAGAGGATACAGTGGCTAGGGTTACTGGTCTTCCTCAAACAGGGGAGAGATGGTGGAAGAAGCTTCCACTTAAATCTCAGGTCTGCAATCAATTTTTAAAGCGCAGATACAAGAATATTAATTGGTCAAAGGGCGTCCCCAGGGTGTGGCTGAAGGATGAATGGAGGATTTTGCTGGCCATTTTGCAGAGATTCATCACTTGTGAGGGCAGGTATACTTATACCTTTCAATACCATATTAGAATACTCAAGCATTTTGAATCTGACGATTTAATCAATTTCCCTTACTATTTGTGGCAAAGCCTATGCAAAATGGCTATGTTAGTCCAGAAAAATGTTAGAAACCCTAAAGGCAGCCTATATCACTCTGGGCTGATCAAATTATTGATTGTAGAGGAGCTACAGAAAAATAACAGCACGTGGGATGCTTTTCTAGAGGGAAATTTGACCATTAATTCCATACCTGAGGTAGAAGAAGCAAACAAATCCATGGTGGATGAGGGAGGACAGAACTCTCAAAACGAACATTTGGACTCTCCAATGGCTGAAATCCCTCCTCGAGTGAGGAAGCCCAGGAAAACGAGAGCAGTTGAGGAATCTCCAGATAATCCTCCTCCGATCATACTCCAACCTAGTAGGAGAATCACTAGAAATATGACTAGACTTCAATCTAGGAGGAGCAATCTTCAGGAAAAAGAATCTGAACAGGAAAGAGATATTTCTAAGGCAGCAAGTAGGCAACAACCCATTCCTTTGGACGCTCACCTGGAAGATAATGGCCTTCACAATGGATATTTCAATTCTGCAGAACCTCTGGAAGGGCAAAATAAGTTTTCTCCTGAACCTACTTGGTCACATGATTCTCGAGGCTCAGAGTTGCCTCTAGGAGGTCCTAAACAGTTCTCTTTCTCCCTGGCAGGAGACAAAGAAGGAAACCTAGAGGCCCCTAGACCTCCAAGCCCAACAGTTCCTAATCTTCCTGAAGAAGAGCCTGAAGGTTCTATAACAGAATACACTATCAAAAATCAAATGGAGTTGAAGATGAGGAAAAAGACTCAGAAAATTAAAAGGCTCAAGCAAGAGATATTGGAACTGATGATCCTTAATAGATGCATAAAAAGTGATAATAAACAATTAAAGAAACAAAGCAAAAAGTATCAAGAGGAGATAAGAGAATTGAAGGAAGATAACAAGAAGACAAACAGGCAGATGAGGAAAATGTTTACTTCTGGGCAAAAAAAAAGAATGAGGGCCAGCACTACAGGTTCTGGGCTTAGTATCTTAGTGGAGGCAACTAGACTTTCGTAGCCCTCTCTGGTGACTCATAGTTTTGGTGATTCTTTTTGCATGAGGGCATGCAAAACCCTCGGTTAGGGGGACGTTGAACCTTTATTTTGGGATATTTTTGTGATCCTAAAACTACTATTGTGCTCCTCAAACCCCTTTATAACATCACACTTCAGTCTTCATTTTACCCAAATACTTGACATTTGACTCCAACTCTATGATCTCATGCCTAAGGTAAATATATCCTTTTCAATATTTATTTCCTAAAGTTTTTGTTTTGATTAATTAGAATTTGAGAATATTCTTTACCTAAGAAGAAATATTATCCTTATGTTGTTGTAGCCTTTTGATTAAGTACGTGCATTCACATGAAATGGTCAAAACTATTCAGCCAGTTCCACAAGATCTTCTATGAAGCCTTCCGTTCAATGCTCAGCGATATGTACAAGGGAAATTTTCCAAAGACACCAGGATCCGAGTTTGGTTCGATAGAGATATGCATCGAAGGCACTCTTCCAGATTTATGTTTAAATTTGTGTTTTCAAGTAACTACTTTTGAAAAACCAAGACAGTAGATCACCCTCTGATCCTAGAGATGCTTATCCATTAGACAGTAGTATTCTATATATTATGTCTCACAAACCTTGTAAAAAACTAAGTGTGTTAAGCCTGGAGCGAGATTGCATTACTTCTGAATTTGTACAAGACTGATATACTCTATTTTGTGGCTGTATTTTGAAGTGTGGTTGTGCAAATATTTTCTAAGTGAATACTTCTGAATTTGTACAAGACTTGTGTACTCTCAATTTGTACAAGACTGTCTACTCTGTTTTATGGCTGTAATTTGAAGTGTGATTGTGTAACTATTCTCTTAAGTTAATGAAATTATCTTGTTGAAGTGCTGGTACCTCTGGGAGTGATCGTAGCTTCGTAGGCTTCTCCTTCTGGATTGGCAAAGGCCCACCATTCCAGTGGAGAAGCTCTGTATCCTCTTCTGTGATTGATTTTGTTTTTGATTCGAATGAGATCTCATTGAATATGATAGTTTAGGTGTTTCATGTAACCAAGATTTGATTTCATTATTAATGCTCTTCGATGAATGGTTAATGATCTTTGTTTATGGCGTATGTTAAGTAGTTTTCTTTCAAGTATTGTGGTGACTTCTTTTAACAATACAAATCCTATTGAACTCCAAACAAATTGCAGTATTGCTGAGGTAGTTTCAAACTGTCATTTTTCTGAATTAAACACATAACTAGTTGTCGTTATTTATGGAAATGTTATTGAATTACCAATTGAACATGTTATTGAATTACCATATTGAACTCTTGAAGCTGACATTGCAAGTAGCTTGTTGTTAAAATTCTGAATTCAGATTGTCACATATTTAACACTGAATACTGTGGCATTAGCGCTGGAAATTTGATCTATATACGCATCTGTGTTTTGGGTATAACATTGTTTAGGGATAGGGTATAAAACCGCTTCCTTTTCTCTGCATTCTTCCACGTTGTCAATACAAATTGTGCCCATTTTGGAAGCCCTAGAACGGAGCAGTAACATATCAGCCCACAAGTATGGTGAGATTGTCATTTAAAACAACCTTTATGAGCTCTTGCAATCCCACGTTATTCACAAATTTATGTTGTAATTTCAGCAGTATTTACTCATTGACAGAGCTAATCCGATTATATTAGATTGTCTTTCTCCACAAGCTGGTAAGACTGTTGGAATGTGTTGTACGTTTAGAGTTCTTTAAAGATCACCACACAGGTCCTTTCATAAAAATTCATAAAAACTCCCTATAATTCTGTTCCATTTTGGAGGTTGTATTGATGATTTTATATTTACAACAGTGATCTGAAGTTTTTAACTGGCAATGTTAACTTAATACCTATAGCAGAACTTGTTCCATTCATTGTTATACCAGTGCTGAAGTGCGAACTCAAAGTATTTGCCTTCATCCATGAGCATTAGAGTTTACCTTGTAGTTTAGGGCTAAAGTCATCACAGCTGCAATTAGGGTTGCAACACTAATACACAAGCCATGATTGCATTGCTGCTATGTGAATTAAGATTGCAGAGATAAATTAGGGTTTTTGTAGATTAATTAGGGCTTTGTGGTTGGTGCGTGAATTAGGGTTTGCATAAATTAGGGCAGTTCAAGCATAGATTAGGGTTTGTGTTGTTTGTAAGGGTTCTCTGCATAGTGTGTCGAAATTATTCCTTCTTTTCAAAAGGTTGTGTGTTTTAGGTTACTTGGAAGCAAGTTGACAAGTGCAGCCAAGAACTCTTGTTCTCTCAAAAGAATTGGTCATCCCCCATACAACCACACTTGACTGGTGTTGGAAGGCTTATAGTGGGAGCAACTTGACAAGTGCAGCCAAGAACTCTTGTTCTCTCAAAAGAATTGGTCATCTCCCATACAACCACACTTGACTGGTGTTGGAAGGCTTATAGTGGGGTTGACCAAAGAAAAAATCTGGGATGTACAAGGGAATAATGAAGCAGCCAAGAATTCCAGCAAGTGATACTGCTGCACAGGGACTAGAGTCGCCAAGTGCATCTAGTAATGAGCCTCCTAGGTAGAGTTCTCTGCTTACATTCATTTCTAAACCATTTCTGTTGTTTTGATCCTTTTCATGTCTGATATAGCAATCAGGTAAGGCTGAAGTGACTTGATGATTGCCCCTTGTCAGGTTTCACTTCTTCTTATTGCATTTTAAGCCAGTTTGTTTGCCAAATTGTTATTTGATTTTAGTTGCTAGTTGATTTGCAAAGTTTTGTTTCGGTTTTTAGATCTGCTTCCGTTGCCTGCAGACAGTTCACAAGTTTACATTCCTGGATTGACAATTAGGATATCTTAATCACTATTAATTTTACCCAACATCTTCCATCAAAGGCAATGAAATAAATAATATATGCTTACTCTAATGTCTTCGAGAAACCTTAGGGGCCTCCTCCCATGTAGGCCATTCAACATTCTATTGAACCCATTTTTGACTCTTCACTACCTAATCAATCTCTCTATTAAACTACCTTCATGGAGAGCGTTGGTTTAGAGAAACAACTAGCACAACTAATCAATATGGGTAAGATTCAATGCAACACGTCTCCTTAGGGATCCCAAAATTCATTAGTTACAAAAAATGGGGATGAGTGGTGGTTATGTAAAAACAAGGATGCACTCAAAATAATCACAGTTAAAAATAGTTGACCTCTTTCCTGGATTGAATCTTGATAAGCTTATTGATTAGCTGCAAGAGGCAAACCACTTGAGTAGGCCCTAAGCAGCCATCAAGTTTGCATGGTTGCTAGTGGCAGTTGGAAAACAACCTTCAAAACTATGTTTAAGCTCTTCAAGTGGCTAGTCATGGCCTTCATTGTCACTAATGATTCTGCCACCTTTATACATATAACCAACTTCATCTTCAGACCTTACCTTGAGAACTTTGTCAGCACACGTTGATGACATCCATGTTTACAAACCAACATGGAAGAATAATTTGCAGAACTAAGACTCTGTTGAATCATCTTTCACAACACCTACTCAAAAACAAAATTTAAAAAGTGTTTCTTTCAACAAGATTCCATTTCGTACCACGGATTTCTAATTGGCTCTAAGGGCATACATGTAGATCCTGAGAAAATCAACTGCTCAGACAGCAGCCTAAATCCACTAATAGAAATGAGGGAGAGCATTTCTTAGGAGGCATCAACTTCTATGTGATATTCAATAACCACTACTCTTCTACTTTTCATCCTCTTAAGCAAATCATTCCAATAGGTGGTTGAGCTGAAAAATATTTTTAGCATCTCAAAGACATCCAATACTCAGAAGCACTTGCACTCTGACGTTAAGAAACCATTTGAATTAAGAGACAAATTCCTCGTAATTTTGCACTCTGACGTTTAGAAACCATTTGAATTAAGAGACAAATTCGTCATAATTTTCCATCGGTGTCATTCTTAAGTAGGGAGAGCATCCCATGGTTTATCACTTTGAAGCTCTGTTCCATGCGAAGCTAGGTTATGCTGCATATGCTAAGGAATTTTTTCATAGTTTAAACAATTAAACATTGGTGGCACTTCTTCCTCGGAAAAGGAAAATATTCTACTTACAAACCATCAACCATTGAAATTCTGCAATTCGTCAATTCAATAACATATCCATACAGAACAGGCATAATGTCTCCATTAAGTACGTCATTATCTAATACCAGAATGGATCCAAAGACGATAATAAACTCTATACCTTCTCAGCCATCCCCGTAGGGATACTTGTTAGCAGATTAGACATCATATGCGGTAATTATGATGACTAAAAATTGCTTTATCCTACTTATCCATATTTTGTACTCATTATGCAGAACTTACCTTTCCTGTACTATACTCTTCAATAACTTATTGTACAAATTGAATTAGTCATGTGTGTTAGTTGGTTCTAAATAAACTAAAAGAGTCTCATTCCTTCTCCTTGGAAGACACCTTTCAATCTGCGAGGCTCTTCAATTGCTTCTGCAACATATTGCCCAATCATGATAAAGAATATTAATGACTATATATATCAGTGTTCTCATTGTAGCTAGCCTGTGCGTTCCAATCAAAAGCTTGGCATGCGTTAGCATCTACCAGTGCCATCTTAACCATCGGAATCTAGTTCAGTGAATATCATTGCTGGAAAGTCTATAAACCAACGTAAACATGATTATATCTTCATAATAGTGCTTTGTTTTTTCCAACATGGTTGTCTCGATTCCCTACAGCAATAACAATGATGCACCAAAATCTGCAATACTAATCTTCCAACAGATTTGGATACACACTTTAGGTTGCTTCTCATGATGAATCCGAAGCAGGGATCCAAATTCCTCATCCACACAGTCAAAAAATGCTTGCCTTTCAGTTGGAATTCCCTATGTTTTTTAGTCTTGGACTGACGAACATATTGAGATCATTAATAAGATAATTGTGCACAACTTATGCTTAAATCATCAATCCAACAAGCATTGGGACAAATACATCCATGTCATTCAACAAAGTTATGTTAGAGTACCACATGTTTGCATTGATCATTCAACTACTAAGATATTTTACAAGTTTCAACCCCTTGCGTCGCATGTGCAAGTGTCCCTCTTTGCCCCTTGCACATCACATGAGCAGATAGAGTAGGACAAAGACACTGCCTTCATAGAGCTCTTGTTGCAAGGTTGAGCCAAGATTTCTTGTGCGTTTTATTTGTTATCAAGCCCCTCTAAGTGTTTAATACATGGCACATTTGTGTTATTTCAAGTTGACTTCACCACTCGTGCACTTATTACACCTACCACAAGGCATTCTATGTTCCATTTGATTTGCATTGAATGCTATTAGGTTGGGCATTAACCACAATTTTTGGCCAATTCTCCTAAGCAGAGTTGTGGGGGAGTGGCTTCCCCCCTTCGAATTGCTCCCACAAAAAAAAATTCGCTCCCTGGTTTTTTCACAAAAAAATTGTCACAAAGATGTTTCAAATGCAAAAAAAAATCAAAGAAACAAGAGTTTTTGAGTAGGAAAGCGTAATATTCATGCTTATGGCCTTAGTATTGATATGCAATTCATGGTAATGTTAAATTCTTGAAGTAAAAGTGACATTCTCCTTTATCTTTCATTTTCATCTTTTTACTTAAATTTTTAACATTATCATAAAATGACTAGGGATGTTTGAGAGTGGTTCCAACTTCATTGGATTTCATATGGAGAAAGTAGAATTTTAGATCTTACTCAAAATTTAGCAGCTTTATCAATTTTTCAGGATTTTAGGATTGGGGGGATTGCAATATTTCCATTGGATTTTGTCATGTACTAGGGTATGGGACTCTTATTTAATCAAGAGCACCAAGCCCTCTATGTACCTTGATGTTGGTGACATTGGTTGCCGAACTCCTCTATCATGACCCTACTAAAAATGTACCAATCACTCAAATGAAATCTTGACTTGACATCCTTGCTTAGAGGGTGATATTAAGGACAAACATCCCAAGATAGGCAATGATTTTGATGATATGTAGCTATTTGTTGTAGCATGATTTTTTTGAATGATAGAGACCATTTAGAGCCTATTTGTTGATGTATTTTCGGTTCAGAGATGGATTGCTCTCTGTGCTATTTTGGTTATGTGCACGCTTACATGCTATATAAATGAGAACTTGTAACTTGTGGACGTGGTTGATGAAGATTATAACTTCTACATGATTGATGTTATATGGTTTAATCCATGTTTTTATGTTTTTCATATCTAATTCATCATTCTACATGCTTTTTCTTACATATATGCATCAAAATATATAAAAATTTGCTTTTGATTCGCTCCTGACCCAGGAGCTTTTGAAAATGTCGCTGCCAGCTGCTGCTCCCAAGTAACCTTGCTCCTAAGGGTTACATTAGGCATCAGTTTTGTATTTTATTTTTTCTCAATATTTAAGTGCATTTATTTATAAAAATTCACTTTCGATTCACTCCAGATCCAGGAGCTTTTGAAAATGTCGCTACCCGCCCCTGCTCCCAAGGGTTACATTAGGCATCAGTGTTTTATTTTATTTTTTCCCAATATTTAAGTGCATTTATCTCTCATGGGGGTCTTATTTTGGAGCCGGCAACAGCCATCTTGGGATAGAGTAAAATTCCATATTTCCAACCTCCTCTTTTAGAAGATGTAGTTCTAAATATGAAAACAAGGACCACCAAAAATAGGTAGACTTCAATACATCTACTCTGTAGAAAATCAAGCGTCTCTTTCGAGGTTGAGTGGATCTTACAATACACATTTAAGCATGGGCTTCCCTATTTATGACAGAAATGAAGGAATTCATGTTACGCAAGGGCTATATCATACATGAATTTTATTGTATATCTCAATTGTATAATTTAGCAATTTCTCAATTTTATATATCTCAAGTGTATAATTTAGCAATTTCTCTTGTAGTGGTTTGTCCCTAGTGAGATGCTTTGCTAGACATTGACATCTAGCATGTTTGTAATTCCTACATCTATATGGCACCTTAGATTTGTAACCTGCTTAGAGATACTTGATAACATCTTTCAGTGTCATTCTTCTAAGAGAGGCCTTCACCTTTAAAGTCTTTCTATTCTTTCCCTCAAGTGTAAATTTCTGTTTCGAGTGTGCATAAAAACGTAAAGTTAATGAAAATATCTGTTAGTTTGACAACGATTTAGTTGATTTAGCAAGTTTAGGTATAGACAGTTCCTTGTAACGAATAAGTTTGTAACGGTTAATTAGTTGTAACTATAAAACAGGCATTTGCCCATGAAATAAAATGTAGTGAAACTCATTGTTAAATCAATAAACAGTCCGATCCAAAAATTCAGTTTCGGTTTCTTGTCTTGTTCCTCTGTTTCTTTTTTCCCTTCATTTGTACAATAAGTGGTATCAGGGGAGCCTGACGTAGCTGCTGCCTGGAGAAGTGAAAGACGCTGCTGCAAGTGAAAGACGCTGCTGCAAGTGAAAAACCTTGCTGCCTGGAGAAGTGAAAGACGCTGCTGCAAGTGAAAGACGCTGCTGCAAGTGAAAAACCTTGCTGCCTGGAGAAGTGAAAGACGCTGCTGCCTGGAGAAGTGAAAGACGCTGCTGCAAGTGAAAAACCTCTGTTGCGGACGTGGAATGTAGAAGTGCAAGACTTGCTGGTGAAAAATAATAAAAAAAAACCCTCTGTTGCAGACGTGTGTGTGCCTGACGTAGCTGCTGCCTGGAGCTTGACGTTTTGCAGACATGTGTCGTGTTGCCTGAACCAGCGCTAGACCTGCGTTTATTTGCTATCTGAGTGGTGAGTGTTCGTTGGTCGAGGAGGAGGCGTGTTTGCTGCCACAGTTGCAGCCAGAGGTGCTGCCAGATCTGCGCATGCAAGAGTGACTTGCCTGTGTGCAACCCCATCAAGCTGCTGCTGCCTGTTGAACCCGGGTATTTATTAAAATTTCCAGAACGGTTTTTTATTTTCAGCAGATTTTTTGTTTTGAAACAAAACAGCAGATTGAAATATTGAAATCAGATCAAGTTTTTTTTTTTAAAAAGTGGTGGTTTTTATACAAGTTGGAGGAAAAGAAAGGGTTCAGGAAGGGTTTTATTGTGTGTTTAAATCACCAGAGGCTAAGATTATTTTTTTAATAAGCAAAAACCCTAGAAAGACTGAAACCCTAGGAAGGAGGAAAAATGGCCAAGATGTCAAATGCAAGATTCGAGGTGGAGAAATTCACCGGAAAGAGCAATTTTGCTCTTTGGAAACTGAAGGTTAAGGATCTGCTTGTGCAACAAGGGTTGCACAAGGCATTGGATGGGGTTACTAAGAAACCTACAACCATGACTACTTCAGACTGGGAGGACTTGGATGCCCGAGCTCTCAGTACCATCCAGTTATGTCTAGCGGATGAAGTTCTCTTCAACATCGTTGAAGAGACTACGGCGTCAGGTTTGTGGGAAAAACTTGAAAACCTTTATATGACAAAATCATTAACCAACAGAATTTATCTGAAACGACAGTTATACAGTCTTCGAATGAAAGAAGGTTCAAGCGTTGCAGAACATTTGAATGTTTTTAATACACTAATTTGTCAATTAACAGATATGGAAGTCAAAATACAGGAAGAAGATAAAGCCATAACCTTGTTGTGTTCTCTGCCTGAATCATGGGATCACTTCGTAACCTCAATCAGCTTCAGCTCTGCTGATTCTTTGAAGTTTGAATCAGTCGTGGGAGCTCTTCTGTCTGAAGAAGTACGAAGGAAATCCAGCACTGATACAACTGCATCAGAAGCCATGGTCGCTAGAGGACGCTCAAAGGAAAGAGGAGACAAACCAAGGGGGTCTTCCAGGTCGAAATCGAAGGGCAAGAAGTGTAAGGCAAAATGTTGGAACTGCAGTAAAGTTGGACACTTGAAGAAGGACTATTGGAAACGGAAGGAATCCGAAAACTTGAAGAACGAAGCGAATCAGGCTGATTCAGGTATGGTAGACGAAGTTTTATCTGTTGAAGAATTGTGTATGATAGATGAAACTTCACCTGAATGTAATGTCTCTCAAAGTTTTGATAGCTGGTTGTTAGACTCTGTTGCTTCGCATCATATGTGCCCACATAGAAATTGGTTTACTTCGTATGAAAATGTAAACGGTAGTTCTGTGTTTATGGGTAACAATATGTCATGTCAGACTGTTGGGATGGGAGATATCAGGATTAAGATGTATGATAACACAGTTAGAACATTAACTAGTGTTAGACATGTACCTGATTTGAAGAAAAATTTAATCTCTTTGGGAGTGTTGGATTCAGATGGTTATAAGTTTACAGGTCAGGATGGCGTCTTGAAAGTCTTCAAAGGTGCTCTTATGGTTATGAAGGCAGAAAAGGTTGGAAATCTTTACAGGTTAAAAGGAAGTACTCAGGTCGGTGAAGCAGCGGTTGCGTCAGAAAAGGAAGAAGCAGGTACTCGTCTGTGGCATCAGCGTTTGGGTCATATGAGCGAGAAAGGTCTTCACACACTGATGAAACGTAAATCTCTTCCCGGACTGAAATCCTTGAATTTAGATTTCTGTAAACATTGTGTGTACGGAAAATAGTGTAAACAAAGATTTAAAGTTGGCAATCATAATAGTAAAGATGTTTTAGACTACATTCATTCTGATCTGTGGGGGCCTTCCCCTGTTATGTCATATGGAGGTGCATTGTATTTTTTAACGTTCATTGATGATTACTCTCGTATAGTTTGGGTCTATATGCTAAAAAGGAAAGCTGATGTATTCAATGTCTTTAAACAATTTAAAGTAATGGTAGAGAAAAGAACAGGCAAATCTATTAAATGTATAAGAACTGACAATGGTGGTGAGTTCACTTTTGTTGAATTTGAACAATACTGTAAGGATGAGGGTATTGTTAGACACAAAACTGCTGTCTATACTCCTCAGCGAAATGGTGTTGCTGAGCGTATGAATCGGACTCTTATGGAAAGAGCCAGAAGCATGATCAACAATGCTAACTTGCAAAAGGAGTTGTGGGCAGAAGCAGTATCTACTGCTTGTTATTTAGTTAACAGATCACCTTCAGTAGCAATTGATTGTAAAATTCCTGAAGAAGTTTGGACAGGTCAGTCTTGTGACTATTCTCATTTGAGGATATTTGGCTGTGATGCTTATTCTCTTATTCCGAAAAATCAGCGTTCAAAATTAGATCCAAAGTCGAAATGTTATGTCTTTGTTGGGTATGACTATTCAGTGAAAGGATATAGGTTGTGGGATCCTACATTGCGGAAGATAGTCATTAGTAGACATGTAACATTTGATGAATCCTCTTTGTTAAAATCAAATGTTGAAAGAATTGAACAGGAACAGGTGTCGCCGAGTCAACGAGTTCAGTTGGAGGCTAGATCTTTCGGTGACAGTCGAAAGGAAGGAGAGACTTCTGGAGACAAAGGTGTTGAAGACACAAAGGAAGCCGTTGAAGCTTCTGAACCAGTGCAAGTTTATGAACCAGTTCAGCAACCAGTCGCTCTGAGAAGGTCTACAAGGGAGAGGAAAACTCCCAAAAGGTATGAAGATTCTGCTTCATCTGTTGCTTTGGTTACTGAAGATGAGGAAGCTTCTTGTTATCAGGAAGCAGTAGATGATATAGATAGCGAGAAATGGAAAATGGCTATGGAAGAAGAAATGGACTCCTTAGCCAAGAACAATACTTGGGATCTTGTAGAGCTTCCTGAAGGGAGAAGTGTTGTTGGATGTAAATGGGTCTTCAAGCTGAAACGGAAAGTTGATGGTAGTATTGAAAGGTATAAGGCGCGACTGGTAGCGAAAGGGTATTCTCAAGTTGAAGGTATAGACTTTCATGAGATTTTTTCTCCAATTGTAAAACTTGTTTCTATACGTACTGTGTTGGCACTAACTGTGTTGCTTAATCTTGAGTTAGAACAGTTAGATGTTAAAACAACTTTTCTACATGGTGATTTGAACGAAGAGATATATATGGAACAACCAGAAGGTTTTGTACGAGGTCGCAACAGAAGATTAGTTTGCAAGCTCAGGAAATCATTGTATGGTCTGAGGCAGTCTCCCAGACAATGGTACAAAAAGTTTGATTCCTTCATGGTGAGCTAGAACTTTATAAGAAGTGAGTATGATCATTGTGTGTACTTCAAAAGTTTCAATGACATGTTCATTATCTTAGCTTTGTATGTTGATGATATGCTTATTGCAAGCAAAAGCATGGAAGAGATCAACAGGTTAAAGGCTCAACTCTCTAGGATGTTTGATATGAAGGATCTTGGAGCAGCAAAACATATCTTGGGCATGGAGATACATAGAGACAGGAAAAATGGTAAGCTTTGGTTGTCACAGCAGAAGTATGTGGAGAAGGTACTTGAAAAGTTCTCTATGAATAATGTGAAACCTGTTAATGTTCCTTTAGCTTCCCATTTTAAGCTTTCTTCGGTTTTGAGTCCTAGAGCTGATGAAGAAAAGCAGTATATGTCTCATGTACCATATGCAAACGCTGTAGGCAACTTAATGTATGCGATGGTATCTACAAGACCTGACATTTCACATGCAGTTGGAGTTGTCAACAGGTTCATGGCAAATCCAGGTAAAGAACATTGGCAAGCAGTGAAATGGGTGCTTCGATATCTAAGAGGCACAAGTGACCATTGCATCGTCTTTAATGGTAGTGAAGGATCAGTTTGCGGATATGTAGATGCTGACTATGCAGGTGATTTGGACAAAAGAAGATCTACTACAGGTTATTTCTTTACTCTTGCAGGTGGAGCAATTAGTTGGATGTCAAAGCTTCAAGAAACAGTTGCGTTGTCCACTACCGAAGCTGAATATATAGCTGCTTCAGATGCCAGTAAAGAAGCAATCTGGTTAAAGGGTTTGCTCGATGAGATTGGAAGGACGCAAGAGAAAGTGAATGTACTTTGTGACAGTCAAAGTGCTATTCACTTGGCTACAAACCCTGCCTATCATAGCATAACCAAGCACATTGATGTAAGGTATCATTTTCTGAGACATGTGATCGATGGCGGAAAATTAGCTCTTAAAAAGGTCCATACACGAGAAAATTGTGCAGACATATTCACAAAGCCAGTTACAGTAGAGAAGCTGCGGTGGTGTTTAGCTTCTCTTGGCTTGCAGGAAAGATGATGAATGGGAAAATTGTTGTCAAGGTGGAGTTTGTTAGTTTGACAACGATTTAGTTGATTTAGCGAATTTAGGTATAGACAGTTCCTTGTAACGAATAAGTTTGTAACGGTTAATTAGTTGTAACTATAAAACAGACATTTGCCCATGAAATAAAATGTAGTGAAACTCATTGTTAAATCAATAAACAGTCTGATCCAAAAATTCAGTTTCGGTTTCTTGTCTTGTTCCTCTGTTTCTTTTTTCCCTTCATTTGTACAATAATATCATCTTGTGTTTTTGAGCAAGTTTTTCACCCTTACATTTTACAATCTATATCTTCGGTTTGCTCATCTTGCTTCATCTTTTCCTTTATCACCTAATAAACATGGTAGAAAAGTATTCGTTGTAATTGTCACACTAAGCTTCCTGGGAGATTTTGCTGTCTAATTCTCGGCCAAAGCTGGAAATATTTTTAAAGTATCTAAACTTTTCATTTATTGTTAAGAAAAGCAGTTGGCATTCTACTAGATGCATCATCAATGGATGTAACTAAGCACCTTGCACCAGCATGCCATAAAGTTTGCAGTGGCTCACATATGTTGCTGTCTATATGAATCAATTCAAGAAGTCCTTTAAAAGGGATTGTGGTATCTTTAAGGAATTGTCCTAGTGATGCCTACCATAAAAGTAGTTTATAGACAACCACAATATTTATGATGAATCCACATCCCACCCATAAGCAAGTTTTCCTCCTCATCTCTACTACTTTCTACATAGATAGCCCAATCTACAGTGTCACAACTCCACATTACTTAGCCAACTTGTCGAGACTAACATGACCTTCTATGGGAATAGTATTATAGGTTAGTTTCTTGTGTTCCTTGTACAAACTGTTATCATTGAGCATACCTTAGAGCACAAACATCAATATTGAACTCGATTTTCAATCCAAAATATACAAATTCTTCTTAAAGGAAGAAGCGTTAAGATTTAACTGCACCAGCAGCTGTGTATAGACTATCAAGTAACGATCTTTCAATTGCGTGAGAAATTAATACAGTATAGTTTGAAACTGGGTGAATAAATTGATATAGGAATCGCAAGCCAAATAACTTAAATGTAGATTACACTTAAGAACCCAGAAAATAATTCTGGATGCTGTCAGCTGCGACAACAAAGCTAGTGGTGGATAGAGAGAATCGGATTGGTTGTTAGAGCATCAAAAGTCTTACAAACCAACTGCTCTTAATTCTCCCATTAAACTTGCAGCAGACAGATTGGGCTCCACCTGTATTTAGTTTGCCTAAAGTATGTACTGTTTTGTATTGGGATCTTCAAAGTTATATTATGTAAGAAAAAATTTTGACTGTTTGTGGCTGGCCCTTCCCATTACACAGAAGGAGTAGAAAACATAAGTAGTTACTGCAGAGTCAAGAAAGGAGCCTGCCCAAGGATTCAAATCAGGCATCCAATAACTGAACATGGGACCTCATTCTTTGTTTACAATTTTCAGCGAGAATACTTCATGGGAAGGATAATAAATTTAAAGGTAATTAGGCGTGTGGACCAAATAAACCGGAGCTTTTTTTTTGATAGGGTTCAGTCTCAATGTAAAATTGTAAATAAAGTCAGATGCTTCCTGTATTAATTATATTTTCAATATAAAAGTTTTAATAAAGTTTATAAATTTGAATTCTCTTCTAGAATGATATATTATGAATGAAAGAGATTTTCATAGACTATAGAGTGAGTTGGCATCCTTTATACTTTGAACTCTTGCTTAAGCCTGACTTCCAAATTAATTTTCTTGGTATATTTGAAGTCATTGTCACGAAAATGTGCATCCCCACAAGAAGAAATTCGACTGAATTGTGGACATCTTGAAATCATGTCAAATAAAAGACCAAAAAAGGCTTTAGATTCAGAGTCCATTTTCCTGAATGTAGCTTTATTATTAATCAATAGTTTGAAAGGTCAACTGCTTTGACAGGAGCCCTGAGAATGTATTGGCTCCCTCATGTTGATATACTCATAAAATGCATTTTTACAAGATGCGAACATCTGATATTAGGACTGAGAAATGACTCTTTTCAACTCGCGTGTATTTTCATCGCTAGTAATGTCCAATTGAATGCGGAGGTCGGTCACCAAGCAATGATATTCCAAGCTTAAGGAACTTGAATTCTGAGCGTAAAAGGCCTTTAACACAGAACGATATGCCAGTAACTCCATGTCATGTGTTTTCATCCTTTGCTACATGGCTTCTGCCGAATCTCCACGCGTAAACCTTTTGACATTATCGCATTTTCCATTTTGAATGCCACTGAATGTTCCATCTCTTCTGTCATCATGGACACACCGTCTTTTGATTCATTTCGAAGGACGGGCAGGAGAATTCGCTTCAACATTCTTTAATCCATTGAATGTTCTATGAGGGACATACGGTCTTTTGACTCCTTTCAAAGGACGGGCTTCAACATTCTTTAATCCATTTCCAAAAGACTTGGACCCTCTTGAATCTTTGACAACTCGTTTAGCATCAAGGAAATTTGAGTATTCTTGAGTTTTCTGTGGTATCCTCGTTCCTACCAAGCCACATGGTCTTTTCTGCTTGTTCACTTCTTCTTCACGTTGCTCTTGGGATTGCATAACCCCAGGACATGATGCAACAGAAGATTGCTCACTATTTTCAGCCACGGGACAGTTTCCCTGATAGATGACATCACTTGAATGCTGCAAGACACAGGAAAGAATACATTAGCCATTGTATTATGGAGGGACTCAAGGTCCTCCTAAGTTCACTAGAAAACATAATAATACAAATTCTGAGATAGAATTATTAAAAGTACGAAAACTGAATACATTAGCCATTGTATTATGGAGGGACTCAAGGTCCTCCTAAGTTCACTAGAAAACATAATAATACAAATTCTGAGATAGAATTATTAAAAGTACGAAAACTTTGTAGTGGGTTAAAATTTTGGAATTAAATTATCCATCTCTCCTACACTGCACAAAATAGTTGAAGTGAATTACATTCACCTTACAAGGCAAGGATTAATGCTTATACACATTAAGCATAATCAACCATACTTGTATGCTTGATGCCCATTGTGTACACAGATGCAACTGAGTTTCAAATTTGTGAGAATGGACAATATCGTTGTTATATTCTAGAGAATTCAACTCAAAAGAAAATGTATTACATATTTCAAAGTTCTCTAGAAAGTTTGAAACTACGGTGAAAAAGTAAATAGGCATTGACTTTGATTTTGACTTTGTAAAATTTAGGGTTCAAATGCAACTTCAGACTTCATCATTATTACGCACATAAAGAAGCTTACACCAATTCTTCATACAAGGGATGATATATTTGACCCTCCCAATTGCATAATAAGTAGAAGGTCGTGATTTGGATCTGAAATTCAATAAATTAATTTAAAAACAGACATTTAAACTCTTCTAAACCCTATAACTTAAAATTTTTTTTGAAAACAAAAGCTAATTAATTTTAAAAAAGATATTTAAACTCTTTTAAACCCTGTATCTTAGAAAAATTCTTGAAAACAAAAGCTCAATAGTGTCACAGATAAATCAGGGCTCATAAATGCCCAATATCCCCTTCATTTTTTAAAGCCCTAAAATTCAACTTGAAACAAGAATATTTCAAAGTTCTCTTTTAACCGAGGTGAAAACAGGTCTCTTTAAAAAAAATCTTAGAAAACAAAAGCTCATTGATGGATAAATCAATGCCAAGTCTGCATAAACGCACAATCTCTCGTCATTTTTCAACCCCCACCTCAATTGAAACAAGAATATTTCAAAGTTCTCTTGAAACCTACGTTGACGATAATCTATTGAACCTCATAGATACATAATAATCATGAAGTTTTAGTTTGAACCCTAAGTTTACAAAACTACTTAAAAACAACCTTGTTGGACGTTAAATGTATTGAACCTCACAGATACATAATAATTATGAAGTTATAAAGTCATAGTTTGAACCCTAAGTTTACAAAACTACTTAAAAACAACCTTGGTTTTTCAACCTTGGTGGACGTTAAAAAACAAAGAATTCTAATAATTCTGGATTACTGGGAACACTTCTAATCATTCTCTTTCTATTGGAAACGATTAAAAGAAAACGTGAATATAAAAATCCATTAATTAACCACAGAATTTCGCTATAAATAAATTATTGATTCTAACGGAAACTCTATATCATATGAAGTTCATCACCGAAGAAATGATAATAGAAAAGAAAAAAATATGAAAATATAATTGCAATAAAGGTGTCACCTTTGAGTACAACAACGACCAACTTCCTCTGGACCATTGTAGAGGATGACGTAGTTTGGAGAGAGGAAATTTGTTGTAGCAGCCAGTCTGAGGATTATGGATTAAGAAACACTCGGCAGCATGAAACACTTTAATGACGGAGCCTCACCGTCAGCAATGATCGTCATAAACTTCAACAATATTCCCAACAGAGTAAGAGGGTGTTTGTGACAAGAGGGGAGGAATGGATGTGACTTGGGTATATGACACATCATCTTCTGTCAAGGGTTGCCCGTTGTCCATGAGGAATTGAAATTCTTGTTGGTAGCGTATCTTGTAACGATGTGCTCGCCCAAGTGGCACATAAATGACCACCATCACTCCCTGCAGCCCAGCACCCCGATACCTGGACTCGTTACTCCGCACCTCCACACTCATCCCCAACATTAACCTGCTGCTCGACATCCCTACCACTATTGTTTATGACCAGCAGTATGAGCAACACCCCGCAATCACCAATATGAATATGAGCAATACCCCACAATCACCAATATGAATATGAACAACAACCAACGATATTCCTCGCTACCAATCCAACAGCGACCGCTATCAATGACGACATGCTCAGTTGAGTTGCGAGTTAAATGACTAGACTAAGAGTCGTATGACTGAGGGTACCACATTTGTCTCGAGTATTTTGCTCCAAGATACACTGATAGCGTGGAGACCTACATTCATTTTTTTTTATATATATATTCATTGTATTTTTAAAAAATGGGATTTAATATAAATATTTCAATACTATTAAACATTTCTATATTTAACAACACAATTTTTAAATTTTTTTATATATATTTATTGTATTTTTGAAAAAGTCAAATTTTGGAATTAAAAAAATGTTTTATTTTTTCTCATAATTAATAAAATTTCAATAAATTTATATTGATTGCAATACATATATTACATATTGTATAAATATTTCAATACTATTAAACTCATTTTGAATATTTCACAAATTTTAATTTTATTTCACAATCAAAGTATTTAATAAAAAACAATTTAAGAATTAGACTCAGGAATATATATATATATATATATATATATATATATTTTTTTTTTATATATATATAAACACAATACTGTATTTACAGATGTACTCAAAGTTAATACTGTATTTACAGATGTACTCAAAGTTAAGTTATATGTGTAGATGTAATTTTCACATTGTAATTTTTTATTATAATAAAATTTTCTAATTTTCATATTTATCAATATATTAATTATATATTGTGAAAGTATTTAATAAAGTAATTTTCATATTTATCAATATATCAGTGATATATTGTGAAAGTATTTAATAACAAACAATTTAAGGATATATATATATATATATATATATAGCTGTACTTAATGTTATATTTATAAATGTATTTTTCCATTTATTTCAGTTGTAATTTTTTCATTATAATAAAATTTCCCAATTATTATATATATTTAGTAATTTTTCAAAAATTATTGATGTGAAAGTATAATAATTTAGGATGTAATCTATTTCAAAAAGATATCATATTTGTTATGTAACTATTGTTGTTGAATGGAAATTATAGTGGTAGAAACATAGAAATAAAGGTAGTAAGCGAAGGGCATGGAGATCATCCCATCCCGACACTAACTCTATCTTGCTGCATAGGCACAAATTATAGTGACCGTGGAAAATGCCATATTGTGTTTAGATACGAACTCTATATTTACAAATTCATCCCATCCACACACGTCTTCCCTAGTGTGAATGGATTGTGGTGACCTTTTGTAGCATTTTTTTGGGAGTCCAACATAGTGGGAAAGCATTGTTGCATGTTTTAATGTTCGGCGATTGCCACTTTGTCCACTTCAATGCCATGTAGAAGCCATTTTATCCCCATGTTGCACATGCATGTGCAACTACAAGCATATGATATCCAAGTAAATAACAAAATAGTAAGGAGAATCCGAAACTCTAACTTCAAAGAACCTACTTATTTTCGTGTTATTTATGCCAAGTCTTAGTAGAGTAATATCATAAGTTGATTCATTTATTAAAGAGTGCAATTTTCAATCTACTACACTAATTCAATGTTATTTCTGTGTTATTTATGCCAAATCTCGGCTAGAGTAATATCATTTATTGAATAGTGCAATTTTCAATCTATTACACTAATTCAATGTTGATGCAGTCATTCAAGCCTCAGACTAGTGATAGACATACATGTACAATTATTAATTATAAAGCTATATTAATGGGCAATTAGATAAAAGGTATTGTTTATGATGTAATTTCATTAATAATTCATACTTCTTAGTGCTAGTTGAGTTTTATCGAAATTTATCTTCTTCCTCAACCATAATTGTATTTGCACAATGCAAAAATTATTATTGTTCATAATGTGTGAGGCAAAGTAGATGTATGCACTTTTACAAATGAAAATTTTTCACATATATCCACTTTAAGATGCTTCAAGGTCTACCTTGGATTTTTTTTTTCTCTTAATAATGAGAATCGTTATCATTGGTGAATCATAAAAATCACATATTAGACCATTTTTCTAAATATTTAAACATGAATGTACTGTATTTTACTTGAATCTAAAATGCCCAAAGCAAGGGGCAAGTGACGCCACTATGTGGGCTTGTTTAACTATATATTCGTTATATGTATGCAGTGTATAGGGTCAACTTGTCATCCAAAGAATAAACCTTAATTTGAATTATTTTCACTTGATTTTGTATCTATACCCCATTAACTCAATATTAAGAGAAGATGTAAGAATTAGAGTAGATAAATGTAAACATACAACAAGGGGTCTTTTAATGATTAGAAGGATTATAGCCTACCAATTCCTTCTTGTGTTATTTTAAAGTGATTTTTTCTAGCTAAGATCTAGGTTAAGTTATATCTTAATAAGAACACTTTTATTCAATTCAACACACACACATATATATTTCTAGTCAAATATTTGTGTACTTACACTATTGTTATTTTACTATCATATTTGCATTATAATTAATCTCCTTACGCGAATGGTTCCATTGCCAAATACTCATTGTTGACTCAGTAGTGTGTTATAGAATCTTCTATCCCTCACCTGTATCTGATGGTACCTCGAACGTAGATCTAGATTAGAGAAGTACTTGGCTCCTTTAAGCTCATCCATTAGCTCATCTATGTGAGGAATGTGGTAGTGGTTCTTCAGGGTTTTCTTGTTAAGATCTTTGTAGTCAATGCATATGTGAATCATACCATCCTTCTTCTTTACCAGAATGACTAATGAAGTGAAGGGGTTAGAGTTGGGCTTAATGTGCCCTAATGCCAACAGCTCTTGAATAACATGCTCAATCTCATCCCTATAGGCCTTCAGATGTCTGTATGGGATTGTGATAATTGTCTGCACCCCTGGATCTAGCTCAATAGTGTGCTCAGACCCCATATCAGTCGGTTGTCCTAGTAGAATATCTCCAAACGCTCTCGGGAATCTATCTAGGATGGCCTGAACATCAAGATCTAGTGGTTGGGATTGGCCTCCTACCTCTAAAATCCTCAACTCCACCCCCACTCAATGTCCCCATGCCTTAGGTCCACCTCCATCTTCTGCGTTAAGACTGTCTAAGGTGGATATGAGTGCAAGCCCCTCATCACAACTAGCTTCCCATCTGGCCCTCTGAACTCAATATCTAACTTCCACCAATCGGTGGTGATTCACCCAAGAGAATAGAACCACTGGACACCCATCGCCAAATTTGTGTCTGGAACATTAGCCACAAAGAAGTGGTTAGCGACTGAATAATTCCCCACGGTCACAGTCAAAGAGGGGGCATAGAGGGTGCACTGCACCATCCTATCTCCCAACACAAGGACTAAGAAGCCCTCAAAAGTCTTGGTGGTAATGCCCCTCCTCTATACCATTTGTGCATCAATGAAGTTGTGGGTCGCTCCACTATCTACCAAGATTGAGACACGTTTCCCCTGCACTGTGCCTCTGATCCTCAAGGTCGAGTATTTGGGAACCCCATGCAATGAAGCAAGTACTCCCCCAACAGGTTTGAATGGTGCTCCCAAGGTGGTGGGGGTGGTAGTCCTCTTGCTACATGCGGCTCACTGTCATCTCCATCTGCCTCCTGTTTTGCATCATCCTCCTCGTTGCTATCATAGAATACCTCGATATAATGGGCATTTCCCATAGTGCATCTATGGATTGGGGCCCAAGGCTCCTAGCAGGTGAAACATAACTTCCTCCTCTAGAGGTCCCTCCTAGTCTCCTCATCCAATTGTCCACACCCCTGGATATCTCTCTTTGGTGGGTGCCTATTGTCATGACCCCTTTGTGGGAAAGGAGCCCATGGTGGAACTAGTGCCTGAGTCTTAGGGATTGCATCCTGTAGATCCTGACTGAAAGTCACTTCCTCCTATAAAGTGGTGGGTCTGCAAGACCTCATCAGCCCATGTAAGGGCTCAAGCAAACCCTCCACAAAAGTGTAGATCCTCTTGGCATTAGATAGGTCTGACACCATTATTGATACCCTCAAAAACTCCAATATGTAGTGGTCGAGGTTGTTGGTCTATTTGAGTTGGATTAGCTCTCTTCAATGTGCCTCTGGCTCCCTCCTGTCAATGCACTCCACAACCCTGCATGTGAAGTCCTTGTAAGAAGTCAGACTGGAATTCCCTAGTGTGGTCATCTCGTGGAACCACCAATCAGGTGCCTCCCCCTCCAAGTGTAAGGTAGCCATTTTGACGCCCTCCTCCTCCGTCATCCTACTAAGCTAGAAATATGTGTCCAACTTCTCCACACAAGCCCTAGTTGTGCACTTAGAAGACACATCAAATGTGGGGAGGTACATCTTCCCAATGTCATTTGTAGCTTCGAATTCTGTGTTCCTGAACCCCCTGCGCTCTTTCCCTTCTCATTTTGCTTGAGTTGGAAAAAGTCTTAGAAAGATAGTGCAACTCTAAAATCATCCCCCTTAGACTACCACTCCCGAAAATAGTCTCCCATGGGCATGTGATCATCCTATCTAGCCTGCTCACTTGGTCATGAGGGAGAAAACATGCAGAATGTGGTTCTGGTTGGCCTAGTGAAAGCATGTGGGTGGGAATGGTGGGCGTACTGGTGGGAAGCCCTCAAGGTCTACCCAAATAGAAGGTATATGTTGATACCCTTATCCTGGTTTTGTTGCCTAAATTCCTCCAACAACTCCTTCTTCCCTTTTTCTATGTCGTTCAGAGCCATCAAGATAATTTCAAACACAACCTCTTCCTTTCTCTTTGGTTTCCCCATGTCTACTACCTCTATCTCTTGTGATGGTGCCTCAGTGTCGAGTGTAATCTCCAATTCCCTTTCTCTAATCTTGTATCTATACCTCTGGCAGGTGATATTATGTATTTCTTCTATGGTTAGGAGGTATATCCCATGGATGAGCCAAGATCGAAGCTCTGATTCCACTGTAATATTCCTAATGGAAATATCAAGTGATAACAACCATAAAACTCCCACATGCAACCAAAAATAAAAAACATAATAGAAATATTAGCACACCAACAATTTCTCCAATAGAAGTTGAGCCATTTTATTATAAATGATGGTACAAGTACAATGAGCATCAACAAGTGCACCTAGACTTGCCAAAGGCAAGCTAGACAAATCCTAGGTGAGAAAATAAGGTGCCCAAATGATGGAAAATAACTCCCCCTCTATGCTCTTCGTTGTTGAGAAATCTAGGGCATAGAGATTGAGTGATTTCTCTTTGATTAGTTTTTTATTGTGAATTCTTTTTACTTTCTTAGATTAGGATATTCCTTTACTTAGATTATTCGTTTTTTTTCATCAAACAACTAACAATGCATAAACCATAAAGAGACATGAGACACAAAATATAGGGTATCATCTAGGGCTAAAACCTCTCACTCTTACGAGGAAAACCCGAACACATTCTTCTTCTTATAGAGGTTCCAATTGATGAATACCAAGATCAAGACCCTTGACCTATTTTCCACTCCAAGACCAAGACACAAGTTCTCTTGACGATAGTCAACCTTGTACTCCTTCCTTTGTCTCAACTCCTCTTCCACTTTGACCTCCTTTTGCAAACCTATGGCCTCCTAGAATTAGGTCTACAATCCTAATTTAGAAATCCTAACTTGTACATAAGACCTTTTCTTATGCCTTGATTTACATCTCTTGTGATGGAGTCTCCTTCTAGCTTGACTTGACCTTCTCTAAGAATTGAACTTATCTCAATCTAGTTACCTTGGATCTCGGCCTTACTGCAGTAGATGATCTCCTCTTTCTTTGAATGTGTGACAACAAGACCACCCTAAAACAAACCGAAAAACTAAAGCTTAGAACTTCGCTCTACTTCCTTCTCCCTTCGTTGATGTTTAGGTTTCCTTATTGATCACCTTCACATTACTTGCACACTTCAAACCTTGAATGAATTACATATTTGAAATTCTGCTTTGAAATGGAATCCAACCTTCCCTAATTATATTTGTTTTCCATCATATAAGCTGACATGACTACAAGCTAGGCCAGCATGTCATTTGGAGAGAAATTATTATCTTTCTTGGAGCCAACTTGAAGGGAGATGCCTTGTGCTTGTCTTGGAGGGCTTTCAACCTTATCTAGTGACTCATACAGAACATAACATGCCCAAGAAGGGTTTTTCATACATGACATAGACTCAAATTGAATTTTATGACTAGATGACAAATCCTAAAGGCTCACACTGGGAGCCATCACTAAAATAAAATTCCTCTCTCATGAAACACATGAGACAAGCATTACAATAATTTTATTTTTCTTCTTTTCATAAATTACACAAAATCACAATTACACATGTCATTATGAAGACCAAACCTAGTTACACTTTTCAACACTCCCTCTTAACTAGGGAGGTATTCATAATGGTACTTGGTCATTCTCAATCTATGAAATTCTCATAAGAAGAGTTGGATTGGTAACCCATCTGTGTAGCATCATATCAACCAACATTGTCACATAGAAAGGCCTTGACTAACAACTCTATTTCTCCATCATTCTCTCTCTAAGAACATACCCCACCCGGGTTCTCAGGTTGTATTTCACCCTAAATATTCTTATTTTGGATTCCAAAACCTTAAATAATATTAGTCCTCTATGACTACTCTTATCTTGGATGACCTAACTCATCCTCAAAGATTATCGGATGCTAGATGTTTACAGAATCCTCCATTCTGCGTTCCCAAGTGAAGATAAGAACGATGTGTTTATCTCTCCTCTTAATTAGGGAGGACTTATCTATTCCAATTAAGGAATGTACTCATTCCTACGGAAGGAATGTACCTAAGTTCCTTCTTGGCTTAGGAATTTCCAAGTTTCTTCTAAGTAAGAAACTTATTTCTAGGCTCCCTCTTAATTAGGGACCTACAATAGCTCCTCAGGTAGAGATGATAGGACAACCGGCTTCTTGAATAACTCCTCCTCACGATGTCATGAACTTATTTTCGTTATCTAGGACCCTTCATGTTTGGGACTTCTACATAGGGCACCGACCATCCATCACTTTCATCCATGAGTCATCCATGTAATAATCGGAAAGTGATCCATTAGTCCATATCTAGCCTTCATTCATGCCATTTTTACTGAAGGATATTTCATCCTACTACATGTGCATCAGTAGTGGAAGACATCCATAGATATTCCTTCAGCGTCCCTGCATAAACTCATCCAGATATTTGTTCAAAAACAAAGGAATGACCATTAAAATCAACATTATCTTTGTGATGGTCTTTTATCATGACATCTTCTAGTTTGCATCAACATCATGTATACATATCGAAACATCTCCCAAAGATATATATTGTCAAGGGTCTCCTTCTTTTTTAGACTCCATCAGAGTCTTCATATCTTCCATGGAGATATCCTAATCAAATCTTATTGGTATTTTGGATGTTGGTTTCCTTTACTGTGGTTGCATATTCCATGATCTCTTCCTTCATTTCTTCACACATTTCATTCCCAGGAGCTTCCAATCAGAGTTCCTCAATTGTAGTTAACCACCTCATACTCCATATGAAGACAAATTGTGTTGATTTCATCTAGTGAATGCACCCATGCATTCCTGCATCCCTTTGAGGGAGGAGATATTTTCTTTTGATTTTGCTCTTAAGATAGAGCATTGATTCATGATATCTACAACCATATGACATGACTTTCAAAATATCAAATGTAAGCATACATACCTCATTTTCCCTTTAGGTCATCCATACTTCTTGCAACATCTTCCTTTATTGAAAGAACTCCAATGCCTTGATCTGCTTCACTTTTATGCCATCATACCATCATCCCATGAATTCCATGAGTTTGGAATTCTTGACGAAACACTTTCTTCCCATCATGATTGGTGAACCTTTCAATGAAGATTCCATCAAATAATATTGAGGATCTAAGTTATCCCCATCAGCAGATGTTTCCTTTTGACATATGTATGATGAACCTTGAACTAGATGACCTTGCCACTTATGTTTCTAATGAGATTCCCAAGATCTATATCCTTGACTTCCATAGATTCTAACAATTTTTCATGCTTTTCTATGATGATGTCTCGACCTCTTGCTTTCAATGCTTCTATGATGCCTTCATGCATCCCATTTAGTGAATCATGATAGCCATATCTTACAACAAAAGACTTAGGAACTTGAAAATAACTTAGGTGAGGAAGACTATCTCAATAGTGGAGATCTATTACTTCCTCCTTCTTGGATTTCTTCTTTTCAGCTTCCTCCACTTCCTCGGTGATGTGGGCTTCTTCTCTTCCTCTTTTGTTATTTTCCTTCTTGAGATTTAGAACAATCTCTCCTATAGTGCCCATATTCTTGACACCGATAACATTGTATTTTAGCCATGTTCTTATTCTTTTTCCGAGGACCAAACTTTCCAAAATTTTCCTTTATTTTTGTCATTGCAACATATGCTTGATTTTTCTCACCTGCTCCCACATTAGATTTGGACTTTAGTATATATTATTTAGTCTTGCACAATGACCATAGATCCTGGAATGGAGTTGCGTCTTTCTTCCCATAAATACTTGGAGTAAATTTACTCCAATCCTTTGGTAGTGCATTTAATACAACTGTAGTCATTTTTCTATCAGACATGACCTCTCCCAAATCTTGTAGTTGTTCTCAGATTTAAGATATCCTCATAAATTATGAGGCTATTCCATCTTCTGTTGACATCTTCAACTTGTAGTGTTCTTTCCTTAATGAGATGACTTCTCTAGCAGTGCTTATGGACAACTCTACCAGTTTCTCATAGATTTATTTTGAAGTTTCAAGTTTGGATACATATGGGATGAGGATATCCTTGATAGATTCTATGAAAATCCTTTGAGTCCTAAATTCCCCTTTAATATAATTTGCAAGAGCTTGAGCACATTCCTTTCTTGGTTTAGTGATAGATCCTTTGATATAACCTCATTTTCAATGAGAGTCAGATCTGTCCTTT
The DNA here is from genome assembly GCA_031772625.1 of Pinus tabuliformis. Taxonomy (NCBI): domain Eukaryota; kingdom Viridiplantae; phylum Streptophyta; class Pinopsida; order Pinales; family Pinaceae; genus Pinus; species Pinus tabuliformis. The sequence continues at coordinate 278,243,146 of CM062809.1, read as the reverse complement.
TCTTCTATGCAAGATAGTTTGAAGCCCCAACCAATTTGTTGTTTTCCTTTCAAAAAAACATTTTGACAGATTCATATACTTACTTGATAGGATGCTCCTTCTCCTTGATGCTTCCTTGATTTTGATGATGATATAGAGAGTATAAAACTTCTCCTTGATGAAGGTAGTTGTCTTCAAGAGTGATCCTTGATCCCACAGAGAGTGAAATCTCTTTGGATCCTTTAATGAAGATCAATGATGAATTCTTAGTGACATCTTCAACGGTAAGGACCTTGATTCATAGATCTCTTCAACTTGGCCTTCTTTTCTTGATGATGATCCCAAGACTTCTTTGTAGACTCCTTCTTCAATCTAGCATTATGATGCTTCCTTTGTAGATATTATCTTAAATATGATCTTTTCTTTGATTCCTTCCTCGAGATTTGATCCTTGATTGTCCCTTGATAGATGCCCTTCCTTGATTTTGTAACCTTAGCTCTGATACCATGTTGAGAAATCTAGGGCTTAGCTTGTGTGATTTCTCTTTGATTAGTAATTACTTGTGAATGCTTTTTACTTTCTTAGATTAGGATCTTCCTTTACTTAGATTATTAGTGTTCTTTTTCATCAAACAACTACCAATGCATAAACCATAAAGAGATAAGAGACACATAATAATGCTATCATCCAGGGCCAAAACCTCTCGCTCTTGAGAGGAAAACCTGAAAAAATTCTTCTTCTTATAGAGATTCCAATTGACGAATACCAAGACCAAGACCATCGACCTATTTGCCACTCCAATACCAAGACACAAATTTCCTTGATGACAGTCAACCTTGTCCTCTTTCCTTTGTCTTGGCTCCTCTTCCACTTTGACCTCCTTTTGTTTCAAACCTTCGGCCTCCTAAAATTAGGTCTACAATCCTAATTCAGAAATCCTAACTTGTAAAATAGACCTTTTCTTATGCCTTGATTTACTTCGCTTGTGATGGAGTCTCCTTCTAGCTTGAATTGACCTTCTTTAAGACTTGAAATTATCTCAATTTGGTTACCTTGGATCTCACCCTTACTGCAGCAGATGATCTGCTCTTTCTTTGCACGTGTGACAGCAAGACCACCCTAAAATAGACCCAAAAATTGAAGCTTAGAACTTCGCTCTACTTCCTTCTCCCTTCGCTGATGTTTAGGCTTCCTTCATGCTCACCTTCACAGTACTTGAAAACTTCAGACCTTGACCGAATTATGTTTCTAAAATCCTGCTCTGAAATAAAATATGAACTTCCCTATTTATAGTTGTTTTCCATCATAATAAGTCGACATGACTGCAAGTTGAGTCGACATGTCATTTGGAGAGGTATTATTATCTTTCTTGGAGCTGACTTGAAGGGAGATGCCTTGTGCTTGTCTTGGAGGGCTTTCAAACTTATCTAGTGACTCATACAAAATATAACATGCCCAAGAAGGGTCCTTCATATATGACATAGACTCAAATTGACTTTTATGACTAGATGACAAATCCTAAAGCCTCACAATGGGAGCCATCACTATAATAAAATTCCTTGTGCATGAAACCCATGAGACAAGCATTACAATAATTTTATTTTTCTTCTTTTCATCAATTACACAAAATCACAATTACACATGTCATTATGAAGACCGAACCTAGTTACACTTTTCAACATGCGTTGCCCTGGAAATTTGCACTACTGGCTGGAAAGAGATCCATGTTTGAGGCCCCGAGATTGCTCAGAAAATTCTGCCAAATTAATCTTGGTCTCTCCTCAATAAACCCAGAAAGGGTTGGGCCGAGTTCCAACCTTCAAAATTACCCGCAAATACCATGTGCTCCACAATAAGCTAGGTAATTTGACCCACCAAGAAAAGTCACTGCACATGTCCCCCAAAATACCAACAAATATTAGCAAACTCCCCTCTAGATGCCTCTGCAATTCCCAACTCAGTTAAGCCCCAAATGCTCCCTCTCCTAGACTCAATGAATTTCCCAGAAAATTCCTCTGCACGAGCCCTGCAGATGCACCTGTGTCCTAACAAAACTCTCACAAAATTGGGCTCGACCAACATGCTAAATATCCAATAGATGATAGTTCAAATCTTCCCCTTGAAAATTGGCAAAGGTGCTGCACTACACAAGCTTCCCCTAAGAAGTGCATATTTCTCTACTGTGCCCAGTCTGATGAAAAAATCCCACAAGAAATGTATGAATGATCGCCGGAACAACTCCCAAATGTGAAGTAGAACTCCTCCTAGGGATAGCACTCGAAGTCCACTAAAGGTAGGGTGATATCTTCACATAAAAATCTCGTGTGCTAAGCAACATTGTGTAGTCCTGGCTGAACAACTCAAGAGAATAATAGAAATGTTGTGAAATAGTTAAAAGATCCCAAAATTAGTGCTCCACCTTCTACTTGTAGTTGTTTCCCTTCCCTTGTGGGTTCCACCCCATCAAACTCCCTCTTTCCCTCTTCTCTCTCTAGGTCCAATTCTCCAAGGGTTGCATATTCCCTCATGGAGTGGCCCCCACCTTCCACTAGCTCCATGATTCTCTCTATTTCACTAAAGTGGGACTCCCTTCTTTACCAAAAATTAAATCTGCCAAAACATATCATGGCTTAAACAAAATTGCAAAATTGGTGTAGCTACTAGAGGAAATTACATAGAAGGGACATCACAAATTATCCCCTATCCACTCATGGAATCTCTGTGCAAACTTCCCAAATGCAACGACAGGCAAGTTGTCTCTAATCGTATCAACAGAGATCGAAAGGACATAAGAGGAATTGATGTCTGGGAAATCTTGACAAGAAAAGTTGTCGCGTTATTCAAAGTCAACTACCTCCACAAATCAAAGAGCCCAACAAATTGTTGTCTTTATATAAGATAACGTGAATGGAAAATGAAATAATAGGCTCGGTATATTGCGAGAAAGTAGTAGCCTACAAGTTGGCGGACTTAGGGCACACTGTTAGAGTCAATTTTGCAGGGGTTAGATAATATTCTCTTAAATTTATATGGTTTTGTCTTAATTGTTAACTGTCTTAAATAGGTTTCGTCTTAATTGCCATTGTCTTAAATATAAAATTGTCTTAAAATAGTTGTCTCAAACTATTTTTATCTTAAATTTTACATTAATTTTATATTTAAAACAATTCAATTGATATTAATTTTTTAATGTAAAATAATTAAAATAAAAAAAATGATTTTTTAAGACAAGTTTTTTTTTTTCTTAAAAAAATGTCTTAAAAATGCCCATTTATGTAGAAGTGTTAAATTTACACAAATACCTATGAGTTAATCATTCTCTAATTAGTGCAATGAGATGTAAATGTAATGAAAATAGATTGAATTCATTGCAATTTGTTGAAATGGTGGGCAACTTAGCCTTGGGTGTGGGATTACTTATAAGCAGAGTTGGAGATGAAGGGAACGCCACACGAGGACTGGAAACTGAAAAAACCAACCAGACAAAAATCAATCTTACCATTAATCCCCCTCCTTGATGAAGAAACAAAAAAATGTTAAGCAAACAAAAATTACAACATCTAGCAATTGAATATCAAAATCCATTTAGTTTAGTGATATTGTAAGTAAACATTCTAATGATGATGAGGTAATTACCAACAACCAAATCTAAAAAATCAAAGCAATCAAAATAACATTTTAAATTTTGCACAGCCTTCAAAATTATGCTTCATTTTTTCCACTCAAAATAATTCAATGCAAAAACAGATCTTTTATTTAACCTATTTTAGACAATTTTATAATTTTGGGATTAGGATTAGGAAATACGTGTTCGTTAGAATTTTTTTTCAGAAGGAGATGCCACAAAACTGTATTCCAAACTGTTACGTCATAGAAGAATCATAAAAGTTGGTATTTTCGAAACACTAGTAGATATGGACCGAATTCCTTCGAATGGCTGCGGTAAAATGCCTAAAGAATTATAATCGCACTGACGGGTTGAATGACCTCCTCCTCGTTAGCATAGATTTGGTATAACTTATTTTTAATTTTTTTAAATTGATGCATTGTTTTTGGTTCACAAATGCTTTTCATGTTCACTTTAATATTTTTTTTAGATAATCCTTTTATTTGTAATATTATCATAATCATAAATTTAATTTTGATGTTATAGTTCAAATTTTTATTTTTTTATTTTAGTAAAATAGATTTTAACGTAATAATAAATATAATAAATCTTTATAGATTAAAAAAAAATCATAAATTTTAATGTGGTAAAGTTGTGTATTTTTCAAATTAGAATTTTTTTTTGCATCTTTGTGTTGAAACACCTTGATCTGAAGCTTGCTATAACAAATTTGAACTCATGCAGAGATGGGTTCTTTGAAGGGTCTTGGTGGCCCTAAATGTTCAATGTACACCATTTGTGAGGGTTGCTTAAAAGGTGGGAAATGGAACAAGTTCCCATAGACAACTTTTTAAATCTTCCCTTATAAGGATACAATTGTCTAGGACTGTTAATCCATTGGCTTCTAAGGTTCCTCTAATGGGTAGTGGTAATGGGTAGTGGCAATAGAGACGATGTTGTAATGTGAGACACCACTATAGGATCATATGTTGAAATACTTGCAAAGCTAACATAGTCTCCCAATTCACTACATCTTGTCAATAATGACATTGAGAAGCTCTCTCGCCTTATAGATTACAAAGGGTTTTATAGCTTCCTCACTAACCCAATAATTAAGGAGGAGAAAAAGAAGAGCATTATCAAGGCCATTGCAGATGATCCCAAGTTTCAACCTCCCACTTTGAATTTTCTCTACCTCCTCATTGATAATAAAAGGATAGACATTATTAATGACATTATCATGGATTTTGAGATGGCCTACAATATGCTAACTAGCACACAGTTGGAAGTTGTGACTTCTAGTGTAAATTTTGAGAATCGACATCTAACTAAAATTGCCAAGAAATTCTTGAGTTTAATTAGTGCCAATAATATTAGACTAAAAGTAGTCATTTATCTCTTTCTCATTCCATGCTTCACCATCTGATGTGGATCGACTTTCTCCAATGTTATAGACATGAGTGTGAAGACTGGGTTGGAGAATTTGACAAATCAAATTGGGTATAAAGAGAGAATTGAAAATGTATGAATCTCAGATGTTTGTGTATCCTTAACACAAGATGAATCGAATGTATGGTTTTCTTTGTCTTAGAGAAAATAACAAAAAAAAAGAGTTGAAAAGTGGACTTTCACCTCATTCATTTTATAAAAGAAAATTTACATTTATTTTTTAAATAGATGCTTTAATTTTATTTATAAATGTTTTACGTATCTTTATATAATAAGGTTGTGTATTCTCAAACATTAGGATATATTCAACAAGATAAAGATTAAAGTCACATAACTCTATATAATAAGGTTGTGTATTCTCAAATGTTAGGATATATTTAACAAGCGAAAGATCAAAGTCACATTCTATTATTTGACTATTTTTTCACAAACATTTTTCATATCTTTGTGTTTTAATGGATGTTGTAAGGTAGTCTCTTCTGAAATGTTAGGATATATTTATGATAAATGCTTTGATAACAAAAATTTTAGTAAAAATGAATATTTTTTGTCATCATTACGTTGAATGTAGTTAAATTTATTGATTTATTTGTATTTTTATAAGTAAAAATTTATGATTATTTGTGTTATTAAAAGGTTTTTTGAAATTGTGTAGCTAATTTTCAATTATAAACTTTAGTTATTAGCATGCATTCTCAAATTTTCTATTCCTTCTGTGTATCTTTGCACCTTTAGGGGCAATTGCTAGTTACTAATGTGGTTGTGCATATGTGATTGATATATGCTTTATATCAACCACATTTACTAATGTGGTTGTGCTAGTTAACTATGGATATTCACTCCCACTTATAATGCTAAAAAGACCATAAATCATATTCATATAACATTTTATTTGATTTCGTATAATTATTTTAAAATAAATCTTAATCTTGATTTTCTTTTAAAATATTCTATCAAATTAATCATCCACCCAATAATTATCAATTGAGCCGAGAGGCTCATTCTACAAGCCAGTATGAGCAAATGTGTAAGTTTGTCCGTATGTCTATTTCCTTTAAAATAAAAATAAAAATAAAAAATAAAAAATATGTTCTAAATAGAAAAATAATGTTTGTTATAATAAAAAAATGAATAGAAATAAAAAAATATATGAGTAAGATGTTTAAATCTTATACATTTCAAAAATATTTCAACAAGAGATTTAAATAAACTATTTGAATATCTATGTTAACTAATTTATGTTGATATCAATTTCATATAAGAATTAATATTGACGTATACTAAAAAAAAATTAATAATAAAAAACCATTTTAATATAAGTTAAGTATATATATACGCCAATAGGCATCCCCCTATTGGAATTAGCTACTTTAATATAAAATTTTAGTTTCAAATATCACTATGAAACAAATGTCTATTTACAAAACATTTAAGTAAAATAAATTAAAAGTTTGTTCTGGTTAGTATGCACGTATGTTAATTAAAAAAAATAATTAAACCATATGGATTGTAACACCCTCCACTCGATCTAATGGATTGTAATGTGCATTGTAACCAACGCCATTACATATATTGTTAAATTAATTAGCTATAACGAAATATGATTGTAAAACTCGCCACTCCATCTAATGGATTGTAACATACCCACGCCACTCCATATATTGTTAAATTAATTAGCTATAATGAAGTTGTAGTGGAACTGAGATTCTGCCACTCCATTTAGGATTGTAACATCCACCACTACATTTATTGTAAGAGGGGTTTATAGTAACGTCAATAACCTGCCGCATTAGTGTTACAATAAAGAGTTGAAATGGCATGTAGAATGTTTAAAGTTGCATGCAAATAGATTTAGTCTAATTCCCTGAATTATTCATTCTTAGTAGAAGCCAAGCAGTGTACATTTCTCAGTGGATGCATGCATTTCTCAGTGGGTGCTTTGTTGGAATTGTTGAAGCCAAGCCATATAAAATTAAGTTAAGTCAAATTCCTGGAACAATTTGCTGGCCATTTTTGGGTGTAAGGGGTTTTTGTCGGCTTCTATCCGCTAAGAAAGGTGCACAATCTCTTGTTCTGCAATTTTTTTCAAATAAGTATTCTATTTAAATTATTTTTTTAATATATAATTTGGGATAGGGTTGAAATGTAATGGAAATGGATTTGCAAATATTGAAAGAAATACAGAGGTAGTTATTTGAAGTGTAATGGAAATGGCTTTTGTTGCAAAGCAAGATTGTATATTTACACATCCACTTTGTTTGACTATTATAAATTTTGAGGATGTTAATTGAAATTCAGCAAAAACAAATTTTGATTAGATATCGATGTAATGAAATATATTTATGTAAGATACAAGAATGTTTCCCTTTTACTCAAAGTGTTTCCCTTAACATTAATACAAGAGTGTTGCCCTTTAACCTGTTTAGCTCCTAAGACACATTCGATTTTCCTCCATATTTCATGGTGCCTCCAAATTTATGCCATGAAAACGTTCAATTTCCATTGTTATTCCATAGTTAGTGAACCACACTGTTGAAACGAAATCATATATATATATAATTATAATTTGGCCTATTGATTATCCATGTAAAAAAACATTATCCAAAACCTTTAGTATAACTTTTAATCCCAAAGCTAGATACCAAATATTCTTCAACATGAATAATCATACATTTGAGTCATTGATCTTATTCACTACATTTACACCAAATTGTGTTAGAAGGATGAAGAATAATATACTATATTAACAAATATTGAAAAATAAAATAAAAATCTCATCAACCCTTAAAAAAAATTATGGATTAGAGATTGTGATATTTGATAGTTTAAAATCTATTCTAAAAATCATAAGAACATTTACATAGTGAAAATTAAACATATATTTTAAAAATTTTAAACTACTAAAATTTACTAATAAAATATTTTAAATTTATAATTTTCACAAGTAAATTTTCAATAAAAAAACATAAATAATTAAGACTCCAGCAAATAAAAAATACAAGACGAGGAGGTAAGCAATCCCTGCGGAAGAGAACTGATCGACTTCGGGAAGGTTGAGCAGGTCGTTGCCACGCAAAAAATGTGGGTTGCGTGGCCACTCCGGGGAGCTTAATGTATGATGGTAGAATTTCCTCACTTTTCGTTGTTATAGTTGTTATAAGTGTATGACTAAGAAAATTAGCTGGCGTAACTTTTTTCCTTCTCGTCTTTGTTTTTTTCTTTTTCATTTTAATGTATATTTGTTTATTTTTAGTTTATCTGTTATAGCTTTTGAATTTTTTTAATATATTTTCTAGTTTATTATAGTTTATAGTTCGTTGTATATCTGAATTAAGTTTTTTATTTTTTTATTAAATATTAAATAAAATTAATTTTATGTATATTTTTAACATAAATTTATATAAAATCAAAAACTTATTTTAAAATTATAATAAATTAACTAAAAGAACATTTCTTATTAATAAATTTATGTTTATTTTGCAACATGAATAATCATTCATTTGAGTTGCTCATCTTATTGGACACATTTGACATTGCAAAATGTGTTAGAAGGATGAAGAATAATATATTATATTAAAAACACGCCAATATTGAAAATTGAGTAGAATTGTCATCAATCCTAAAAAATTGTTAGAGTCGTATGTATAAAATATATATTCTAATGGTAGGACTATATAATATAAGGATAAATAAAATATTAATATATTTAAAAAAATCAGTTAAATATTTAAGTAGAAAATTTGAGAAATAATTATTTTTTTATGGAAATTTCAGGAATAATAGTTTTCTTTCTGGATAAACATTTTTATATCGATAGAATATATATAGATTTTTTTTCAAAATTGAATGCATCTAATAGATTTCTGAATAGATTTTAAAGAATTGAATAGATTTTTATAATTTTACTAGAAATATACAATATTTGAGTGATGTGTTGAGACATAGTGTAAGAGAAATGTATTAATTCTTTAGTCTATTTTTTCTAATCTTTTTCATGAAATTTTGTGTTTTTCATTTATTTAATTTATTGGTGTTTTTATATCATAAAAAAATAGTTGAATTTTTATTTTTCATTGATTTTTTTTATTGAATGGTGTCATTTTTGCATCATAAACAAATAGCTCAATTGATATTTTAACTGTTTTTTTATGGATTGAATATATTTTAATCAATAATTATAATGCATTGTTATATTGATTGTAATAAATCTAACTAAATCTGATTGAATGAATATAAAGTAAATCTAAATGAACCAAATTTTATTGCAATTTAATGCACTAAAATCTATTGCAATCTATTGAAATACACTCAAGCTATGCAATTTATTGTTGCATTCAAATCTATTGAAAACATTGATTGCAATCAATTGAATAAAATCAAATTTTTAATCAATGCATTCAACAAATTTTAAACGCAATCAATAGATTTGAATTCATACATTAGATTGCAATATAATTAGGTTCATTGAATATAATTTTTAGATTATTACATTCAATGTATTTAGTGCATTAGATTTTATGGCCTCCATAGATTTTATTAAATAGATTTTGTTTTATTCAATTGATAGATTTTTTTTTTAAATGGTTGTTTATTAGCACTTTATATGTCCAATGTGATAATTCAATATGTAAAATAGATTATAACCCATAGATTTTATATAAAATCTTAAATGTACCATATAAAAATATAAAAATTACATTATGTATTTTTATAAGGTAGATTTATAAATTGTATATAAAATGTGTTTTTCATAGATATGTATTGAATTGAATTTATTGATTGAGTAGAATCTATTAATAAATTTATATAATATATTTTGATGCATTTAGATTTTAAGATAATGTTTTATGCATTGAATAGATGTTTATTTTATTTTTATGTAATCAATAGATTTTTAATCATTTTATCAATACTTTTTTATGAATTGAATAGATTTTATTCTTATCAATAGAATAAATTTTATGTATTTAATAGATTTTATCTATTGAATAAATTTAATGCATTGAATAGATTTTATTTTAATCAATACATTTGTATGCATTGAATAGATTTTAATCAATAAATCTAATGCATTCAGTATATGCAATTTATTGATGCATTGAAATTTATTGAAAACATTGATTGCAATCAATTGAATAAAATCAAATGTGCAATTAATGCATTCAAAAAATATTAAATGCTTCCAATACATTGCATATAATGAATTGAATAGATTTGAATACATCAATAAATTGTATAGACTGAATGTTGAACAATATATGTTGGTTGAGCATGTTAGTGTTAATTTTTAAGTGATGATTTTTGTACTATGTTATTTTTCAAACCATTAATGATAAGAAAACTTAGCTCATTTTCATTTTTAGGTTCAAGAATGAGTTGTCATCCCTCTTTCCCACCAATTTCACTCCCCAATTTATAAAACAAATTCCATAAAATAATTTATTTTGTATAAACTATGAGAGTTATTAATTATAATTTAAGTTTACGTATAAAATATATATTTTAATTGTAAATAGAATATTAATATAAAAATTAAATATTCAAAATAAACAAATTTGAGGAATAATAGTTTTCTTGCTAGATAAACTTTTTAAATGGATGGAGTATATATAGCATTGAATAGGCTTTTATTTTATTTTTATTTATGCAATCAATAAATTTTTAAGCATTGAATAGATTTGTAAGCATTTTATCAATAATTTTTTATGCATTGAATAGATTTTATTTTAATCAATGGGTTTGTATACATTGAACGTATTTTAATCAATAAATCTAATGCATTTAGTATTCTCTTTGTGGAGTGCTTTTAATATTTTCAATAATATTTTGGAATTGAACGTATGACATGTCAATAGTGTGGATATTAGGTGTTTGAAACTGAAAAATAGTTGAAAATCCTTGAGACAATGTTACAAGAACTTGGGGAAAAAATAAGAATGTTTTATTACACAGTAAATATGCATACAATGAAACCTCATTGTTAACTAAAGCGTTCAATACACCAAACGTCAACAGAAATGTTTGAATACAACATTAGCCGTAATTTTGTTTATTTAAAAATAATTTGATATATTTAAAAATATTTTATATAATAATAATAATTTAAATTAAATTATAATTAATAATAAACTGTAAAATTAAATTATTTTAATACAATTATATTAATAAATAAATTATGTAATAGATATATGTAATAGATTTATTTTATGCAATTATTAATGTCATCTAATATATGTATTAGATTTATGTAAAAAAGATTATAGCTTTTAAATAATAAAATTTATTTTATAGATTTATGTTAAATATTTTTTATAAATTTTAAAAAATAAAATCTATTTTATAGATTAATAGACTTATTTTATGTAATCTAAAAATTAGAACAATTTAAGAATTAGAACAAAAAAAAAGAGCATAGAAAAACATTTAGAATTTAGTTCATTTAGATTTAAATACAAATATTAAGAATGGATGTAAAAATTGTGTTGATAATAAAACATCTAAAATTTCTTATTGATTGAATTTTGTGTTTTCAATATAAAATCTATTTTATGTAATAGATTATATAATTCATTTGGTTCATTCTGATTTGATATAAAATATTTATATATTAAAATTTTGTTCATTTAGATTTAAATAAATAAATTGAGAATCCATGTAAAAATTGTGTTAATAATAAATTATTTTAAAATTTCTTATTAATTGAATTTATTGTATTCAATATAAAATATGCATAATGTATTAAACATCAATATATTAATATTAAACATCAAGTCCCAAGGGTTAGCTCAACGGGTTGAGTCCCCATAGTTAAGTACTTCGTTGATCGGGAGGTCACAGGGTAATAATGCTCTCATCGCTCTTTTGATTTTATACAATGTGCACATGTGAAGCTTTTTTGTATGTGCAGATGGTAAATTATGTATGTATGCTAATTTTAATTTTATTCAACATTAAATTGTTTTCTTGATGTCAAATGCGCTTTTTTTTTTTTTAGATGATTTCATTGTTTAACCATGGATCCAACTATTTCAAGTTGTCTTCCATTTGAAATTCTCGAAATTGTCTTCTTGTGGCTGCCTTTATCAATTGTGATAAAGTTTAACACTGTTTGTAAGAAATGGAAGATTTTTTTGCAAAACCATTCTTTCTTATTGTGTTGCAAGCATGTCTCTATGAACGAATTTGGATTTATGGTTCCTTTGCTCAATAATGAATACAATTATTTTGTTGTTGAATATCTTAATCAGAATGGGCACATATCTCATTTTCATTTGTGATTCATAGATTCAAGATACAAAGTAGAGTCTACTGTTGGACCAATGGTGGTTTTATCCTTACCAACAAAATGCTCCCATACACACAACTATTTTGTAATGAATCCATTTACAAATTCCTTTAAAAACATAAGGCCAATACGAATTGGAGACTAGGGAATCTTTTCATTATTGGAAATTGTAAGCAGCGAAAAATATGGTTGGGTTGTTCTAAAACATAAGTATTATAGAATGCAGTCTAAATTTTATGTTTGCAGTAGCCTTGATAGGGTTTGGCAAAGGGATGATCTTCCATTTGGTGGCACTTCACCCCCTAAGAATGGAGTGTTTTATAAAAGTAAATTGTTTTGGCTCTATCTGGACAAGGAGTATGAAAATTATCCTCGGTATGAGTATACAATCTACTGGTTTTATGTAATAAAAAATGAATGGGGTTTTTCATTTGTTTTAATCACTGACATACGGTGTATGTCATTAGCAATATACATGGATCAATTGATATGCCTTGTCAATGATGCTTCCACTTTTGTATGGTCAATTGAAGAATTAGATCATTTCCAATTTGGCGAATTGTGCATTGAATGAAGAATTGACTACTTTGAGGATGATTGGGGTTTTAGATGGAAGTTGTTGGAAAAAATTTCTACAAACATAAATAACAAATGTCTTGGTTATCTTCAATTTCGAATAGTCGATGGTGTGGTTCTTATGTGCAATTGCAATGAAGTTCCTTTCCTATTATATGACATGATGACTAGCATATGTTTTCCAATAGATATTGATAATACAACTAATCAATAGATGTTTGGGATTTGGTATCCAACACTAGAGGATTGCAATGATTTGATTCAGTATGGAAATGTTTTTGCAATTACTCCCCGTATGGATTCTATTGATGAGATTCCACCATTGGATATGGATATAGGTTCTTAAGCTATTAGTCCTTTTATTTTATATACTCTCTATGGTTGTGGAAAATATTTCCATTTTTGGCTCTATACATACTTTGGCTATTTATGCTAATACTTTAAAATTATGCTTGTATCGATCTTTATATGACTCCCACTAGAATTTAAGGAATATGTGTATGTATCAAATTTTCGATATTTAATCCCATTGCACTTTGTTGGAAAATATTTCATATTGTTTCCCCTAAAGTTTTCTTAACTACATGTAAATGTGTTTGGATGCTATGCATTCTTCTTTGTTTGTATAATTATAATTTCTATAAGTTATGTTATACATGTTATTTGTATTGGTTTTTCTCATTGGTTCTCAAACAATGTTATATCTTTATGTACATTTTAATATTTGCATTTATATTTTGATATTATATAGTTCCAAATTTTTAGATATACTTCCAAGTCATATAATTCTTATAGTATTGTGTCTCAATTGTATGAGTTACGTTTTGATTCTAATATGATACATGAAAATTTAGACTTTTTTGTTTAAGTCATTTGGAAAAATTCGTTTTTGTTTTTACCCATTTGGAAAAAATCTTATACATTTTGATAAGTTTATATGGTTGGAAAAATTAACATATACACTTTTTATGTTTTTATACGATTGCAAAAAAAAAACTTGTGCCTTTCTCATTCTTTGGTGTTTGTTTATATTAGATATATGCTATGTTCCATGTTTATGGTTCCATAATGAATATGTTATTATTCATTATAGGCATGTCATCTAAAGCCACAAGTAAGCGTATAAGAAAACGAAATTTGTCACTGGCATCACGTGACAAGTCTAATGAAAGTCATTGTTTATGGTATCAACAAAATAAGAATGCAATAAATGAGCATAGGAGAGATACATGTCATAGAAGAATGAGTGAAGCCACTCTTCAAAATGATTTTATAATTCCTTGTAATTATCATACTACGGATGATATAATAGAAAGAACATTTCCCGTTGATAGTTCATTATCAGAATATGCTCCTCGTCAGCATAACTTTGTTGTTCAATGCTCACCTGAAAATGTTCATAATATTGGGGAAACATCTTGCAATCGGGAAGAACATCATACCAATAATGTGGGTGCAAATGTCCACCCTCACCCTTTTGTGTTTGCAATTGCATATTTCGACCAAGGCCAAAGGTTGCAAAACATCCATGGTGGAGGTAATAATGACATTGTATGTGATGATTTGGATGATAGTCTAATTGGCCATTTTCTTGATAATTTGGAGCCAGTTGCTCGAAACATCGAATCTTCCAATCCCCCTTCTCAAAGTAATGTGGTCCCACCAAGAGAATCAGTGATCCCTAATAGCATTTCACGTGAAACAATAGAGGTAACACAATGATATTTTTATCTTTTCTACAATAGTGGTTGTTTTATTACATTCCTCTATTTATAAACCTTTTTTTACTAAACTTATAAGCTATTTTCTTCTCTTGGAATAGGATACAACTCATTTTAATAGAGGTCTAGAAATTAATTCCCAAAGTGTTCCATCTACTAATCTGAGAAGTGAAGATGAAGCATGTCATAACCTTCCTGTGTATTCTCCTCGACGATCTAATTTCCAAACTAATTTAAATGTTCAATGTATTTGATTTTCTTTTCATTTTTTGAATTTATAGTTGGTTAGACATTGAATTTTATGAAATATTTTATTTTCTTCGAACAAGACATGACTCATTTCAATAGAGGCATACAAATTAACTTCGTAGATGTTCCATCTGCTAATGTTAGAAGTGAAGAGGAACCATCTCATAGTGTTCATCCACATCAACAAACAAATGTAAATGTTGAGTGCATTTTATATTTTTATCATTTTTTCATTTAGAGTTAATTGGACATTGTATTTTATAACCTTTTATGGCAAAAAACATGATTTTTTCTGATCAAGTTGGAGAATTGGAATCCAAACCATAAAATTGTAAAACTAATGTAAATGTTCAATGTATTTGATTTGTTTTCCATTTTTGAATCTTTATTTGTTGGACATTTAATTTTATAATGTTAATGTGTTGTATTTAGTTCAAACAGGAAACAACTCATTTGAATAGAGGCATAGAAACTAACTCCCGAAATGTTCCATCCACTGATGTTAGAAGCGAAGAGAAAACATCTCATAACCCTCATCCACATCAAGAAACAAATGTAAATTTTGAATGCATTTGATTCTTTTTTCATTTTTTCATTTATAATTAGTTGGAAATTAAATTTTAAAATCTTTTATGACAAAGACACCTTTACATCCTCTCAGGTTCGAGAAATGTAGACCATAAATTTGGAAAGGCCTTGTCATAGATCCATTCCACGTGCTTCAAATTTGGGAAGTGAATCTCATGTTCTTGAAGATGAAGTACATTTCAGAAGGAATTTTACTCTTCCAAATGGTTCTCAACATGGTCTGACCGATAGATATCATAGTCATTTTGATGAAAACATGATTGTAGTGCATAAAATATTTCAAGAAAAGATAGCTTGTCAATTCTCTAAACGTGCCACATTTGCCAAGAATCATATCCCAGAATCCAGGGTTTGAGATATTCTAAAGGACCTGTTTGCAGACGATGTAAGAGTGAAAGAGGTGCCCATCATTTTTTCGATATAATAACATGGATCCTGGTGAGCAACCTCGTATTTTAAGAGTTCTTACTCAAGTTGAAGAAATGCTAATAGCATGTGTGAATCCTATTTTGCAAGTGACACGTGCTCGAGGTGGGCAATATAAGTATAGTTGTCATACAATTAGCTTTCCTCAAGATATTTTTACAATTGTACAAAGTCTTCCCCGACATGTTGAAGATAATGACTTTCTAATTGTGAGGAGACATGTCGCTCAGTCTAAATATTATGAATGTTATGTCAAAAGTTCTCAAGAGATGGTTTCATTTCCTTTCAAAATCCAACATGATTAATATTGTCGAGATGTTGTAATTGATTATGATTCATTGAATTCTCTACCCAAAAGATTAACAAATGTCTCCTTTAGTCTTAAATTTGTTGATTGTGATATTGAAGAATCTGAGATCAATGCAACTAATAATGAAGGGTTGTTTGCTGAGCATTTTCCCTCTCATCCTTCTTCCTTTATTGCTCGCCTACCAAATGCATGAAGAGAAATGGAAGAAATTAGAGTATTTCTTGATAATGTTGATTCTTCACATGTTCAAGACATGGATTGGCCCAATATTGGAACCTCCCCAGTGAATGAATATAATATAAAGGGGTTATTAGATATGGCGTTCCCAACATTGTTCCCCATTGGTGATGTTGATTGGTTACAACCACATATTTGTAGTATTGAACTTCATGAGTATGAATTGCATCTTCTTAAGTACTATGATCAGAGATTTGGAAGCCATCCTGGGTTTCAATATTACTTATTGAACATGATAATTTGGCATCAGGGCCAAGCAAATTCTACAGTTTTTGTAAAGAAACATTTACATTATAACTCACCTACAACAATTGAAGAGTTGCGTCACTAACTTTCTGATTTACCAGATAATAAGTTGGTTGAGCATCTTATGTGGTTTGGTTCTTATCTGAGAGGTACAAGGGCATACTGTACTAAGTGTCGGGCTGAATTGACTAACATGGTTACTCAGTTGGGATGTCCATATTTATTTTTTACTTTGAGTGCAACTGACACAAAGTGGCCAGAGTTGCATAACCTCATGTCGAGAGTTGCATAACCTTCACATTCTCATTCTTTAAATGAGCATCGTATGAAATTTGAGAATGTTATCCACTACCCTCATATTGTTGCCACATTTATGCACAATAGATTCAATATTTTTCAAGAGGAAGTTATCCAAAAATATCTTAAAGCGAAAGACTTTTGGTACAGGTTTGTGTTGTTGAATTTATTTTCTATACATTGTCAATTTTTTATTATGTTTCTATTTATATTGTTTGTAGTAACTATATCTTCATTTTCTTTAGATATGAGTGGCAGCATAGAGGTTCAACACATATCCATTGTTTCCTATGGTTGGAAGGCACTCCTGACATGGAAAGACTTGATTGTTCAAATGGTTCTTATGTACAACTTGTAAAGAGATTCTTTGGCAAGTATGTAACTGCATGGAATCCACATGACATACATCGTCGCAACATAATGGTTCCATGAATCCTCAATGATGACCCTTTCCTATTGAATATTGATCAGATTTTCTCTTGCAATCCTCATAATGATTATGAAGAATAATTGTTAAACCGTGTCCAAAGGCACATAAAGTGTAGTGTAGATTCTTGTTTGCACAAAAAGGGCACTATTCTAACATGTCAATACAATGCTCCATGAGATCTTTGTGATGAATAAAGATTATTCATAGATGATCAAGGAAAAAAAAATATGATCCAGCAAGAAATGATGATAGGCTCAATGTACATAGCATTGACCTTCTAACAATGTGGCGTGAAAATGTTAATTTCCAACCAGTGCTTTTTCGCTATGATGTCTTGAAATATATTGTTAAGTATGCATCAAAAGAAGAAAAAAGGTCTGAAAGTTATCATCATATGTTAAATAGAATTTCAAATTCTATTGGCTCTAAGGATCATGATTTATGTGCATAAATAAGGTTTCTTGCAGAAATGATTGTTGACCGTGACACTAGAGCATAAGAAACGTACCCTATGTTGCTTAAGCTACCTCTTGTTGTTTGTAGTCGGAATTTGTTTTCCTTAAATGTTGGAAGAAAGGATTTTAGGAAAATATCAAGGGATGGCTTACAATTTTCATATGAGAAATATTTTTTTCAACATTATCAAAAGAGACATTTTTTCCTTGAACATCTATCTTTGATAGAAACAACAAGATCTTGAACATTCGATAGCAAGCATAAACAAGATCCATGGAAGCCTAGAGATGTTCATGCTATTTTTCAGGTTTGGTCACGATTTTATTCTATTCCTGGTGAGGCTTTAGATGAATTTGAAACCTTTTGGACAAAATTGCTCTTGTACAAGCCATTTCGTGACATTCCTGCAGAAATTGGCCTTTTAGCTGAAATTATTATTGAAAATTGGAGGAATTTCTGATATCGAGCATGGCATGTTGATCGAAATCCATCAATTGTCGACAATATTGAAGATGAAGAAGATGGTGATTTTGCTAACCAGGAAATGAATCTTGAAGATGATTTTCAAGAATGGTAGCTTTTCTCTCGCTTGGTTCCACCAAATGGTGTGAATGTTTTTGATCTTCACACCCTTGTTCGAAGGGACTTTGATACATCCTTTGACTGGGAAAGTACAACTATTTCTGATGATGTTGCAGAAGAAGCTATTAATTTTATAAGGAATGGAAAATTAAGGGGCGATATTGTTGACCTTTCAAATAGAAAATTTGCATCTCCAGATTCATTGTCAGAAAAACAATGACTTTCTTTTGAAATTGTTTTAAGGCACTTTTCTGAATATGAGATTCGTGAAGCTCTTCTTATGATTGTTCAGGGCATTGCAGGCACTGGGAAGTATTTCCTTATCCATTGTATTTTTGAATCTCTTTCTAATTTGTCAAGTAATGGAAGAATCCCTTTGCTTCTTCTTTCCCAAACAGGAATAACTTCTTTTATATACATGCAAAAACAATACACTTAGCTCTAAAATTCCAATTAAAGATATGCAACCACTACAGGGGAGGTCGCTAGTAGTATTCCAAGAAGAAATGAGACATATTAGATATATATTGATTGATGAAATGAACTTTCTAGGATTAAGGTTGTTTATGCAAATAGATGCCTGATTACAAGAAGCATTTCCAAAGAAAAATAATTTTCATTTTGGTGGCAGATCCATCATCCTTGTTTGTGCATGTGTGAATTATTTTTTTTTTGTTGCTTTGTCTTTCAAATGCAGATATGGACAATAATGACGTCATATATTATGCCAGAACAGTGCCCAATATTGTTAGAGCGATAAGTTTTCTTTCGTATATTTGGAACAAGTTTGATAGAAAGCATGGATTCCATCTTGCTTTTATTGATGAGCATCTTCGTGTGCTAGATGAAACGAAAAAAAAAAATTAAAATACTTGTTACATTTGCACCAGAGGGAGTCTAGGAGGAGAACAAGAAGGAATTAGTTGGAAAGTGTTAAGTATCGTGCTCATTATCCTATGGACTTGAATTGGTGATGCTTTTGTCATCAGTCTGGTTGTGTTTTGGAAGAGGCTATTCCATAGATGAATTTTGATGGAGTGTTTCAAGTTAAATTTGTAGTGGAAATATTTGATATAAAGAAAACAAAAAATATATGTTAATTTCAATGTTTTTTCTGTGGTTGCAATGCTGGTGAAATTCAATTTTTTCTCTCGTTGTTGTTGTTATGTAGAAAATTGTATATCTCTGGTCTTAAAATGTCCTATCATGTTATTCTTCTTTAAATCCAATGTGTGAAATTTAGATTTCTTTTTTTCATTTATGTTCCTTTGCTCCAATGGCGGTGTTACTATTTTATTTTTTTTCTCTTGCATTTGTAATTTTTTTGGTCTTTTGTATGGGTCCCTTAGCTTTGTACATGTCTTTCATAAATGAAAATATTATTGAGGTTTATAATATTATTGTTGGGACTTGATGTTCTTGTTGTTTATATCAATATTCTTGAGATTTATACTTTTAATATATTCATGTATTGATATTAATGTATTTATGCTTTAAAATTTATTTATTGTTTATAATGTAGTGATATAAATGTGTTATTATTAATGTGTTGATGATTTATCATGTTTTAATGCTTTATAGTGTATTATTATTAATGTATTCATATTAATTTTTTGTATTGATGTCTTAATGGTTTACAATGTGGTTCTTATATTGATTGTGGTTTATGTTTATTATTATTGTTTTGTATTATAGTATTATTTACGTTTATAATATTGATGCCATGGATTTAGGGCTTGGGGGTTTAAAATATTTAATATGACATATATTCTCTCATTTTCAAAACCAACCATCGTGAGCCTTGTCGAACGTTGTGTTATAACAAAGATTGTCTTCAGATGAAAACCATAATCAACCATGGTGAATCATGGTCAACCATGGTCCAACGTCGCATTGTAACAAAGATTGTCTCAATATGAAAATCAACGATGGTTAAGCATGGTCATTGATGTTTATTTTTCGATTTATAATATTTATCTTGGGGTTTAAACAACTTGGGTTTATAATATTAATCCATTGGGGTTTAAATATCAATCGTTTCCATTTTTAATATTGATTCCTTGCATTTTTTGATTCCTTAGGTTTATAATATTTTTCTCTTTGGTTTATAATATTAAACGCTTGAGTTTATTTGTTCTTTGAGTTTATAATATTAATAATTCATTTGGTTTATCATTTTACCCTTTGGGTTTCTTAATCCCTTGACTTTAAAATATTAATTACAAGGGTTTATTAATCATATAGGTTTTGAATATTAGTTTGTTGGGTTTATTTATTCCTTGGGTTTATTGATTGCTTGGGTTTTAATCATTTGTTTTTATAATATTAATTCCTTGGGTTTATAATATAAATAATGAATTGAGTTTATTCATCCCTTGTATTTCGAAATATTAATAATCCCTTGGATTTATAGTAATAATAATCCCTTTGGTTTATTAAACCCCAACATTAAGGGTTTAATCCATTAGGTTTATAATGTTTATCCCTTTAGTTTATTTATTCTTTGGGTTTATAATACTAACAATCTCTAAGGTTTATTTATCGCTTGGGTTTATAATATTAATAATCATGCCAGTTTATCAATCCTTTGCCTTTAGAATATTAATTCCTATGTGTTATTAATCTCTTGTGTTTATAATATCGATCCCTTGTGCTTCTTGATCCCTTAGGTTTTTAATATTTATCCCTTGGGTTCATCAATTCATTGAGTTTATAATGATGATGATGATGGTGGTGGTGGTTAACATCCACTGAGAAAAAATTGGTCTATCGGACCTATAATTTTCTTAGTTCTTAATTGTCTAGATTCTCGTCTTTCTTGGCGAGATTGGTGTTGTAGCTTTCTTTTTTTTCTCTACAGTCTTCCAACTTCCTTTATCTTGCATATCCTTCATCTCTTCTGGTTCTTGGGACATTGGTGTCTTAGCTTCGCGATCTGTTGTGTTCGTCCTTTTGAAGATAGTTAGAGAAGAAGTTTGGTCTAAGAGATCTGCTTTGCTATTAAATGAAGATTTATTTTGTGCGGTATTCGAATCCTCATAATTGTTGATGCTTGAGGGGTTGTCGAGTTCACTTTTTTGCTGTTGGGTGGGGCTTTCCCCCTGCTTGTCTTGAGAGTTGTTTCTTTCTTTCCCGATTTCTTGCGATTCAGAGTTTTCTGGAGAGTATTCTTCCTTGATGACAGTGTAATGTTTTTTTTGTGCTCCTTCCCACCATGTAGATTTGTGGTGATTCTTTCTAGCAGAATTTTCTAGGAGGCTTTTGGGAAATTTTTGGCTAGATGGCCTGTCTCAAAGCAAGATCGACATCCGAAGAGGACACTTTCATTCTGGTTCCACACATAGTCTTTACTTGTTAGGTTTATTTCAGTTGGGAATCCGGCGCTAAATTCCATTTCCACACAGATGCGTGCATAGGTGGTTCTCGAATATTCCTATGTTTCTGGGCACCTGCAGTAAAATTTCCCAATTGCATTTCCAATGGCTTTTAGCGAGGAGAAATTCCAGAGATGCAAGGTAGGTTTGCCAATCTCACCCAAACTGGTGTTGAGGTTATGACTGTTGTTGAGGGATTGAATGATGGGTTCCATGGCTTCATGAATAGGCCTAAGTTTTCCCAAAACCAAGGGCCGGAATCTAGAATGCATTGTCTGCTTTCAGGGTTTTCAAAATCTACTATAAAGAAACCCCCAGCATAGGGGTAGATATTAATTTCATCAGAAAGGATAGGCTTCCATACCTCCGAGATCCAACTGTGGAGAGCTATCAGTCGCGGCCAAAAACCATTGAATTGACAGATTAGGGAACTTTAAGAAAACTTCAAAGCCTCATCGAGTGAGGCCTGGACCACCTGGATAGTGGAAGCTGGGGCTTCATTAACGATATGGGCAGGAGCTTGCCCCCGAGAGGCGGATAGAACTGAGACAACAACTATCTTCACAAAGCTGGGAGCCATCTGGATCAAGGCCGATCGATGATTCCCAAGCTTATGTATGCCCCTGCGGAAGAATGTGATTTAAAGAAAAAGAGATTTGATTTGCAAAAATTTCTCGCACCCAAGCGCTGAAAGTTCGATTTCTTTCATGGCAAGCAAATGGCAGAGCAGGATCCGCCTCCTGCAAACAATGTGTTGCTACAACGACAGTTTCAGAACATAAAATAGAAACCCTACAGATCTGAAAACCCATACATGGTCAACCCAAATCGCGAGGGTTCGAGTTGCACGCCCTGCTCTCGCATCAATAGTTAGATAAAACACGTATTCAGAACCCTAGTAGGCACCCAATCTAGAAGACATGAGGGCTCTAGGTTCGATCTTAAATAGATCCTGCAGAAAAGGGTAAAAGCTCGCACTCTTTGCACTCAGGAAAAGGAAATAAAAATAAAAGCAAGAAAAACCCTCAACAGCAGCAGGAGAAACCCTTTCACTGTGGCATTGGGTTTATTAGTTCCTTGGGTTTATAATATTAATAATTATCCCTTGGGTTCACTAATTCCTTGAGTTTATAATATTAAAAGGTTGGGTTTATAATATTAATAATCCCTTTGGTTTATTAATCCCTTGAGTTTAAAATATTAATTCTTAGGGTTTATTAATCTCTTCGGTTTTTATATTAGTTTGTTGGGTTTATTAATTGCTTGGATTTATTAATCCTTTGTGTTTTTAATATTATTTTGTTGGGTTTACTATTTCCTTGGGTTTATAATATTAAATGCTTAGGTTTCTTTATTCTTTAAGTTTATAATATTAATAATTCCTTGGGTTTATCGTCTAATCCCTTGGGTTTATTTATCCCCAATATTAAGGGTTAAATAATAGTCCTAAGGTTTAATATTAATCCTTTAGGTTTACAATGTTTATCCCTTCAATTTATTAACCAGTTAGGTTTATAATATTAACAATCCCCGGGGTTTATTGATCCCTTGGATTTATAATATTCATAGTCATGTGGGTTTATCAATCCTTTGGGTTTAAAATATTAATTCCTAGGCTTTATTAATCCCTTATGTTTTTAAATTTTGATCCCTTGAATTTTTTGATTCCTTGGATTTATAATATTAAATACTTGGGTTTTTTCGTTCTTCAAGTTTCTAATATTAATAATTATTTTGGTTTATCATTTAATCCATTGACCTTAAAATATTAATTCCTAAGGTTTATTTATCATTTGGGTTTTTAATATTAGTTTGTTGGGTTTATTGATTCCTTGGGTATATTGATCCCTTGCATTTATTAATCATTTGTTTTTATAATATTAATGCCTTGGGTTTATTGATCTCTTGTATTTATAATATTAATAATCCCTTGGTTTTATAAAACCCCAATATTAAGGGTTAAATATTAGTCCAACTATTTATGATTGTGTCAATATCACAATAGATTAATCTAATATGGAAATCAACCATGGTCAAGCATGTTTATTTTAGGGTTTATATGTGTTGGGTTTATAATTTTTATCCCTTAGGTTTATTATTCCCTTGGGTTTATAATATCAATCCCTTGGGTTTATTGATTTAAGTTTTCATATTCCTAGGGTTTAATATTATTCAAAAATGGTCAGCAATAAACAACCATGTTCAACCATGGTCCAATGTCGCATTGTGACAAGGATTGTCTCAATATGAAAACTAGTCATGCTCAACCATGTTTATTTTAGTATTTTTATTATTTGTCTAAGGGTTTTTATACCTTGGGTTTATAATATTAGTCCCTTGGGTTTAATATTATTCCCTTGGGTTCATAATCCCTTGGGGTTTTAGTATTAATCCCTTGGGTTTATTATTCCTTTGGGTTTATAATATCAATCCCTTGGGTTTATTATGAACCCTTAGGTTTATAATATCAATCATGGTCAACCATGGTCAATCATGGTCGGATCTTGCATTATGACAAAAATTGTTTCCATATAAAAGGCATGGACAATCATGGTCAACCATGGTGAGTTATGGTTGATGACGGTCAACCATGTTTTATAGAATCAAACATGGTCAACCATAGTCAACCGTGGTCAAACATGTTTGAATGTCGCGTCGTGACAAAAATTGTCTTGATATGAAAATCAACCATGATCCAACGTCGCATTGTGACAAAGATTGTCTCGATTTCAAAATTAACCATAGTCAACTATGGTCCAACATGGAATTGTGATAAGGATTGTCTGAATATGAAAATCAACCATAGTTAATCATGTTTATTTTAGCGTTTATAATATTTATCTTAGGGTTTATATATGTTGGTTTATAATATTAGTCCCTTTCGTTTAATCTTATTCCCTTGGGTTCATAATCCCTTGGGGTTTTAGTATTAATCCCTTGGGTTTATAATATCAATCCATTGGGTTTATAATATTAATCATGGTAAACCATAGTCAATCATAGCTAGCCATGTTCAACCATGGTCACCATGGTCCAACGTTATGTTTTGACAAAGATTGTCTCGATATGAAAATCAATCATGGTCAACCATGGTTAACCATGGTCCAACATTGCATTGTGACAAGGAATGTCTCTCTATGGGTCACATCAACCATGTTTATTTTAGGGTTTATAAAATTCATGTTAGGGTTTATACACTTTGAGTTTATAATTTGTACCCCTTAGGTTTATTATTACCTTGGGTTTATAATATCAATCCCTTGGGTTTATTGATGTAAGGGTTCATATTCCTAGGGTTTAATATTATTCAACAATGGTCAACCATAATCAACCATGTTCAAGCATGGTCAACCATGGTCCAATTTTGCATTGTGACATGGATTGTCTCAATATTAAAATGAACTGTGCTCAACCATTTTATTTTAATATTTTTAATATTTATCTTAGGGTTTTTATACCTTGGGTTTATAATATTAGTCCCCTGGGTTTAATATTATTCCCTTAGGTTCATAATCCCTTGGGGTTTTAGTAGTAATCCCTTGGGTTTATTGTTCCTTTAGGTTTATAATATCAATCGTTGGGTTTATTATTCCCTATCAACCATGGTTTATTATGATGTCAACCATGGTTAACCATGGTCCAACATGGAATTGTGATAAGGATTGTCTTAATATGAAATCAACGATGGTCAATATTATTCCCTTGGGTTCATAATCCCTTGGGGTTTTAGTATTAATCCCTTGGGTTTATAATATCAATCCATTGGATTTATAATATTAATCATTTCAAACCATTGTCAATCATAACCAACCATGTTCAACCATGGCCAAACAAGGGTGGATATGGAAATCAACCATGGTCAACAATGGTCTGACGTTGGATTCTAACAAAGACTGTCTCGATATGAAAATCAATCATGGTCAACCATGGTTAACCATGGTCCAATGTTGCATTGTGACAAGGATTGTCTCTATATGGAAGTCAACCATGGTCAACATGTTTATTTTAGGGTTTATAATATTGATGTTAAGTTTATATACCTTGGATTTATAATTGTTATCCCTTAGGTTTATTATACCTTGGGTTTATAATATTAGTCCCTTGGGTTTAATATTATTCCCTCACGTTATTTTAGGGTTTATAATATTGATGTTAAGTTTATATACCTTGGGTTTATAATGTTATCCCTTGGTTTTTTATACCTTGGGTTTATAATATTAGTCCCTTGGGTTTAATATTATTCCCTTAGGTTCATAATCCCTTGGGGTTTTAGTATTAATCCCTTGGGTTTATTGTTCCTTTGGGTTTATAATATCAATCGCTTGGGTTTATTATTCCCCGGTCAACCATGGTTTATTATGATGTCAATCATGGTCAACCATGGTCCAACATGGAATTGTGATAAGGATTGTCTCAATATGAAAATCAATGATGGTCAATCATGTTTATTTTAGTGTTTATAATATTTATCTTAGGGCTTATATACGTTGGGTTTATAATATTAGTCCATTGGCTTTGATATTATTCCCTTGGGGTTTTAGTATCAATCCCTTGGGTTTATTATTCCCTTGGGTTTATAATATAAATCCATTGGGTTTATAATATTAATCATTGTCAACCATGGTCAATCATAACCAACCATGGTCAAACAAGGCTGGATATGGAAATCAACCATGGTGTAATGTTGCGTTCTCACAAATATTGTTTCGATACAAAAATAAATCATGGTCAACCATGGTCCAACATTGCATTGTGACAAGGATTGTCTCTATATGGAAATCATCCATGGTCAACCATGTTTATTTTAGGGTTTATAATATTGATGTTAGCATTTATATACCTTGGATTTATAATTGTTATCCCTTAGGTTTATTATTCCCTTGGGTTTATAATATCAATCCCTTTGGTTAATTGATCTAAGGGTTCATATTCCTAGGGTTTAATATTATTCAACAATAGTTAACCATAATCAGCCATGTTCAACCATAGTCAACCATGGTCCAATGTCGCATTGTGACAAGGATTGTCTCAATATGAAAATCAACCGTGCTCAACCATGTTTATTTTAGTATTTTTAATATTTATCTAGGGTTTTTATACATTGGGTTTATAATATTAGTCCCTTGCTTTTAATATTATTCCCTTGGTTTCACAATCCCTTGGGGTTTTAGTATTAATCCCTTGGGTTTATTATTCCTTTCAATTTATAATATTAATCCCTTGGGTTTATTATTCCCTTAGGTTTATAATATCAATCATGGTCCACCATTGTCAACCATGGTCAATCATGGGGTTTTAGTATTAATCCCTTGGGTTCATAATATCAATCCCTTGGGTTTATTATTAACTTGGATTTATAATATCAATCATGGTCAACCATGGTGGGATGTTGCATTGTGACAAAAAATGTTTCCATATAAAAATCATAGTCAGCCATGGTTGATCATGGTCAACCATGTTTTATAGAATCAAACATTGTCAACCATGGTCAATCGTGGTCAATCTTAGGTTTTTAATATTAATCCCAATGGTTTGTTATTCCTTTGGGTCAAACATGGTGAATCATAATCAACCATGTCAACCATGCTCAAATGTTGCTTGTGAGAAAGATTGTCTCAATATGAAAATCAACCATGGACAACCACGATCAACCATGGTCCAACGTCACATTGTGACAAAGAATTAATTATTATTAATTTTATTTAATTAATTAATATTCATATTATTATTATTTAATAATATTTAATTAAAAAATATTATTATTGTTTAACAATAATTAACTATTTAACTATTATTTGTTATTTATTAATTATTATTAGTAAATTATTATTTTTATATTCTAACTTATAAAATAAAAATATTTATATTTTTTCTAAAAACAATATTAAATTTAAGTTTTTCTAATACAATAAGTAATTATTTATTTACATTTTTTAAAAAAATGAATAGAAATTATTATTATTATTAACTAATTATTGTTATTAAGGCTATTATTATTAATTAATATTACTAATATTATTATGAGTTAATATTATTATTAAATATTTAAATTATATTAAATAATTTAAAATTAAAAAAATTAAATAATATTAAACAAAATATTATAGAGTAACTTAATATTATTTTAATATATAATATAATATTAATATAATAATCATAAATATACAAATATATAAGAATATGGTTGTTATTATTTATATAGTTATTAATAATCATAAACAATTGTTCTTTAAAAAAATATACATAATAATTGTTAATGTGGTTGATATAAGTCTATTGGCCTACATCAATGACATTGGAAAATGTGGTTATATATATGCTTCAGTATATTAATCACATTAGAAACTGTGGTTGTATATATGTTTCATATACCATAAACACTATCAACCTAAAATCAATTCAAATAAATTTGAATAAATCAAATCCTATTATTATTATTATTTTTTATTCAAATTAACTTATTTTTAATCCTTGAGATTGAAAATATTGAAATAAAAATTAACCTAGTTTCCACTGAACATACTTTGTCATCTATTTATGTACGTTATGCCGAGCTAGTAGAATAGCAAAGCACAAAAGTCAAATCAGAATTTTGTTTGGTGTCATGGTAACCACGGGATATAAATCGAATGCAAGAACAGCAGACTGCGTCGAGAATGTGACCACATGACTACAAGAACGGACACAAAACAAATTAGTGAACGTTATTAGATGATACTCAGAAGGTACACAAAGCATGACAAACGAGACTTCTGCGAAGGGCCGAATCAAACTACAAACAATGTAGTTTCTTCAAAATAAATGCCTTGAATGACTCGAATTATTAATATGCGAAGATGGAGATGGGGTAGATATGAACAATAATATGGAAGAAATTTGATCCATGGATCGATGGATGTTGAAGAAACTTTGGTGTTCCTGGTACTTCCTCTGGATATTTTTGCTCATCTCTTCAGTAATCGTCTACACCCCACTGCTATTCTCCATCTCCGATCTTCTAATGACAGTGTCAAATTTAGCGACTCTGCAATGAAAAGCATCTCTAGTAGCCAAACTAAGGATCCCACAGATTAGCTCCCTACTCTGGGGATATTCGTCTGCTGGAAACTTCATGGAACGAGCTCAGTTTCGACCCCAACCCACCTCGAAAGCGCCTCAACATCGCCTTATTTGTGAAGAAATTTCCGGCCAAGGGCATGGCTGGGAGGCTGGAACACCATGCTCAGACTTTGAACCGGGCCCTCGCTAAGCGAGGCCATGTTGTGCATCTGTTCACCGCAGGGTCCAAGGTCGAGGTCAAGGACGATAAAGAAGACAAGTGTATGCACTTTCACTGGAGTGATAGGTAAAATTTTAACACGAGTTTAGATTGTAGTAGCAAGATGAGGTTGTATTGATATTTCATGAATTTTTCCTGTATGAATTTTTATTAGCTATATTGATCGTAGATTTGATGAATATTTTGGTATATTATATTGATGGTGGATTTGAGGGATATTTTTGTATATTAGTCTAATTTATAGAAGAGTTAGTGTTGAGTCACAATTAGTAAGATTGTGATTTTTTATCCTTTAAAATGTATTTTTAAATGTATAAATAAGTTCAGCACAAAAAAAATTGGTTAGAAAAAAATATTCGGAAAAAAATCATTTCCTTCCTTGAGTGTTTTGGCATATGATTATATATTGATTACAAAATTTGAGAATATTTTGAATTGATAATAAATTTTGAGAATATTTAAAAAAAAAAAATTGAAAACTTTACTGTGTCCAAAATATTTTCCAAATCTATAATCAAATTAAATTCAACTATATATTTTGATTTATACATTTAATATACACCATCAATAATCACTAATTTAGTTTAATTTAACTTTAGTGTGGCTAGTGTTATATTTGATTATAAAACTAATTTAGTTTAGTTTAATTTTAATATATCGCTGTTATATTTTAAATTAATGATAAATTTTGAAAATATTTTTAAATAAGAAAAAATTGAGAACTTTACTCATATCCCAAATATTCCCTAAATTTATAATCAAATTAAATTCAACTATATTTCTGCTGAACTGGACTGTAAAATGTACAAATGTATCTCAACAGATGCGAAGCTTGGGAATATTTTCACAAAGTGAACGCAAGCCTAGATAAGGGATTCAACATCATACACACCGAGATCATTTGCCTGGATCACCACAAGGCCCACAACTTGTGCAACATGGTATCGATGTGGCACGAAATTGGGTATGAGATCCTCCACTCCGACATCTTGCAAGAGATCAGCAGGGGCCCTGATGAGCCCTAGACATTGACACTAGACAGGGCTCTACGGGAGCGGATCCTGAGAGTTGTGAAGGAGATCAAATTCTTTCCCGACTATCAACACCATGTGGAAACCAGCGACTATGTGGGGGAAGCGCTGAGGATCACGTACATGTTACCCTTGAAGAATGTTCATATCATAGTGAACGGTGTGGAAAAAGCCCGATTCACGCCTGACAGCGACAAGGGCCGAGCGTTTCATCAGAAATACAATGTGCCTTTGGAGGCCAAACTTGTTCTGGGAATGACCAGAAGTCTAGTCAAGGACAAGGGCTACCGGCTGGATTTTAGGGTTCTTAAGGAGCTTTTAGCCACCAAATAAAATGAAGATATATACATTTTGATTACTAGGAATGGACCCTGGGCCAATAGGTACAAAGAGCTGGGGCCTAATGTTAAGGTGTTGGGTCCCTTGAGCTCAGCTCAGCTCAAGGATTTCTATAATGTTTTGGATATATTTATGAACCCTACACTGAGGTCTTAGGGGCTTGACCATATGCTCATAGAGACCATGCTATGTGGGAAGCCATTGTTGGCCACTCATTTTGATAGTATTCGAAAGAGTGTGATCGTGAGTTCGGAATTGGGTTATACGTTCAGTCCGATGTTTGAATCATTGAAGAGGGCATTGCAGAGAGTTGTTGGGGATGGGTTTGGATTGTTGTTCATTGCTCACAAGATGGATTCTACTTATGAACAATTGTTTCTTTGTATTTCGAGCAAGTGTGGCGTTGATCAAATTGTGGATTTTTGCAAGTATCCTCTTGATTCTGATTCCTTTTCTGTAACTCTTCCTTGGGGTTCTATTAACCATTGAGAACGTAAGGTCTTGAAGAAAGGAACCATCAAATTCAATTTCATTTGGTTCTTATTTGGTTCTCAATTTCATTTGTTTAATAATCTTTTCTTTTTCATTTTTTAACAAGATTGGATAGTGGATATATTACCAAAAGTTGTGGTGGAGCAAGCTCTTATTATAATCGACTGTAGCATAGAAAGAAACTAAGCAATGAGAAGGGAGCGCAGTCCCTTCTCCTATGCATGATTTTGAAACTTCATATATTTTTATAACTATTCTTGAGTACTACCTAACATATTGACCTACTAATAAAGCAAATTTACATAACATTGATTTTCTGATAATTTTTCATGGCTTGTAGACTGACTTCTCATGAGATGGTTGTTTCTTCTTGTCATAGTTCATCGAGTTCTCTCCTTCGTTGCTCATGGTTTTGTTTTTGTAGTATGTCACTGCTTCCTCTAAGTGCTTGTATTTAGTTTTTAGCGCCATGATCTCTTCTTTATGCATTTCCATGTTCCTTTTCTGGTAGCTATACTCCAATCCCATTTTAGATCTGATTTCTTTCAGTGACTCTTGTAGTCGATGGATCATAAATTTGTTCGCTTTGCATGTTGGGCATGCATCATTCCTTGTTGCCTTTTCAATCGGGTTGAATTCCATTTGATTTGTTTTCTTCTTCTTCCTCTTGTGTTGCTTGTTGTTCCCTGTGTTGCTATGCTTCCTATGTCTTGTTTTGCCTGAGATATTCCTTCTTCTGTTGTTACTGCTTGCTTGCCTTTTGTTATGAAATTTACTGATTGCTAAATCTTGACGATCATGAGTGTGACAGTCAAGAAGGATGGGCATTGAGGGGGGAGAAGTTGAGAGGCGGAAATGATAGCTTGTGGAAGAGTGAGGTTGGAAACTAGGGATTTGCACAACGTGGTTGGATGGAAGTTTGGATTAGATGACGGGATGTAGGTTTTGTGGGCAGTGAAGAGTGGACTGGGAGGGATTTAAAGAAGGTGGAGGCGCTTGGAGCAGAACAAGGGATATGAGGAGCGAGTCATACATACAACTTTGCCTTGGATTAGAGTTGCGGGAAATGTTGCGTTTCCAAGTGTATTTGTAGAGGCTGCCCAATGCCCTTCACCGATGAGATGGATTGTTGCGTGGTTCTTGTGACCAAGATAGCAATCTTCCTTGCTGCCAGCACTATTGAGATTTTTTGATCTTCTATGATGTTTCCTCTAAATTCTCGTGACTTTCTGCTTATTATTGCAGAGATATGTTTTTTGTTGAGTTCTGACTGATTTTTTTTAATTTCTTTTAGGAATTCTCTTTGTTCTTTTTTTTTGATAGAATTCATGCTTGTGATCTTTTGATGGAGCTTATGGGACAAAGTTGTGATATTCCTCTTTGTTTTCCTGAACGCTCCCTTCATTTCTTTTCATTGCTTGATTAACGAAATGGTTTGCCTTTTGGTTGTGAGTTCACAAGACATGTCTAAAGATCACATCTCCTGAGCCTTCTAAATTCTTCCTGATTCTCCTATATATTATGTTCATGAACTCATTGCTTGGATTTTTGTGACGGGCCATTGCCTCTATTATTATGGTTGAGTCTCCTATTATAATGGGATCTTGTATCGCTCTTTTTTTTATTATTCTTGTTCCCATTAACAAGTTGTAGGCTTCAGCGTTATTATTTGAGACTTCTCCAAGTCCCCATTTATATGTAACATTTTCTTTCCCATCCGGATCACAAATAATTCCCCCTGCACTTGCCTTTCCAGGATTATGTTTTGAAGCCCCATCAAAGTAGAGACAATATCTTCTCTGATTTTGTTTCCAAGTTGCGAGTTCCTCTTCATTCATTCTCATTTTCCAGCTATTTTCTAAAGTTGTCCTCCTTTGTCCTTTTTGTCCATTGTTATTTATTATGGCTTTGTTAAGCCAAACTCTCTCTTCTTGTTGAAGAGTGTTGTAGTCTGTTGATGTTGTTCCTTTGACATTAAGGATTTCAGAAGTTAATCCCCATGTTTTTGAGAGGGTTTTCCCTATTCTTGGAGTTTGGTTTTTGAAAATGCACTTGTTTCTCGTCAACCAAATTTGCCAACATAGAACTACTAGGATGCACTTCCAGATCCTCCGTATCATGACTTTCCTCTTTGTTGTGTATGGATAGGCCTTCTCCAAGGTTTGGAGAAAATCCGCTAGAGGCTTTTCAAAATTTATACTGATTTCAAGAGGGCTTATGAGTTGTTGCCAGCACTCTCTGGCGAAGATGCAGTCTTGAAATAAATGTTGAATGGTTTCTTCAGCTTGCAAGCACACTGGGCATCGTGATGGGCCTTGGAAGCCTTTATTTTTTAAGCTTTCACTGGTCAAGATCTTCCCTTTTAAGAGAGTCCATATAAACATTTTGATCTTAGGGAAAATTTCTGATTTCCAAACTGTCTTCCAAAAACCCCAGTCTTGTTGATTTGATTGTTCTTGTAGGATTTTGTATCCAGTCTTGACTGTGTATTTTCTACCACTTGGATCCTAGAGGAAGTCATCTTCTTCATCATAGTTTATGGGTGCTGCCCCTTTAAGAAGCTGCCTTAATTTGCTCCATTGCACCTCCAAATTTGCAGGGATTGTTAAGATTTGCCAATCTTGCCATTCTCTCTGATTCCAAAGAGAGATTGAGTGAAGAGTATTTAGACCTTTTCCTCTCATCCATTTTTGAATGCCTTCAATTTCTGGGTGAGTTTTTAGTGGTTCTTTTCCCATAATTTTTCCTCCCAAATTGATATTATTTTTCCATTGCATCGAATTTTAGAGATATAGTTGTTTATTAAAGGAATTGTCTTTTTTACTAGCTTCCAGGCTTGAGTACATTGTTTCTTGAATCAAAATTCTATCCAGCCTTTCTTTAATGTTGTTTTTGCCCACTCTTTTGTTGCTCCAGGTATATTTTCCATTGTTTGGGGGAATGTCTATTAAGTTGTGTTGTTCCATTATCTCTTCCAGAGCATCCCTAGATGGGTCTGTGTGATATATCCCTCCAAAATTTTCTTCTATAATTTTTACCAAATTTAAATCCCCTCCGAGAATTATTTTCCCAGTTTGTCTTTATTTTAGTGCTTCCTTTATGGTGTCCCAACATTGCTCTTTTTCCTTGTAGTGGTTGGGGGCATATATGTTTATGACATTGTACTTCTCTTTTGTGCTTATTTGCTTTAGGTCTGTTTGTATCCAGTGCTGATCTTTTTTTTGTTGTATCAATTCCCAGAGCCCTTTCTTCCATATTGTGTAGATTCCTCCTGACGCTCCTATTGCCTGTATTGCTTCCCCTTCATAATTTTTGAATTTTTTTTTTAATATTTTCCGTTTCATGGCTATTTGTTTTGGTCTCCTGAATCATAAGAATGTCTGGATTTTCTTTTGCCAGAATGTCTCTTGTGGCATTTTCTTTAAAGGGTGATCCCATTCCTCGACAATTCCAGGAGACCACTATCATTATTTGCTTGTTGGGTGGTGCAAGGGACCTTTCCCTCTTTGTTGGCTTTTATCATTGTTTCCTGAGCTTCTTCCCAGGAAGGATTCCATTGGTTGCTGTGTTCCTAATGCCATTTCCTTTGTTGCCGCTTCATCCCTCAGTTCTTTGTTTGACTTTCTTCCTGCTTTTTTTTGTTGTATTACATTTTGAAGTGTTTCCTTTGACTGATTTCTTGTTATAATTATGTCTACTGAGGGAGGGGGAGGAGATTGAGTGTTTGAGATCGGAGGGGATGCTGGGGGGTTGAGAGTATGGGGGGGGACATGGATCTGGATCTGTGTTTGGGGGATGGGGGGGCTGAGGGGTCCAATGGCCCAAAAGGATTTAGGCTAATGAGAGGATTGTTGTCTGCTTTTGGTGATAGAGGGAGGAGGTCAAAATATGCGAGGGGCTGTGAAGAAGGATGGGTGGGTTGTTTGTTGGTTGTCTTCTTTCTTTTAGCCTATTCCCATTTGTTTTCCAGATCTTCAACCTTTTCATTTTCATTTTCTTTTTCTTTTTTGTACATCTATTAGCAAAATGACCATATTCGTGACATACATTGCATTTGAAGGGGAATTTTTCATAATCCAATTGTTGAATATGCGTCCATTGATCCACTTTGATTTTGATCACTTCTGGAAGCCCTTTCCCTAGATCCACTTCTACGCAGATTCTGACACAAGCATGCATATTTTCCTTTGGTTTGCACCTGTCTATGTATTTCCCGACTGCATTTCCTATAGCTTTAACTAAATTGTCTCCCCAGCAGTGGAGGGGAAGGTGCGACAACTTGACCCAGACTGGGATAGCGCTGTGTACATCCATTTCTGGATCAAAATCTGGTGTCCATCTGTTTAGGTACAGTCCTCTTGTATCCATGAAGTATGGGCCATTCCTAAATATCAGATCACGATCCTCCTTATTTTCAAAGTGGAAGGTGTAGTACCCTCTTCCACAAAACCTGATTGAAATTTTCTCATTTATTGACACAGTCTAGTTCCTTTCTACCCATTTTTGGATGGTCTTAGGTGAGGGCCATAACTGAATACACTGCCCAACTAATCCACGCTCCGCCAGGGACAGAGCTGCTCTACGGGGGAGAGTGGGGGGGAGAGAGATTTCAGGGATCTCTTCTAATCTTTTAACAAACTTAGTTGCTGGCGGTCGATTCTTTGCCGGACCCATTGCAGAAATGAGATAGGCGAATGCTTTTGTTGTTCCTTCATTTTCTTGTCGATGATCAGAGAGAGGATCTTTGTCCTCTGGTGAATCCATCTTACTCAAACCTTAGCATCAGGAGGCTGCTAAGGGACAGTTGCGTTCTCTGGCTAGGGCTATGCAAATATGTTAGAAGCAACAGCAACATGTGATAATAGCCCATCTATGAATATTAGCCCCTTAGAATTTTCCCTATTCACTTATTTAATAATCTTTTTATAAGATAAAATAATTTAAGATAATTCACTATACAGGTTAAACTATCAAATGAATTGTAAAACGTCAATGTTGGAGCACTTTAGTAACTTTTCAAGTTTGGTCTTTTGGCATATTTAGTTACACATAGAACCATATTTCATAGTCATGGTCCAAATATATTAGAGGTGGTACACACAATAAAAACGATAATGAAGAAATTTAGCATAAAAGTTTAAGATAGGGATTTAAAAGATTTTAGTCTTTTTATGTAAAGTTATATTGGAGATGTATGTGGAGTATGTGTTACATTTTATCTAAATAATCATCACACTTTCTTTTTTAGCCTGGCTAGGGTCTAGAATTAATAATAAAGTAGAATTAATTGAGTTGTTGCTAGTCTTTAACTTTGTAATGTCCAAGAAAATGAAGTGTTTACAAATATTTGGTGATTTTTTAGTGGTTATTGGTTGGTTCTTTAGAGCCTTAGAACTACATAGACCATTTTGGCTCCATTCCCTCCACTCATATATTTAGTGATACCAGATTTTTTTTATAATTAATAACAATAGCAATAATTTAAAATAAAATAATAATCTACTTAATTTTTATAATTTTCCCTTTTTAAATCATGTTAATGTGAGATGTATAATAAGAAAAGTGTTTTAATGCATATAGATATTTATCAACCATTTAATTTATATGGCTTCATTAGTTTAGTTCTCCATTGTTAATTTGTAATGACAACTTACTATCCAAAAATGTACATATTAAAAACCACACCACATGAAATAACTAACCATAAAAAAAAACTAATTGTGTTAGCAAAGCAGAAAAGTCAAATCGGGATTTTGTTTGGTCTCAACTCACGGGCACGGAAATAAATGGAGGCCCAGAACAGCAGACTCTGCGTGAGAGAACGTGATCACATGACACCAAGAACCGACAAAACAAATCAGGGAACAGTAAGAAGGTACACAAGGCAGGTCAAAAGAGACTTTTGAAGGGCCAAATGTAAGCTATTTAACAATGATTCTTTACTGCAGAATAATTATTCATCATAAAGAAGTAGCATCTACGCGTTTTATAAGAATTGACAATAAAAACTGAAGTCCTCCTTTTCATTGACAGAGCATTAATAAAATGAAGCTGCTACCTCGAATAAATGGTTATGCATATCAATGTAATACTCTAATACCAAATGATAGTTATGAACAACGATTCTTTATATGCGGCATTAAAATTACTTATTGTAAAGAATCATAAAAACTGGATGCCCAAGAATACTTACCTCCAGCCATTGATGCTAAATACACTTCAGAAAACAAACTTTCTGCTAAGCTTTGAGGGAATCTCTTCTGTTATTTTCCACAAAACCCATGCGCAGCAACTCAGTCCAGCTCTTATGTTTGCTTGTTGTTTTCTCCACAAACGTTGACCTTCATACGTTCTTACGGGGAACCAAAACCATGCGAAGTAATGCTCCATGCTTCCAATGCGTAGGAACACTCCTCAACACATCAAACAACAGCGTATTGGAATGCAACAAACAACAGCGAGATCCTGAAATTAACTTGTAATTCATAAGCTCATGGCAGCACGAAAACGAGAGAAAGGAATTTTAAAATCTGGGCACTGTACACGGTGGAGACATAACAACCTCACGCAAGCAAAAAAATAAAATAACATAGATAATCTGGAAGGCACTTCCGAGCTCTTCTCTCTCAACTTGATGGTGTAAAAATTGAAGGGGATTGAGATGCAAGCTTGGGGACCAAATAGATAAATATATAGCCAAGCTTCTATTGGCTATGTGTCAGGTGTCCCACAGAGCATGGTAGAGAACTCCAGATGGAGTAATGGACCACTTCAGAAGCTCCCAGCAATAAATTAATTAGCTACAGTTGATTTCCGTAATTTAAGGAAACCACTGCAGTTGGTTTCTAGAAATTAAGGAAATGACTGCAGTTCACTTCCGTAATTGTAGGCAGCAGTTGGGAAAAATTTAATGGAGCTTAACATTCTCCCACTTGGTCCATACTTCCAAACTTAATGTCTCATCTTAAAACCCATTGATAATCTGTATTAAGTAATAGATACATGAATCATGGCGATAAGTCCTCTAATGACGAGTATTATCTTCCATGTATTACTATGTATTTATTCTTATTATAATTTATGTGGCAACAATTTCTTAATGAATAAACCTTATGTTTATTCTTGGTCCTTCTTAAATGAATTTTCTCAAATCAACTTAAGGTGCACATAAATATGAGAAAAACATCACAATAATTAAGAATTTCATTAAAATAACATTGTCGATACAATGAGAAACTACATAATGGAACCAAGTCCCATATTCATTACATGATCCTTGAATTTAAACGGTGGCATGCCCTTAGTCAAAGGATCGGCGATCATCAACTCAGTGCTGACGTGCTCAATGACCACTTTCTTTTCTTTAACATGTTCCCTTATAGCTAAATACTTAATGTCGATGTGTTTATTTCGACTCCCACTTTTGTTGTTTTTAGCCATAAAAACAGCAGCTGAATTATCACAATATATTCTCAATGGCTTAGAGATAAAATCCATAATTCTAAGCCCAGAAATGAAACTCTTAAGCCATACACCATGTAAAGTAGCCTCAAAACAGGATGCGAACTCAGCTTCCATAGTGGAAGTGGCAATCAAGGTCTGCTTGGCACTCCTCCATGATACAACTCCACCGGCCATCATAAAAATGTAACCTGATGTTGATTTGCATGAATCAACACATCCAGCAAAGTCAGAATTTGAGTAGCCAATTACTTCCAAGTTGTCCGTCTGTTTATACATAAGCATGTAGCCTATGGTTCCTTGAAGGTACCTCATTACTTTCTTTGTAGCTCTCCAGTGGTCTAAACATGGATCACTCTGATATCGTCCCAACATTCCCACAACAAATGCAATGTCAAGTCTTGTGCAGACTTGAGCATACATTAGGCTTCCGACAACAAAAACATATGGAATGTTCTTCATTTGTTCCCTTTCAAAGTCATTCTTCGGGCATTGGTTCAAATTGAACCTATCACCCTTCACAATGGGAGCTACACTTGGTGAACAATCCTTCATCCGAAATCTCTCTAAAATTTTATTAATATAGGTTTCCTGTGACAGACCCGAGATGCCTCGAAATCTGTCTCTATGGATCTTAATGCCAATGACATAAGATGCCTAACCCATATCCTTCATATCAAAATTTTTAGAGAGGAATTGTTTTACCTCATGTAGCAAACCCTTATCATTGGTTGCTAGCAAAATGTCATCTACATATAAAACAAGAAAACAAATTTTACTCCCACTAACTTTCAGGTATATACATTGATCCATAATGTTTTCTACAAAACCGAAAGAAGAAATTACATTATGGAATTTAAAATACCATTAGCGAGATGCTTGTTTTAAACCATATAATGACTTTTTGAGCTTGCAAACCAATCGCTCACCATCACTAGAGGGGAATCCTTCAGGTTGTTTCATGTAAACCTCCTCCTCTAGATCTCCATTAAGAAAAGTCGTTTTCACATCCATTTGTTGCAACTCCAAGTCAAAATGGGCTACTAATGCCATAATAACGCGCAAGGAATCTTTCTTAGATACAGGAGAAAAAGTCTCTGTGTAGTTGATTCCTTCTTTCTGAGTGAATCCCTTAGCAACAAGTCTTGCCCAATGAGTCTTTCTTTGTCTTAAAGGCCCATTTACATCCAATGGCTTTTGCACCATTAGGCAACTCAACAAGATCCCAGACTTCGTTACTCTTTATAGAATTCATCTCTTCCTTCATGGCATTGTACCATAGTTCTGATTCTTTGCAACTCATGGCTTGTGAAAATGACTCAGGATCATTTTCGGCTCCAATGTTGTAGTCAAATTATTGTAGATACACAACATAATAATTAGGAATTGCTGATCTCTTTGGTCTAGTAGATCTTCTTAATGTTGTACCATCATCTTCCTGAGAAGTATGTGGTTCAACTTGTTGTTCAAAAGTTCTTGGCAACTCTTGAACTCCTTGATCTACTGGAATATCGTCAGCAGCTTGTGGAACTTCAACAATTGGTTGTTCAACACTAGTTTGTACTTGAGGGGTGCTATGAATAATAACCAATTTATCACTTGAGGTGGAAGGTTGAGATTCTAAATGATCTTTTTCGGAAACTATGTTCCTGGTTTGATCGCTCCCACTGATCAAGTCATTTTCAAGAAACTTTGCATTTCTTGATTCCACAATCCTAGTGCTGTGAGATGGGCAATAAAATCTGTAACCTTTAGACCTTTCAGCATATCCAATGAAATACCCACTAATGGTCCTTGGGTCCAGCTTCTTCTCTTGTGGATTATAAATTCTCACTTCAGACGGGCATCCCCAAATGCGCATATGTCACAAACTCGGTTCCAACCTTTCCATAATTCAAATGGTGTTTTAGGAACAACCTTGGTTGGAAATCGGTTTAATATATACACTGCCGTCTTAAGTGCTTCAGTCCACAAGGATTTAGGAAGATTGGAGCTACTAAGCATACTCCGCACCATGTCCAATAATGTTCGGTTTCTTCTTTCTGCTACACCATTTTGGTCAGGTGAACCAGGCATGGTGTACTGGGAAACAATTCCATGCTCTTGAAGAAATTTAGCGAATGGCCCAGGTGCTTGTCCATCTTCTGTGTATCTACCATAATATTCCCCACCTCTATCTGATCTCACGATCTTAATTTGTTTGCCACATTGTTTCTCTACTTCAGCCTTAAAGATCTTAAAGGCATCTAATGCTTCGCTCTTTTTATGAAGCATGTAGAGATACATATATCGTGAGTAATCATCTATAAAGGAGATGAAGTATCTCTGACCATGTGAGTCCATGTCTGGACTACATATATCAGTATGTATGATCTCTAATATGTCCGAACTCCTATTGGCACCTTTCTTTGACTTGTTGGTCTACTTTCCCTTTATGCAGTCCACACAAGTCTCAAAATCAGTAAAATCCAGAGTATTAAGTACCCCTTCATTTACCAATCTTTTAATTCTTTCTATGGAGATATGACCTAGTCTCCGGTGCCATAATTTAGAGGAATCTTCATTAATAACACATCTTTTAGTGCTAGTGTGAACATGCATTGAATCATAAGTGATATTGTTTTGTAAATTAATGCAGTAAAGACCATTAGACAAAATACCATTCCCAACATAATCAGATTTATAAAATAGACTGAAGGATTTTTCTGAAAAGTTAAAGGAATATCCAAAAGGTACAAGCCTTGAAACTGAAATCAAGTTTCTAGAAAAACTTGGAACATAAAAGGTCTTTTCTAATTCTAAAACAAAACCACTACTTAAAGTTAAATAACATGTTCCTATAGCTTCCACATGCGAGCCCATCTTGTTCCTTGATAAGATGCTTTGCTCACTTCCTATCGGCTACCTTAGGTTTTGCAAACCCTGCAAGGAATTCGAAATGTGAATTGTTGATCCAGAATCAATCCACCATGTGTTAATATTGACGTTAACCATATTAGATTCATAACAAACAAACAAGATTAAATTACCTTTGTCCGCAAGCCATTTCTGAAATTTGGCACATTCCTTCTTCATGTGTCCCTTCTTTTTACAAAAGAAACACTTGGAATCCTTCTTGATATCGGCTTGGGGAGGTACTTTACCTTTCCCTTTCCGATTGGCTTGAGATTTTTCCTTTCCACGCGTTGCCAGCATTGCACTCTCTCCCAGTTCCATCACCAGTCTCTCTTCCTCTTGAACACACATGGTCATGAGTTCATTAATTGACTATTTATCCTTATGTGTGTTGTATGAGATTTTGAAAGGTCCGTATTGGTGCAGAAGGGTGTTCAGGATGTAGTGCACCAAGAAAGACTCCGATATTTCAACCTCGAGTTTCTTCAATTGAGCCACAGTGTCCCTCATCTACATGATGTGCTCGTGCACACCTTTTACACTGGTGAGCCTTAGGGATGAGAACTTCATGATTAGGGTGCTTGCTAGTGCCTTGTCTGAAGTGACGAATTGATCATCAATGGCCTTTAGCAAGTCTCCGACCTTTTCATGCTGATCAATGGAACCATGAATACCAGCTGAAATTTTAGTCTTAATGAACATCATGCTTATGCGATTGGATTGCCCCCATCGTTCATAAAGCGTGATGTCCGTTGTAGTGCTGGTATTAGTGAGTGCCGGTGGTTCATCTTTCCTAATAGCATAGTCTATGTCCATCCACCCCAAATGAAGGAGAACCCTCTCCTTCCATAACTTATAGTTATCTCCCTTAAGTTCAGGGATATCACAATGAATTTCAGAGAAATTTGCAGGTTGTACAACTGCATCAAAATTAAAAAATCACATGCTTATGTTAAAATTGAGGCTTAAATAAAATTTCATGTTTTACCGATGTAAATCATGCTCAAAATTGAATCTAATGAGATAAAAATTGCCTGTGCGCTAAATTTTCAATTCAAGCAGATTCAATTATTCAATTATTCATAGTTTTGAACTTTATGATAAAACTATTAATTCATAACTCCTATGGGTAAGTTATGAAATTTTATCCTAATTAATTACATAAATATAATAAAAATTCCTGTGGGATAAAATTTATTATATTTAGTCTAATTAATTACAATTTAATGTCTAAATAATCTTTATGTGATCTAACCAATCATAATATATAATTTTATTTAATTAGAGATGCTGTGGCTATTCTCTAATTAATTAAAATTATATGGATCACTAGACATTATTTCTTACATAAATTGCATAAACAAAACTATACACAGTACTTCACATTTCATGCTAAGTGAAATGGCGTATACACAGTTTAATATGAAGCAATTTAAAAATATGAAAAGCGGAAACAATTACCGCACTGAAGAAACACTTAAAAATTTACTTATAAAATTATAAACAAATCTTAACTAGAGTAAAAATAATGTTTCGTGAAAGGAGTAAGTCAAAATGACATTTTAAACAAACTCCATATAACTGTTTCTCGTAAAAAAAACTGCCATAAATGTCAGCACTACGGTAAATGACGATAATAATTCCTCACAAGATAAATAAAATTAAAATTAAAATTAAAGCATCGCTTTATGCAAATTAAATAGAGCACAATTATAAATTTATACACATCAAGGCAGAGATAAATTCACGCTCTGATACCAAAATGTAAGCTATTTAACAATGATTCTTTACTGCAAAATAATTATTCATCATAAAGAAGCAGCATCTACGCGTTTTATAAGAATTGACAATAAAAACTGAAGTCCTCCTTTTCATTGACAGAACATTAATAAAAATGAAGCTGCTACCTCGAATAAATGGTTATGCATATCAATGTAATCCTCTAATACCAAATGATAGCTATGAACAACGATTCTTTATATGCGGCATTAAAATTACTTATTGTAAAGAATCATAAAAACTGGATGCCCAAGAATACTTACCTCCAGCCATTGATGCTAAATACACTTCATAAAACAAACTTTCTGCTAAGCTTTGAGGGAGTCTCTTCTGTTATTTTCCACAAAACCCATGCGCAGCAACTCAGTCCAGATCTTATGTTTGCTTGTTTTTTTCTCCACAAATGTTGACCTTCATACGTTCTTACGGGGAACCAAAACCATGCGAAGTAATGCTCCACACTTCCAATGCATAGGCACACTCCTCAACGCATCAAACGACAACGTATTGGAACGCAACAAACAACAGCGGGATCCTGAAATTAACTTGTAATTCATAAGCTCATGGCAGCACGGAAACGAGAGAAAGGACTTTTAAAATCCGGGCATTGTACGCAGTGGAGACATAACAACCTCACGCAAGCAGAAAAATAAAAGAACACAGATAATCTAGAAGGCACTTCCAAGCTCTGCTCTCTCAACTTGATGGTGTAAAAACTGAAGGGGATTGAGATGCAAGCTTGGGGACCAAATAGATAAATATATAGCCAAGCTTCCATCAAGCTTCTGTTGGCTATGTGGAACACCGGGATTGAGATGCAAGCTTGGGGACCAAACAGATAAATATATAGCCAAGCTTCCATCAATCTTTTGTTGGCTATGTGTCAGGTGTTCCACAGATCATGGTAGAGAACTCCAGATGGAGTAATGAACCACTTCAGAAGCTCCCAACAAGAAATTAATTAACTGCAGTTGATTTTCGTAATTTAAGGAAACTAATGCAGTTGGTTTCCAGAAATTAAGGAAATGACTGCAGTTCACTTCCGTAAGTGTAGGCAGCAGTTGGGAAAAATTTAATGGAGCTTAACACCGAATCAAACAACAAACATTGAGACTTTTTATCAATAGTATCACACAAATTAAAATGGTTTTTTTATTATTAATGTATTTTGAAGTATATATAAATATAAAAATAATTTATTTTAACTATTTTATTTTAACAAATTTTGTCTATATATAGAAGTTGATATAACATATAATTTTTTTTTTTACTTCTACTTACTTTACATTATATTATTTTTTCATTTTTTTAGTATAATTCAAATTATTTTTCTATTTAAAACATAATTTTTAATTTTTAATTTTATTTTAATGGATGGACGGAATGACATACTTACACATTCTCTTGTACTCTGTAGAATAAGTCTGTCCGCTCCAATAAACTAAGATGAAAATAAAATAAATATAAAAAATATAGAAAAAATAAAATAAATATAAACAATATGGCAAAAATTTGCACCAGTGACTC
Organism: Pinus tabuliformis; assembly: GCA_031772625.1. NCBI lineage: Eukaryota > Viridiplantae > Streptophyta > Pinopsida > Pinales > Pinaceae > Pinus > Pinus tabuliformis. The sequence continues at coordinate 278,198,531 of CM062809.1, read as the reverse complement.
AGTATCTGTGGATAGATGGATGTTGAGTACTTCATCGAGATATTTTTGCTCATCTCTTCAGTAATCATCTACACCCCACTGCTTTTCTCCATCTTGGATCTTCATACTCACAGTGTCAATGCAGGGGCTGCAACGAAAAGCATATCTAATAGCCCAAAACCAGGATCCCACAGAGTAGGGAGCTCCCTACTCTGGGGATATTCGCCTGCTGGAAACTTCATGGAACGAGCTCAGTTTTGGCCCCAACCGCCTCAATAGCGCCTTATTTGTGAAGAAATGGCTGGCCAAGGACATGGCTAGGGGCTGGAACGCCATGCTCAGACTTTGCATGTGTTCACTGCAGGGTCCAAGGTCGAAGACGAGTGTATGCACTTTCACTGGAGTGATAAAACGTTAACACGAGTTTAGATTGTAGTAACAAGATCAGGCTGTACTGATAATTCTTATCTGAAAATTCTGCAGCTGTATGAAATTTGGTGAAATTTTCCATTTCCATACATTTTTTTATAATGTGGCTATTCTTATATAAAATTCATATAGCTATTTTTATATTTATTTTTATAGAATGGTAGATTTTTGGAATATTTTAGTTTATTTTTATTTTTATTTTTAAATGGATTAGTATGCCGTAAAACTGCTTCTGCTTGGCTAAGAGCTCGTCTTCCTCGGACGTAAGGACACAGGTTTGGCAGGAGTGAGAGCCTGATCCCGATTTTATATGGTTTTTATTTAACAGTGATGAGTCAAACCCAGCATTCGCGGATAGCAGCCAGAGATGGCTGTCCTCACTGTTGGTTTGACACCTGAGTTGATAGGTTTTACCACCTTAAAAAAGCATGAGGGAATATGATGTATTTAATAAAGGAGAGGTCGATTTTTTCTTTTTTATAGATTGTAATTTAAAGTGAGAAGAGAAATAAAGTCAATCAATTGATTTGGCTAATATAAAAAATATTTCCAAAATATACAATTAAATTAAATTTAACTACTTTGTTAATATTCAAAATATTCATAAGATCTACAATTAAATTAAATTCAGCTATATATTATGATTAGTTTTGAATTTAAACATTTAATATAAACTGTGAGTAATTTTTTTAGAATATTTGAAACATATATACTTACTTTTATATTGGAAATTTTATAGGTTTTTTATTATGCATTTTTTTTAACTCAAACTTGTTAGATTCATTAAGGGATTTGATTTCTGTGACAGGACAATTTTTTTATATATGGTTGTTTTTATATTGATTATATTTAGAATATTTTGGAATTTGACTTTAAAAAATGAAATATTTTCAAAATCTACAATGAAATTAAATTTAATTATATATTTTGATTTACACATACATATAACTCATAAATAATTTTAGATTTATACATTTAATATAAACAATGAGCAATCTTGATATTAAATTTCTTCTCATATTTAAAACAAATTTAAATATCTTAATATCTATTAGATATATATTGCTATATTGAAATGGTATTGGTTTTTTTTGTTAATCATGCAATTTTTTTTTTCTAAATTGTATTCGGATTCGAACATGACTACCTTGGTTTTGATTCATGGAGGGATTTGATTTATGTGAGAGGAATTGATGGGATTTTTGATACACTGTTGTCTTTATATAATAAATTTCTAGAATATTTTGAAATTTTATTAAAAGAAGAGAAGTTAATCAATTAACTTTATCATAATATTTTGAAATTTTATTAAAAAAAAGTGAGGTTAATCAATTAACTTTGTTCAAATTTTAGACTATGCTTAGCGCTCCCTCGCCAAGAGGTAGGAGAACTAGGGTTTGAAGAAGAACGGCTTCATCTGCAGCCTGAGTACTTACTTTGGAGAAGAATAGAGCCAGAGCAGCAGAGCTTCGCAGAAGAGGGCAGATTCTGACCCGACAAATGGAAAATGCGGGGTCCATTGGGACCCCATCATACAAACAGATAATGATGAACAAGGAGAAGACTACACAAGACGGAGTGAAGATATCGGGGTCTGAGAAGTCAGGTAAGAAGAATCTGACCAACAAGGGGAAGAGGACTAATGATGGCAAAAATACCAAGAAATAGAAAGAAATCATTGGTAGTAACAACACAGCAAACAGAGATAGTACGAATCCTTCCCAAGCACAGGTCTTACAAGGAAACAAGCCAGAGAAGGAACAAACAACAGAAGAGGAGAAGGATTTAAACCAAAACAAGGTGGAATAGGGAGGAACAGAGTCAGCAGCCACTGGGAAAAAAATCTAGGGTCTGTGCAAGCCAAAAGAAACTAACACCTTAAGGGTAATAATTTCTGACCCGGAACTTCAAGCGTACCATGACCACATGGTTGAACATGCAGTGATCTGTAGGTTCATGGGGTTCTGGCCAATAGAAAGAGCACTATGCATGTGGATAAAGCAGCAATGGAAACCCAAAGGGGATGTAAGGCTACACTTAGGAGCCAAGGGTTTCTTTACAGTAGTTTTTTCCAATCTGGAAGACAAGGATCGAATATTTGATGGAGGACAGTATTTCTTTGCCTCCGCAGGTCTTTACATGTGACCATGGAAACCCAACTTCGCACTAGAACAGGAAACCTTCAAACAGGTACCAGTTCGGATTCACCTTTTCTCTCTTACGATTGACTATTGGGGATATGCAGCACTGGAACAGATAGGCAACAAGTTAGGCACCTTCATCAAGGCCTCAGAAGCGACATTACAAAAAAGATATACCTCTTGCGCTAGAATCTATGTAGAGATGGATGTTTCCGGAGCACTTCATGAGGGCCTATGGTTGGAATACAGAGATGAAGTGTATTTTCAAGCCATAGACTATGAGCAGATCCCGTTTCGATGTAGGAAGTGTCATGAGCATGGACATTTGATCAGATAATGCCCAATGAACAAAATGGCAAAGAAAACCAAGGAAAACAAAGAAGATATGAATAAGGAAGCCTTTGTACGACCGAATGTAAGACAGAGAGCAAATAAAAAATGACAGACTAAAGCAAGTGCTTCCCTTGGAAATACAAGCAATGCCTTTGAGATGTTAGAATCAGAGACGGATTCAGACGACAACATCCCAGAGCAAGAATCAACGAAAGTAAGCAAACCCACATCAACACCAGAAATGAAAGAACCAGTGTCGAAGCCTTCAAACAACATCTCTTATGCTCAGGGACCAACGGAAGGTGTAGAAGAAGATTCAGAGATCTTAACCAGCGAAATAGGGCTCGAAGATATGGAATTAAGCGACATGCTTGAGCAAGAAGGCATGGATCTACCAAATATGGTAGAAGACTAGAAAAAGAAAGGAATAGAACACATACCAGAAGAGGAGGTAAACAGGATCAACAAATTATTCATAGCAAGACAAGAAAAACTGGAATTGCAGAGAAAGAGCTCGAGAACAGCAAAAGGGCTAGGGGTAAGAGTGCAGGGATTGCATCAAACCTCCACAAACTCCAAGCATCGAAAAAAAGAGGAAGAAGGACCAACAATGAAGCATTACAAGAACTGGGACAAATGCTCCTAAATTCAGGTAAGATGAAAGCCCTTGAGGCGTTCTCACTAACCCCCTAAACATTGTTTATTATGAAAGTACTTTCATGGAATTCTAGAGGGCTTAATAGCAAAAAAAAATTGCATTTGTTAAAGAAGAAGGTCCAAAAGGAACATCCAGACATAGTTTTTGTCCAAGAAATTAAATGTTCCAGCAACATGATGGTCAATATTAGTAAAAAACTGGGTAAATGAATGGAATACCTAGAACAACAAGCAATGGTTGGGAAGGATGCATGGCCATTTTGTGGAATCCACAGGTCATCTAGCTCATTTCCTCTGAAGCTACCAGATCTCACATATCAATAGAAGTCCAAATAGTAGGGAATCTAGAAACGTATCTATGCACCAATGTCTATGGCCCTCAAAAACTAGAGGCCAAATTGTTGTTACTGAGATCTCTATCCAACTTGAAGCTAAGATATCCACAGGGACACCGAAGCTCACTTTGCTCACGGAAAAGAGAGGAGGTATTAGAAAGCTCAACAGGGACACCGAAGCTTTCATAGACTTCATTAAATCGGCCAAGCTGGTAGATGTCTTCCCCAAGAGTGGAGCTTTCACCTGGAACAACAAAACGGGGGGTGATAGGCAAATAGCCTCTAGACTGGACAGATTTCTAGTGACAAAAACTATTCTCCTGGAAGGGATCACTTTGGATTCAGACATACTTCCCAGTGGAGGATCGGACCACTAGCCCATAATAATGACTACGGCCATTCAAGGCACACCCAGAAATAAGCCATTCAGATTTGAAAATTTTTGGCTCAATCATCCCGAGTTCATTCCGAAGATTGATCAATGGTGGAAGGAACCATTAGGCATAAGAGGAACCAAAATGTTTCTTCTACAGGCTAAACTTAAACACATCAGAGCCAGACTTAAAGTCTGGAATCAAGAAGTCTTTGGCAACATATTTAAGGAGAAAAAGAAACTGGAGGAGCAAATGGAACAAATTCACAAAGGATGGATCCAAGGCAACATAGACCAAGAAACTATGAACATAGAACAAAAGCTAATGCAGGACTGGCAGTTAAGATGCCAATAGGAGGAAACGCTATGGAAGCAAAAATCCAGAATTCAATGGCTTAAGGAAGGCGAACAGAACACAATTTTTTTTCATAGATCTGCCATTGATCACAGAGGGGCTAACAAAATATTAAGCATTAAATATGATCAGGGAACCTCTGTTCAGACTCACCAAGAAATCTCAAGCCTTCTCATAAACCATTTTAGTCGGATTGCTCGGGAACCGGAGATTGACAGAGGGGAAGCTATTGAGGAGGTTTTAACTTCTATCCCCAAACTCATAACGGAGGATCAAAATAAAGCTTTAAATTGAGAAATCACTTTGGAAGAAGTGGAAGAGGCTGTAAAAGATATGCCTAATGGTAAAGCACCTGGGCCAGATGGATTCACCATAGACTTTTACAAAGCGTGTTGGGAGATAGTCAAGATAGAGGTATGGGAAGTGGTGCAGGATTCTCGACGTTCCTCTTCAATCCTCAAATCCCTAAATTCTACATTCCTTGCCCTTATTCCAAAGGAGGAGGAAGCCAATACTTCTTCAAAGTTTTGACCAATTGCACTATGCAATGTCTTGTACAAGATTATTTCTAAAATCATTGCCAATAGACTAAAACCAATTCTCCCAGGGATCATTTCGGAAGAGCAATCAAGCTATGTAGAGGGAAGACAGATTTTGGACAACATCTTACTAGCACAAGAGATGATTCACACTCTCCAAACGCAGAAAAAAGTAGGCATGCTAATGCAGTTGGACCTATCAAAGGCTTATGATAAGGTAAACTGGCACTATTTGAAAGCTATTTTAGAAGCCTTCGGTTTTGTTAAACAATGGATAATCTGGATTCTAGCCTTGGTTAAATCCACAAGATTTTCAATCCTGGTTAATGGAGCCCCAACAAACTAGTTCACTCCATCCCGAGGTTTAAGGAAAGGGGATCCCTTATCCCCCTTTCTATTTGTGATTCTAATGGAAGGTTTAAGCAGACTAATCAATAGAGCAAAAGAGGAAGGAATCATTCAGGGACTCCAACCCTTGCCCTCTAGCCCTGCAACAACACATCAACAGTTTGTGGATGACACAATGCTGCACGACATGCCATCAGTTAAAGAAGCTCTTAGATTCAGAAGTATTCTCAATCGCTTTTGTAAGGCCTCAGGTATGGAGCTAAATCTAACAAAATCTTCCATTTTCTTTTTCAATACGCACTTAGCAAGTCAGAAAAATATCTCGTCCATCCTAGGCTTCAAAAGATGTAGCCTCCCTTCAAAATACCTAGGCATTCCACTGAATGACAGACCTTGGCAGAAATTACACTGGGAAAGAATTTTAGCCAACCTAGAGAAAAGATGTCATCATTGGACACACAGAACCCTCAACTTTGTAGGCCACCTTGTCCTCACCAAATCTGTCCTCTATGCCATTTCACATTACATGCTTTCCATTCTCCCGACACCTAAAAGGGTACTTCAAAAAATCAGAGATCCAAAGAGCGTTTCTCTGGTCGGGTAATTAAGGGAAGCATAAATGGTCTCTAATGGCATGGGATAAGATCCACAAACCCAAACACCTGAGTCGAATAAATCTGCAGGACCCATTCAAAGTTAACCGAGCTTATGGAGCAAAGTTATGGTGGAGGTGGCTGAAGGAACCCAACTTACCATGGGCCAAACATTGGAAAGAGAAGTATGCACACAACCACAGTCTGCAGAACTTAATTAGAATGCAAGAAACCACTAAGGGCTCTCCAATTTGGAACCTAGATAGAACTAACCAACACATAATTCAGGAGCAGAGTTTTTGGGAAATTCAAGACGGAAAAACTGCCCTATTCTAGGAAGATGCGTGGCAACAACTACTCAAGCTGGAAAGCCCTGAATTCTTAAATATCCAAAGAAGAAACCAGGAGCTAGGGAGAAAAATAGTGAACCATTACTGGAAAACTAATGAAAATGACCAAGCATGGAGAATGTGGCTATTCAGTGAGACAGAACCGTTGGAGGGAGAAAGCAACAGTTTAAGAGCACTGAAAACAGAGCTAGCTAAAAGAAAGATAAGGAAAGAATGGGAGACAGACCAATTACATTGGGGCAAGCTCGAGGGGGGAAATTTCACACTCAAAGAAGCAAGAATCTATATAGAAGGGACTGAACATGAAGGAAAAGTAAATTGGCACAACACAGTGTGGGATGCGAAACTTTGGCCGAAGATTAAAACTTTCCTATGGCTCTTGATGCACAGAAGAATGCTTACCTGGGAGAACCTAAGGAAAAAAGGGTTTATAGGCCCATCACGTTGCCCCCTGTGTGGAATTGAGGAGGAAACCATGAATCACCTCCTAAATACTTGTGAATGGACAGACAGCCTCTGGAATTGGATGGAAACCATTCTTAAGAGAACGGACAGGGTAAGGAATTCAATTCAGGAAACCATAGAGAATTGGAGAGGCAATTTCTCCAACACCCAAATGGTTAATACAATATGGAAACTTATCCCAGGGTTTATAGCATGGTCGGTATGGAAAGAAAGAAATAGGAGAGTATTTCTAAATGAAACCAGAGACATAAACTTTATTAAAGACACAATTCTGCAAAACATCAGAGAAACAATTATCTCTAAAGGGAAAGTGGAACAGGACAAGAACATCTCGATCTTGGACTTACAAATTCTGAAGGCATTTGGTATTGAGATGGAAACCATCACGGTATCAACAAATCAGTGACAGCAACAAAGCACCGACGTGAATACCTAGATTCCTCCTCCGATAGGCTTTCATAAACTCAACTTTGACGGAGCCTCTCGGGGAAATCCGGGGCCTGCAGGTATTGGCGGTGTTCTTCGAGACAACAATGGCGAAATTCAACATATTTACAGTCAATCGCTGGGTGAAGGGACTAATAATGAAATGGAATTTGCAGCTTTAGAGCAAGGATGAGAATTTTCAAGCGCTTGAAAACAGGACCCACCATGGTGGAAGCGGACTCTCAACTAGCGATCACGACATCAAGAAGAATGTATTCGGGAGCCAAACTGAGTAAGGTTACGAAGCACTGGAGGCTTGCCAAGGTCACAGAGCTCATAGCTAATCACCTCTCATGTCTTGATGGAATCATACTACATGCAGTAAGAAGAAAGGAGAATGTAGTGGCAGATCATCTGGCCAACTATGGGATTGATAATCACTTAGCCTACCCGGACACCTGTTGGCATGAGGTCACATGCACTGCACTTCGAAGCAAATGTACTCTTCTATCGAGACAAGACATAAATTAACGAAAGAAGTGGCGCAGGGGTACGAAGGATTTCACCTTAACAAGTGAATGAAGACAACCAATCGGAGGAACATTAGGTGGCAGACCCGGGAGGTACAAAAGAAGGAATGGAAATTCATACGCACGAACAAAGAGCATGAACCGAAGCGTACATCCAACAAAAAATATGAGCAGCACCGACAACAAATCACAAAGGAGGACACTTGGCAATCCACAAATTGGCTCAAGCGTGGCAGAGTTAATACTAAGGATATGTATCATGAACAGGAATTGGGAAATAGGAATAGCAGTTATTATGGCAGGATATGTGCCTATCTGACGACGAAGTGGAACTCCCCAGGCCAGACATGGCTACCCTCTACTATAACTAGGACCTTCCACCAAAAGATAGACACACAACTCTCCAGCGTCAGGCAACATAGCAATAGTGGTGATATTAGGAGTTTCAGTGTTTCTGCGCTCTGCAATAGCAGTATGGCTCGTGAGGGAAGCTGAAATCTATCAGCTAACAGAGACCTTCAGAAGGCCCGGGAAGCCTATGAAACCTGGACTTCCCAAAAGGAAAAATGCAAGATCGAGAGCTGGAAGCAGTTGTAGTAGAGGAGGAAGAACATCTGGAGGAGCAAGATTTGGAGAAGGAAGTGGAATGGATTCATGATCCGGGAACTGCAACCACTCGAGCTACACAATTTGTTCGTACCCAGACTGAGATGTGGAGGATGAAAACTATGCTAGCCAAGGCGCTTAGCATGCAGGGGGAATACATCAATCAAGCACATCAGGCTATCTCCCTAATTTCAACAGAGCACACGGCTAAGTTGGAAGCCATAGATTTCAATCTCAGTGCACTGACTCAGGATGTCGGCATACTCTCACAGAAGATGAGTGTCCTCATCAGTCTCCTTAGGCACTCCATTCATCAAGATCCCTCCGCTGCAGGGGAGGTCTTGGAGGAAGCTACTGATACCAGTAAGGGGAAACAGATCACCCAGCGTGCTCCTCAGCCTGGGAAAACGACTGCTCCGGCTAGCCTGAGCGCTCCTAGCAAAGCTTATGTAATCCTAAAGCTGTAATAGCTTTCTAGTTTCAGTTCGTGTTTTTTGTTTTAGCATGTTTTGTTTCTGGTTTTGGAGTTACTAATTTCTTAGGTTCTAGGAGGTCCTCTTGGCTATCCCTCTTTGTTTATATCCAATCGCCCAAGAGGGTAAATTGTTTTTGTGCAGTCTCAAGCCCCCTTTTGAGCAACCCTGCGTGGTTGGCCTTGGAACGTTAAAGTTTTAGCGGCTCATAGTCATTTTGATAGGTCAAGGAAGCTTTACTTTTTTCTATGCGTGCAAACCATTTTGTAAAATATGTATTTTATGAATTAATACAAAACTGTTGATTTACAAAAAAAAAAAATTAACTTTGTTCAAAAAAATTCTCACAATATGTAATTAACTTAAATTAAACTATACACTTCGATTTAATACATTTAGGCTAATCTCTAAACAATTATGAATTTATACATTTAATATAACAATTATGAATGATACTTAGCTGTCAATAATCTTGATGTTGAATTTCTTCTCATATTTGAAACAAATTTAGATATCTGGATATTTATCACATATATACTTTTATATATGAAATATTATGTCTATTTTGTTTTTTTTTGGATAAATTATACATTCTTTTAAACTCAAATTGTATTCAAATTCAAATATCACTACCATGGTTGACATCCATGGAACAATTTGATTATACTTCTATATATGAAATCTTCCGTGTTTTGCTTTTTTGGGATAAATTATGCATTCTTTTAAACTCAAATTATATTCAAATTCAAATATCACTACCATGGTTTACATCCATGGAAGGATTTGAATTATGTGAGAGGAACTGAACTCTAAAATGAACAAATGTACCTCAACATGAGTGAATCTTTGGAGCATTTTCAGAAAATGAACAGGAGCCTAGATAAGGGATTCGACATCATACACACCGAGAGAGTTTTCCTGGATCATCACAAGGCCCATAACTTGTTCAACGTGGTGGCGACTTGGCATGGAATTGGGTACGAGATCATCCATTTCGACATTTTGCAACATCTCAGCAGGGGCCCCTCCAAGTCCCAGGCACCGACACTAGACAGAGCTCTGTGTGAGCGGGTCTAGAGTATCGTGGGTGAGATCAAATTCTTTCCCGACTATCGAAACCATGTGGCAACCAACAACTATGTGCGGGAAGTGTTGAGGACCATGTACATGTTACCCTTGGATAATGTTCACATATGTACATGCACCTACTTAGCCTTAATTAGTTTCAGTTCAACTCTAGTTCTCGCATGTGATGTGCACTTGTATTTAGTTAGTTAACTTGAGTGCTTACATGTGATGTGCACTTAAATTTAGTTAGTTAACTCGAGTGCTTATATGTGGTGTGCATTTGGCTTTGGTTAGTTAACTCTACTGCTTGCATGTGCATGTGCACATTAACATAACATAAAGCACACTTAACTTCAGTTAGCTTTAATTGTACATAGTTATTGCATGTACAACTAAGCTTAACTTGGTTGCTTTATGTATTGATTCTCAAACCAATATTGTATAAAAAAAATTGTGTAAGCTTGGTAGGATCATTTTTCTATTGATATTACATGAAAATAAGTATACTTTATGCAAAATTGTAGGTGGCCTCAACCTGCCCGCAGGAAACCAGCTCTGTTGGCCACCTATCTGCATCGAACGTTGTCCAAAATTTAAAAAGATTTTTCCTTACCATCCATGCTACATTGGCAACTTTATCTACTATATAATTCTTATTAAAATAGTAAATGCTAACCGTCATATAGACAAAATTATACTGACAGGGCTGCTTCAGTCATCTGATGAGTCCACAGGGGTTGGGGCTTTCGTGCTTGAGCCCGGGATTTCACTTCTCTTCATATCCTGAAGGCTCTGTTCAATCCTGTTCACAGTGAGGTTGTTGTGATACAACTGCAATTGGACAGATTGTATCTTCCTTTGCAGGTCCTTCCTACTTGGCTCAGCTGGTCTATCTTCATCCGGGTCTTCTCTTTCCTTATAGGTTGTCATTGCGCGGGCCAGGATGTTTTCATGACCAAATATTGTTGGATGGTTTGGCGGAACAACGTTTGGCATCCTTTGGTATTCCCAAGGTCTTTAACTATTGTTTCCCATTCATCCGCCTTGATCTCTTGATTTTCTATGTTATTGTTTAGTTCTCTTTCCCATTCGGACATTACTGCTTTCATCTCAGGCGATGTTCCTATGATGCATGCATTGATCAGGTTCTCCATACTCTCCTTCCCTGTTTTCCTGCCTCTTTTGCTTGGTCCTTTGCTAGAAGTTGGTTCCAAACCTCTCATATTTTTTCCGATCTTTCCCATTCCTATGTTTCCTCTCTTTCCCGGTTGGTTACCTTCCTTCGCCATCATATTCTCCTTTCACCTTTTGTCCTCCCTTTTCGAGAAGCGCGCCTATATCTGAGCTGGAGCACGGTTTGACTGCCGAGGCTTCGGAGTTCTCTGCACTATGCTTTTTATATTACCTAAAACGGAAACCAAGAATATAACATTGTAAGTCATCAACAGATTAATTAGAGTGGCCTTAGGCATCCCCCATTCCAAGTACGACTTCTCTGGCATGATCATTTTTAATCGCTTTGTTCCCTAAGAACTATGATAAACCTCATTAACAACCTAATTCCCCCCTCCCTCCTCTGAGAATTGGAGGATAATGACCTCCCCTTCGTTCTGGTAGCTTCCCATAGGAATTTGAAGAGCCCAGTTACCCAGCTCCCTCGAGGCTTCCCTGCACCTCCTTCCTACTATAATTGCAACCCTACCCTGGGTATCGCCACCCCAACGAGCAAGGGATTTCTTCTCAATGTCCCACCAGGCTATAAATCTCATACCGGTCCACGAGAGAGTTATCCTTCAACATTGGGTCCCCTCAAAGGAGCTATGCAAAAGCTTTCTTAGAGCGATTTCCCTCCCCAAATTGCAACCCCAGTTACTGCCTCTATTCCCACAGAACTTTTCCAGGTCCAGGCTCGGCTCTGGATTGAGGAATATCAGCCTTGTTAACAATTCTAAGGATCCTTCTAACCCTCCGCACATTACTAAGACACCTTCCTTCCTGAGCCACATTCTCAACCAAAGTAGCTCGTTAGGAATGTTCCTACAGCCACTGTGGAAACCCCTATGGATATCCTAGCAGGCCGCATTACAACTCGGCTTTTTTCCCTTACCCTGGGACCTATCTACCCTGAGGCCAATACCAAGGTTCCCAAACCTCCCTCCCTGGGTGAAAAGATTATCAAATTCTCCCCAAGATAACAAGACAAAACCCCAAGAGAAACGACTGACCTCAACAGTGAACACATTCAGGGGCATCATTACCATTAACTAGTGTTGTGCTTCTAAAATCATATTTTCCAAACAATCGTGAGTGAGAGCTTAGAGGACATACCAGTTCTTGTAGGCAAAAACCGAACGCTGCTCAGCGTCCTCCAACCCTCATCCTTGACCACCTTCATCTGCACGTTCAACCTTGTCTTGCTACATGCAAATTCCTCTTAGCCTAGCTTTCTTAAGTTTTTGTCTTTCTGTCCACCTGCCTCGCCTACCACCAGAAGGACTCACCACGTGCCTTCTTCCTCCATCTTCCGCCCATTCTCCCACATGATTATCTCAAGATGGGGTTCCCCTGACTTCCCCATAATTGCCCTGCATTAAGTCTCTCCTACCGCCGGTTGCTCTTGCCACGAATTTACTCCAGCTACCTCGCCACTTGTCGTCTGTCGTTGCCTTCCTCCCTCTACCAATCTTGACACCTGGCCATCCTCTCTCACCTCTGCCCGCTTGAGCAGCTGTCTCTGCCCTGTACTGCCCACTGCCCCACTGCCATTTGCTTGCTCTCGTGGCTAACGTCTTCTCCCTCTGCCCTCCGTGCCAGCTAGGCGTCTGATCCCCCCTCGGCCCACCATGGCCGCTGACCTTCCTTTCCCTCGTTTATTCCACCCTGCCTTTCGCACCCCAATCAGGGGTAACCAATATTGTATAATTGAATTCATTCTTTGTTCGACTTTTCTTTTTCAATTCTTGCGAGTTTGTGCAATTATTATTCAACTAGATCCTCATTTGTGCTCTAATAATTTTACATGGTATCGAAACTATAGGGGTCTGGAGAAGGTCCATGAACAATATTTTGTAGGTTTGAAGATCAAGAATTGGAAATTGTTCCGAGATTTGATTTCCATATTAGAATATTGGAGAATTGCCACAATTGTTGCTATAGCTACAAGGTGAAAGAATGGAATTCCCATCTTTGGCTATTCTTACTCTGTATAACTACTTCTAATGGAAGCCATAGATTTTGCTTCCCCTCAAAGGCAAAGGCTTGTATCAGATAGTTATGAATATGGAAGTCGAACCTAATTCCACCATTAAAAAATCCAAATACTTCAATGGGATAGATAAGGCTTTTGGTATTCTATTATTGACCATATCTCCAGCATTGTGTTTCCATGTGGACACATGTACCACTCCGAATGAAGTTTGGACAACCTTGGAGAACTTATTTGGAAAGCAGGATGAGATGTAGGCTCATATTCTTGAAAATGAGTTAAATTCCTTAGATCCAAACAGGTTTGAGAACATTCACGATTTCTTTATGAAATTCAAATCATTGCTCCTACAATTACATGATTATGGGATCGATGAATCCAAATAGGAAGTTCAATAGATCCTTTCTATTTTGTTTAAATTAGGTCTTGAATATGTTGTTTTTGTTTCGACATTTCATACAGTTATACTTGCAACTGGAGATAAATGGAAAATGTCCAAACTTGATGCATTTATTGAGTCTCTCATTCATGAGCAGGATAAGCTCATCAAAATGGGTTCATTAAAGTCTTCAAATGCACATGCACTTGCCATGCATGAGAAAGGAAAGTCCAACTCGAAACCAAATTAGCAATCCAAAGGCAAAGGAAAGACAAGAGATCCAGATCCAAGAAAAGGAGGAAATCCAAAACCTCCATATGACTCTTCCAACTCCAAGGGTAAGAAGGGAAAGAAAGGAAACTCCAAGTGTCCTTATTGTAACAGAGGTTATCATCCTGAATCCTCTTGCATGCAGAAGACTATTGATCTGATGGCAAAGACTCTTCAGCAAAATAATCTTGGTCATCACATTCCAGAAAGTGCCAAGAAGAAGATGGAAGAAAAACCATTAGAAACAAGGGGTAATGGTCATGCTTTGATTGTCCTTCATTCTACATTGCAAGAATAATCATCGATTCAAGAGCTTCGCACCATATGGTTCCTTCAAAGGAAACCTTTTCTTCTCTACATGCATACTTAGGACCTCTTATTCTCATGGGGGACAATTCTGCAGTTGAAGCAACTGGACAAGGAAGAGTGCGATTCGAAAATAGAAGTGTTGAGAATGTCTTGCATATTTCAAGGCTTTCTATGAATCTTCTTTCAGTGTATCAGATGACACATTCTGGCACCAGAAGGAAAGTGGAATTTACCCCCGATTCTGTGAGCATTTATAATATGCAAACCAACTTGAAGATTGCATCTGGCAAGGTAAATGATCAATCTTGTTTGTATACATTTTCTGATTTTCTTCTTCAGTTAGATTCTATTTTGCTACTTACGCATGCAAATGAAGAAAGTAGGATTTGGCACGAGAGAATTGGGCACTTGAATTTCATATATATGCATCAACTTAGCAAGCAAGGGACGGTTAAAGGATTGCCGACCATTGAATTTTCAAATGGCATTTGTAATGGATGTGCTCTTGGAAAGCATCCACAAGACAAGTTCGAGAAGGGGCATGCATGGAGAGCCTCTTCACCTTTGGAGCTTGTACATAGTGATCTCCTGGGTCCATTTCTAGTATCTTCAATGAGCAAAGCAAGATATGTATTTTCATTTATGTAGCTGCTTTTTCAATTATAAACTTTAGTTATTAGTATGCATTCTCAAATCTTCTATTCCTTTTGTGTATCTTTGCACCTTTAGGGGCAATTGCTAGTTACTAATGATATATGCCTTATATCAACCACATTTACTAATGTGGTTGTGCTAGTTAACTATGGATATTCACTCCCACTTATAATGCTAAAAACACCATAAATCATAGCCGTATAACGTTTTATTTGATTTAGTATAATTATTTTAAAATAAATCTCAATCTTGAATTATTTTTAAAATATTCTATCAATTTAATCATCCACCCAATAATTATTAATTGAGCGGAGAGACTCATTCTACAACAAAGTATGAGTGAATGCTTAAGTTTAAGTTTGTCCATCTATCTATTCCCTAAAAAAAATTATGTTCTAAATAGAAAAATAATGTTTGTTATAATAAAAAAATATATGAGTAAGATGTTTAAATCTTATACATTCCGAAAATATTTCAACAAGAGATTACAATAAACTATTTGAAGATTTGAAGATCTACGTAAACTAATTTATGTTGATATTAATTTCATATAAGAATTAATATTGACATATACTTAAAAATATATTACTAATAAAAAAACCATTTTAATATAAATTAAGTATATATTATATATCATTTAAAAAACATTATGTATATATTATTAAAAAATCATTTTTATGGTTAAAAAAATTATTTGGTCTATATATATTCTCTTTAGCATTCAAAAATAAAATTTTAAACAATGAAAAATAACGTATTTTATTTTACACTCTAAAAAAGTTTGCACTTGAAAAAATTTGGTATTCAGGTTAGATTCTTATTTAAGATGAATCTATAATAATACTCAAATTAAAATTTCAAAACCTTATTCTACAATAAACATTATCACTATAAAACCAATTCAAATATATTTGAATAGATCAAATCCTATTATTGTTTTTTCTTGGAGTGGTCTATGGAGGTGGAGGAATTGCCCAGAATCTGGGCAAAAAAAATTCAAAAAATCTTGCAGTAACAGTGTTTGGATCTTGTTTTTCATAGTGGAAATGGATTCATACCATCACAAACTTCTAAAGCACCCAAAATATGAAGTTTAACAGCTATAACTTAGATTTAGATAAATTCCTTCAGAATTTTATCAAAATAAGACCAGAATTTCCATAATTTTCAGGGCAAAAAACACAATCTTATTAAACACCTGTTTTTTTTATATTCAAATTAACCTATTTTTAATTTCTTTTTAAGCAACTTGAAAATATTGAAATAAAAATTAACCTAGTTTCCACTGCACGTACTTTGCCATGTGTTAATGTACGTTATCTTGAAGCTAGTTGGACAGTAAAGTACAGAAGTCAAAATCAGAATTTTGTTTGGTGTCATGGTAAACACGGGAGATAAATCGAAGGCAGACTGTGCGTGAGAGAACGTGACCACATGACAGCAAGAATGCATACAAAACAAATCAGTGAACAGTAAGAAGGTACACAGAGCATGGCAAACGAGACTTCTGCGCATGGCCGAATCAAATACAAACAAGTAGTTTTTAGGTTGGCATCATCTTCCAAACCAATGCCGTGAATGACTCGAATTATTAATATGCGAAGATGGAGATGGGGTAGATATGAACAATAATATGGAAGAAATTTGCACCACTGGGTTAGCAATATCCATGGATCGATGGCTGTTGAAGAAACTCTGGTGTTCCTGGTACTTCCTCTGGATATGTTTGCTTATCTCTTCTGTAATCGTCTACACCCCACTGCTATTCTCTATCTCGGATCTTCATAATCAGAGTGTCAAATGCAGGGACTCCGCACTAAACAGCATATCTAGTAGCCCAAAACCAGGATCCCACATTTTAGCTCCCTACTCTGGCGATATTCGTCTGCTGGAAACTTCATGGAATGAGCTCAGTTTTGACCCCAACCCACCTCAAAAGCGCCTCAACATCGCCTTATTTGTGAAGAAATGGCCGGCCAAGGGCATGGCTGGGGGCCTGGAACGCCATGCTCAGACTTTGCACCGGGCCCTGGCCAAGCGAGGCCATGTTGTGCATGTGTTCACTGCAGGGTCCAAGGTCGAGGACGAGAAAGAAGACGAGTGTATGCACTTTCACTGGAGCGATAGGTAAAATTTTAACAACAATTTAGATTGCAGTAACAAGATCAGGTTGTATTGATATTTCGTGATTTTTTCTGGTATGAATTTTTACTATCTATATTGATGGTAGAGTTTAGCTTGCAGTAGCAAGATCAGGTTGTATTCATATTTCGTGAATTTTTATTATATGAAATTTTTTGATTTGAGGAATATTTTGGTATATTAGTCTCATTTACAGAAGAAATGGTATTTTGGTTAAGATTGTGATTTTTTATTTTTAAAATGCACTTTTAAATATATTAATAGATTCAGTACTCTTAAAAACAGTTTAAGCATTTTATCTTTAACTATTAACTATTGAACAACTTAAACTTATGATTTTTCTAAATCTCTACTGGATTTTAAACAAAATTGGTTAGAAAAAAGTATTCCGAAAATAATCATTTTTTTATTAAGTGTTTTGGCATATGATTATTGTTATATTGATTACAGAATTTGGAAATATTTTAAAATCCAAGAAAATTGAGAACTTTGCAGTGTCCAAAATATTTTCCAAATCTATAATCAAATTAAATTCAAATATATATTTTGATTTATGCATTTAATATACATCATAAATAACCATTAATTTATTTTAATTTAATTTTAATGTATGGCTAATGTTATATTTGATTATAGTTTTTAAAAATATTTTAAATTGATAATGAATTTTGAAAATAATTAAAAATAAAATTAAAAATTAAAATTTACTATGTCCAAAATATTCCTAATTTTATAATCAAATTAAATTCAACTATATTGTGACTTTTAACTTCCTATACATTTAGTATAAATCTAATGTATAAACCATTTAAATAATTATGAATTATACATCCAATAATGTGTTTTCTTCCTTATGTTATAGACTATCTGCTATATTACATTTTGATGGTTACATCTGAACTCAATTCGCTCATTTGGGGAACTATGTGTCTTCCCCTTTCACAATGATCTATTTATTTCGACTGAGGCTTCCCAACTCCCATGTATAATGATCTTTATATCTCCTTAATATAATTTATATCGCTTTTTTTCTCTGAAAAAAAATAAATTTAAGCCCCTACCAATCTCGATGTTGAATTTTTAAATTGAACATGACTAAGGCGGCTTAGGGATTTGATTTTGTGAAGGAAATTGAATTCAATATATGGTTATCTTTCTATCTATTGTAGATTTCAAAAATTTCTATCTATTGTAGATTTCAAAAAAATATTTTAAAATAAGACCCAAAAAATAAACCAACTTAATCAGTTGACTTTATTCATGTTCAAAATATTTCCAAAATATACACCAATAATCTTTAAAATATAAACCAATAATCTTAAATTTACAGTGAACAATCTTAATGTTAATTCTTGATATCTATCCGATATATACTTCTATATTGAAATCTTACTGTTTTTTTTAACTGAACTGTAAAATGTACAAATGAATCTCAACAGGAGCGAGGCTTGGGAACATTTTCACAAAGTGAACGTGAGCCTAGACAAGGGATTCGATATCATACACAGCGAGAGCGTTTGCCTGCATCACCGCAAGGCCCACAACTTGTGCAACGTGGTATCGACGTGGCATGGAATTGGGTACGAGATCGTCCACTCCGACATCTTGCAGGAGCTCAGCAGGGGCCCCTACGAGCCCCGGACACCGACACTAGAGAGGGCTCTGCGGGAGCGGATCCTGAGAGTTGTGAAGGAGATCAAATTCTTTCCCGACTATCGACATCATGTGGCAACCAGCGACTATGTGGGGGAAGTGCTGAGGACCGTGTACATGTTACCCTTGGACAATGTTCATATCATACTCAACGGTGTGGACGAGGCCCGATTCAGGCCTGACAGCGACAGGGGCCGAGGGTTTCGTCTGCGATACAATGTGCCTCTGGAGGCGAAACTCGTTCTGGGAATGGCCGGAAGGCTGGTCAAGGACAAGGGCCACCCGCTGGCTTTTAGGGTTCTTCAGGGGCTTTTGGCCACCAAAGAAAATGAAGATATATACGTTTTGATTGCGGGGAATGGACCCTGGGCGGCCAGGTACAAAGAGCTGGGGCCTAATGTTAAGGTCTTGGGTCCCCTGAGCTTGGCTCAGCTCGGGGATTTCTATAATGCTTTGGATATATTTGTGAACCCTACGCTGAGGTCTCAGGGGCTTGACCATACCCTCATAGAGGCCATGCTGTGTGGGAAGCCATTGTTGGCCACTCATTTTGATAGTATTCGGAAGAGTGTGATCGTGAGTTCTGAATTTGGTTATACGTTCAGTCCGACGATTGAGTCGTTGAAGAGGACGCTGCAGAGGGTTGTTGAGGATGGGAAGGAGGTCCTGAGAGAGAAGGGTTTGGCTTGTTATCAGAGAGCTTCGAGGCTGTTCGCTACTCACAAGATGGCTTCTGCTTATGAACGATTGTTTCTTTGTATTTCAAACAAGTGTCGCGTTGATCAGACTCTGGATTTGTGCAAGTATCCTCTCGATTCTGATTCCTTTTCTGTAACTCTTCCTCGGGGTTCTGTTGACCAGTAACAACCTGAGGTCTCGAAGAAGGGAACCATAAAATATTTGAAGCCTTGTCCATATTCCTTCTGCGTGTTCTTATTTGGTTCTCAATTTCCTTTATTTAATAATCTTTTTATAAGGTAAAATAGTTTAAGATAATTCATTGTACAGTTTATCCTATCAAATGAATTATAAAACCTCAGTGTTGAAGCACTTTTCAAGCTTGTTCTTTTGGCATGTTTGGTTACACATAGAATCATATTTCATAGTCGTAGTTAGCATATGTTATAAGTGGTACACACAATAAAACCGATAATGATGAAGAAACTTAGTACAAAAGTTTAAGATAGATTTTTAGAAGGTTTGAGTTTTTTTTATGGAACCAAATCATGTTGGAGTTGTATGAGGAGCATGATTTACTTTTCATCTGAATAACTATTATACTTTTCTTTTTAGCTCGGCTTGGTTAGAGTCTAGAATTAATAATAAAGTAGAATTAATTGAATTTTTGCTTAGTCTTTAACTTTGAAATGTCCAAGTAAGTGAAATGTTTATAAATATTGGGTTCTTTAGCCTTACAACTACATAGACCATTTTCGCTCCAATCCATCCACTCATATATTTAGTGATACCAAATTCTTTTTATAATTAATAACAATAAAATAATTTAGAATAAAGTAATAATTTACTTAATTTTTATGATTTTTATTTTTTAAATCATGTTAATGTGAGATGTATAATAAAGTAAGTGTTTTGATGCATATAAATGTTTATCAACCATTTACTTTATATGACTCTATTAGTTTAATTCTCAATTGTCAATTTGTAATGGCAACTTGCTATCCAAAAATATACATACTAAAAAAAACCACACCACATGAAATAACTAATAATAAAAATATAAAAAAACAAACTCTCACTTCTATTAAATACCTAAAAACAAATCCTTAATCAATTACATCAAAAATAAATTTAAATTTATTTTACAACTCAAAAAAAATTTAAAATATATATATATATATATATATAATTACTTCTATTACATTCAAATTCATATACATGCGAATACCTAAAATCCTATATTTTAAAAATATTGAAATAAAAATTAACTTATTTTTCACTATACCAGTAAACAGCTTAAAATAAAATCACTAAATATTAGGCACAGGTGAAGCATCCTGAACAATGGCCTTGTGAGCAAAAACCTTAGTTCCCAAAATTCTATATTAAAATCCTCCCTAGAGGAAGAGTGTAAACATATCGTGATGTCCTGCCAGCCTTACAAAAAAAAACAACAATGCAAACATATTGTGATGTCATACCAGGATTTAAAACAAAACATCGAGGTATCAAAGCTCAGCTACTTTGCCATCTGTCCACGTACGTTAAGTCGAAGCTAGCTGTGTCAGTAAAGCAGAAGAATCAAATCGGGATTTTGTTTGGTCTCAACTCACGGGCAGACCAGCAGACTCTGCGTGAGAGAACGTGATCACATGACACCAAGAACCGAGACAAAACAAATCAGTGAACAGTAAGAAGGTACACAAAGCAGCTCAAAAGAGACTTCTGCGAAGGGCCGAATCAAACTACAAACAAGTAGTTTACGGATTGGCCTTATCTTAAAATATATATATATAGTGCATGAGTTTAATTAGTACTGGCATTGATTCATTGCCGAATCAAACTACAAACAAGTAGTTTACGGATTGGCCTTATCTTAAAATATATATATATAGTGCATGAGTTTAATTAGTACTGGCATTGATTCATTGAAGTACAGATTTAATATGATCCGAGAAAGATTAATGTTTTTTTTGAATAAATGGAGGCCCGGAACAGCAGACTGTGCGTGAGAGAACGTGATCACATGACACCCAGAACCGACAAAACAAATCAGTGAACAGTAAGAAGGTACACAAGGGCCGAATCAAACTACAAACAAGTAGTTTACGGATTGGCCTTATTTAAAAAAAAAAAAAAAATCTAGTGTGTGAGTTTAATTAGTAGTGGCATTGATTCATTGAAGTACAGGTTTAATATGATCGGAGAAAGATTAAATTTTTAAGTAAATTTGGCGTTAGTATATATTTATATTAAATATGGATATAACATGAATTAAGACATATCAAATTTTTTTACTTGTAATTTTTTAGGATACAAAATATAATGTTATTTTTCATTGTTTAAATTGTATTTTGAATATTAGATCAAATAAAAATTTTAACTACAAAAAATTAATTTTTTCAATAAATATATATATATATATATATTAAATGATATATAATATATACATAATTGATATTAAAATATTTTAGGTAACACTTACATCAAGACTTTTCATCAATAATATCACACAAATTAAAATAGTTTTTTATTATTAATATATTTTTAAGTATATGTCAATATTAATTCTTATTTAAATGTTTTATCGATAAACCACATTAAATAATTTTTTATATACAACATTAAAATAATTTATTTTAACAAAATATATATATATATATATATATATAATATATATAAAATTGATATAATATACGCATTTTTTGTTTCTACTTATTTTATTTTATATTATTATTATTTTTATTTTATTTTATATTATTATTATTTTTTAAGTATAATGGATATTACTTTTCTATTTAAAATATATTGTAATGGGATAGATGGACTGACATACTGACACATCCTTGGAATATAAAATAAATTTTTCCACTAAAATATACTAAGATAAAAATAAAATAAATATAAAGCATATGAAATAAATTTAAGCCAATAATTCAGTATCTATGGACGGATGAATGTTAAGTACTTCCTCGGGAGATTTTTGCTCATCTCTCTGTAATCATGTACATCTCACTGCTCTTCTCTATCTCGGATCTTCATAATCACAATGTCAAATGCAGGGAGTCTGCAATGAACAGCATCTCTAGTAGCCCAAAACCAGGATCCCACATTTTAGCTCTCTATTCTGGGGATATTCGTCTGCTGGAAACTTCATGGAACGAGCTCAGTTTTGACCCCAATCCACCTCAAAAGCGCCTCAATATCGGCCTATTTGTGAAGAAATGGCTGGCCAAGGACATGGCTGGGTGCTGGAACGCCATGCTCAGACTTTGCACCGGTCCCTCGCCTGGCCAAGCCATGTTGTGCATGTGTTCACTGCAGGGTCCAAGGTCGAAGACGAGTGTATGCACTTTCACTGGAGTGATAGGTAAAATGTTAACACGAGTTTAGATTGTAGTAACAATATCAGGCTGTACTGATATTTCTTATATGAAAATTCTGCAGCTGTATGAAATTTGGTGAAATTTCCCATTTTCATAGATTTGGTTATTTTTTATAGAAATTATAAAGTTATTTTTATATCGTTGGTAGATTTTAGGAATATTTTAGTTTAATGTTATTTTTAATTTTAACTGGATTATAGATTTAGGGAATATTTTGGATTTAGAATAAGAGGATCAATTTTTATATAAATTGTAGTTTGGAGTGAGAATTTAAGTAAAGTCAATCAATTGATTTTGCTAATATAAAAAATATTTTCAAAATATACAATCAAATTAAATTCAACTATTTTACTTATATTCAAAATATTCACAAAATCAGTCAAGAATGTTGATTCATCCAGTTTCCAGGCCATTTGAGTAGGGTTCGGCTTTGGAGCACGCTCAACATCTAGCCGCCATTGCTCCTGCAGAGCTCTCTCGACAGCCTCTTACAGTTGAGACCAACCAGCGAGAGTGGGATAGCTTTGCGCGGTGAGACTCTTCATCAAAAACTTGAGTCTAACCAATATGGATGCCGGAGAGGGCCCCTCTCCCCTCCCTCCTAAGATTGCTGCCTTCAAACGATTGGTAGCCTCTTGTGGCAAGAGGAAAGCAAACTCGAACCAGCATAAATTTGTTAAGAAAGTCAAAGCCATCCCTTCGGTAGAACTGCATGTGGAACACCCGCATTGGACTACGCTGAACCTGGCAGAACGAGGGCTCATAGGACAATTCACGGGTCTCTGGTCCTCTCCCAAAGCTACTAATGGATGGATCCAGCGAAACTGGAGGCCCCTTGTCTCAGAAGGAATACGAAGCCACATGGTAGGTAGAGGTTATTATGTTTTTGTTTTCGAATCAACAGAAGATCGAGATCTCATTTTCCGAAATGGTCCATATTTCATGGGTCCCCAAGGGCTCTATCTGAATAAATGGACGTCGGACTTTGATCCTTCCCAAGACACTCCTTCAGCTGTCCCTGTCTAGGTAAGGTTACCCCATCTTCCTCTTCATTGCTAGAACTCGAAATCTATGGAAACAATCGGGAACAAATTAGGAAAATACATTGATAGGGCTGAAAGGAGAGAACAATATTCGTGTGCCAGAATATGTGTTGAAGTCAATCTGGAGATAGGATTGCCTGAGCCGATCAAGTTGACCATAGTTGGCTGGTCTCACATCTAGGAACTAGATTATGAACAGCTCCCCTTCAAGTGCCGACACTGTCACGACTATGGTCATTTCACTCGAAACTGCAAGAAGAAAACTGAGGAAGAATTTGAAAAAGAAAAGGGAAAATAGTGGACACAAGCCAGAAAAATACGCACAACCAAATAGGCCAACAGAGTGAAAAGGAAGGGAGGGAATCCAGAGACCGGAGGACCCTTTGCTGGGAAGAGTTTAACCAAAGATCAAGCCGCAGCAAATGCCATCATCTCAACAAATCCTTTTGCTGCCCTAAACCCTCCAGAAGACCAACCAGAACTTGAAGAGGGAGAGGTGCAAGAGAATATGGAACAGATAGCAGACACAAAAATAAACTCAAGATCTCAAGAACAAACTGCAGAAGCCATTGCAGAAACCCCTTGTCTAGATGCAATCCAACAGGAAAATCAAGGCCCTCCAATAGGCGCCACTTCCCCTCTTATGCAGAAATGACCAAAAAGAAAACGCTGATAGACAGTCTTGGTTCTTTTGAAGATGAACCTCTTCAACAATCCAACAAAAAGTCAGGAAGGAAGTCTCACAAGGAGATCAGAGAAGAAGAGGCAGAGCGACTAAAGATGCAGGACAATCAGTCCACTATCAAAATGCCACTAGGAAGAAACACAAGGACCAGACCCCCAAAAGGTGGGTCTGCACCGCCCCTCTTTAGTAATAATGCAGATTGTCTCTTGGAATTGCAGGGGTCTGGGAAATCCTCTGAAAGCTGAAGCAGTAAAAGATCTATTAAGAATGGAAACCTCAAACATTCTCCTGCTCCAAGAGACAAAGATGAAGAATATGCTCTTATATCTTTAAGTCGAACCAAATGGAAAAAGAAATCAGGAAAAGCGGTTAGCGCCCGAGGTACTTCAGGGGGCCTTGCAACCTTATGGTCGGAGGATATGTTCCAGCTTAAAAGCTCTTTTGCAACCCAACACTGGATATATACAGATCTTCTACACCTCCCAAGTAAGATTTCTTTAGCTCTCTTCAATATTTATGTTCCTGTTAACTTCCTAGAAAAGAAGGACTGTTGGAATTCTCTCTCTGACTTCCTAGAAATCTATGCCCCCCCCAAACATCATTCCAGCGGGGGATCTCAACATCACTCTAGACCCAAACGAGAAAAAAGGCAGAGTATGGGGTAAAGATCCCTTCCATGCCTCGGTGGAGTCACTGATCTCGCATGGGACCTTTTGGATCCAAACCTAAGAAAGGTCGTTATACCTGGACCAACAATAGAGTTGGTAATGCCAACATTGCTGTCTGTTTAGACCAGTTCCTAGTTCAGAGTACTCTATTGGAGGGGAAGCATTTAATCACTTGAAAAGTTCTGCCCAAAATTACATCTGATCATAATCCCATCTCGCTGCTGATAGAGAAAGAGGAGGACTTGGGCCCTATTCCCTTTAGATTCAACCCTCTTTGGGTATCGAGAGAGGGATTTATGGACATAGTGGCTCACCTTTGGTTGCAACCAGTTGAAGGATCCCCAAACTTTGTGTGGGAACAGAAACTCAAATACACTAAGTCTGCATTAAAAGCCTGGGAAAAATAAAAACCCTTTCCACTCCAACGAGCCATAGAAAAAAGACAGTTCAGGATTTAGCTGAGATTCAGTTAGGCATGGAAGGATTTGAAATCACCAAAGCTCAGTTGCTTATCAAACATAATGCCCGGTTCAACTCCTTTCTTTCCTTTCGACAAGAAGAGGAATACTGGTGCCTTAAGTCCCGCAGCCTTTGGCTCCAAGCTGGAGACAGAAACACAACTTTCTTTCACAGACAATGCAGAGCCCGTCTCTCTCGGAATCACATTTCCGAAATACCCAACATTGAGGGGGAAGTTATCAAAGGTCAGTGTCTCATAAAACAGGCAGCCACAACCCATTTTCAGCACTTGTTCCAGGAGGATGGTTCTTCCGATGATGACCTGGCTGCCAACTTTTTCTCAAACATCCCCTCTCTTGTCACCGCAGATGTAAACACTGGGTTAATGCTACCTTTTTCTGAAAAAGAGATAGTTGAAGTCATTTGGTCAATGCAGCCGAACAAAGCACCTGGGCTAGATGGCTTCACCATTCATTTCTACAAAGCTTGCTGGAATGTAATAAAACTCGATCTTCTCAGAATGGTAAAAGCCTTTGAAAAGAAAGCCAAAGTGGGAGGGTGCACCAACTCCACCTTCCTTGCCCTTATCCCGAAAGAAGTTAACCCTGAATCTTTCAACATGTTCTAGCCAATCTCTCTTTGCAATGCCTCCTACAGGATCCTTGCCAAACTCTTAGCCAATAGACTCAAGCCTCTGTTAGGAAACCTGATCTCCCCTCTGCAGGGCGGTTTCGTCAAAGGAAGGCACCTCATAGGCAATGTGATCCAAGTACAAGAAGCCCTCCACTCTAGCCACTCTCGGAAGGAACAAGGCATGCTCATCAAGTTGGACATGTCAAATGCTTTTGACCGAGTTAAACTTTCATTTCTCTATAAAATCCTCCTCTTGTTCGGTTTTAGTGCTAAATTTGGCAACTTGATAAAAGCCTACACACTCAGACTTTGGATAGCCCCCGTGGTCAATGGAAAACCTTCTGACTTCTTCCAAGCTTCTAGAGGGCTCCGCCAAGGATGCCCATTGTCACCCTTTCTTTACATCTTGTTGGAAGAATCCTTAAGTAGAAAGCTAACACCGGAAATGGAAGTTGGCACTATTCCAGGTATCAAAGGCAGTAAGAGGGGTGGATACTATAAACCACACACTCTTTGCGGATGAATATCTCCTTTTGGGAGGGGTCTCAATAAAGATAGCAAGGGCATTCAAAGAAATCCTTCAACACTTCTATCTAATCACAGGAGCCTTGATCAATAAAAGAAAAAGTGTGGTTTATGGCTGGAATGTAGATCACCCAAATATTCTTCGAATTGCTTGCATATTGTGATTCCCTGGGCATGACAAGTGGGTAAAGATCAAATATGTAGGCCTTCCCTTAACCTTGGGACCAAGCCCTCCCTCCCTATGGACTGAAGTAATTAGCAAGATAAAAGCAAAACTAGCTTATTGGGGAGGCCAATGGATAACAAAGGCTGGAAAGTTAGTTTTGATAAAAGCAGTCCTCTCCGCCCTTCCCATCTTCCAGTCTTCCCTCCTGCTAGCTCCTAAGTCTACCACGGAACAAATTTCCAAATTCCTCTGGGACTTCCTATGGAACAGGGGCAAGGGCAACCAAAGCAAGTTACATCTGGTAAGATGGGATATCCTGAATAGACCTCTCCAGCAAGTTGGGTTACAGATACGGGACCTAGGCTCAGTAAATCTGGCTCTTGGTGGAAAAATCATATGGCAATTGTATGTAGATAAAAATCATCCTGTCAGGAAGATCCTTTGGAAGAAATACCTAAAGGGAGGCTCTCTGAGAAACCTCACAACTGCTTCTACTCCGACAAGAACAACAATATGGAATTTAGTCAGAAGAAGTATCAACCATATTCAACAGAATTTATACAGAATACCGGGTAATGGACAAAGAACATTACTATGGGAGGACACCATTCAAGGGAATGCCCCATTGGCCACCCTAAATTCCTGTAACAATTTAAAGATCCAGCTAGTGAACAAAGGAATCCTCCAGCTTGCAGAAATATGTTCTTGGGATAGCAAAGGGAATTGAGAAAGATGCACTTTTCCAGGGATTCCTGACCCTCTGAAAGCACAAAAAATCTTGCTCTGTGCAGCACTCTCTGGCCTCACCCCTGTCCATCGTACAACCAAAGATCAATGGGGGTGGGGAAAATCTGGAATTTATACAGCAGTTCAAGGATTCTCCTCTCTACAAGTCACACACGCATCTTTGTTGACACAGAAGCTCTGGAAATCCGTTTGGTCTCCCTTTTGCCTACCAAAGGTGAACTTCTTCACTTGGTTACTCATGCATAAAAAGGCACTAACATGAGAAAATCTGAACAAAAGAGGCTTCCACAGCCCCTTTAGATGTTGCCTATGCACTTCCGCTATCGAAACCTCTGACAATTTATTGGTTGACTGCATTTTCACACAAGAAGTCTGGAAGATGGTCCTCTACAGACTTAGCGTACCCACTCCCTCCCAGATTTCAGTCGTTTCTCTATACACCTCCTGGGCAGATCAAAACCTAGAGAAAAAAACTAAAAACACAGGCTAGAAAAACATTTGGCAAGCTATTCCAAAATGCCTTTGGTGGAAAGTGTGGTTGGCTTTAAATGAATGTGTTTTCAACAATAGGCTCCCGAAATCAGTGGAAGTGGCTGCCAAAGTAAAAGCTCTGTTGTTGGAAATTATAGACAAATCATATTTTGCATTTATTTTATCTGCAGAAGTCTTTGCGTGGATAGGACTGTGTGTGACAGGAGAAATGAAAGATTCAATCCACAAACCGATGAAAGCTCCTACTTGGTGCCTACGTCTCTCTGAAGGTGATTTTCTTACGTGCTGGCAGGGAACCCCAAAAGCCACTATCTTCTTTGATGGAGCATCCAAGGGTAATCCATGCACTGTAGGCGCAGGGGGATTGATTCTTACCTAGATAGATTGAATAAAATCAGCTACAGTTGGGGCCTAGGCATAAGTTCAAACAATCAAGCAGAGAGTTACCACCTCTTAAAAGTTTGCCAGATTGTGAAGGAGTTAGGATATAAAATAATCCAAATATTTGGAGACTCGGAGCTTCTGATTAAGCTCTTAAACTCTGAATATTATTTTACTAACCTAGCTTTAAACAAAACCTTGCAGAGAATTCGAAACACATTGAAAGACTTCGACACAGTTGACTCATATCATATTCTGCGGGATTTAAACAAGAAAGCAAACTCGCTGGAAAATAAAGGCTGCCTGTTGTCTCAAGGTAATCTTAGCCTTAATGGAGGACCCTACTCGATTCATCCTTTGCCTTAGAAAATCTACAGAAGGCAGATCTGCACTCACTGGCCCCAATATTCAGAGTGAGAGTGGTAATTGGAACCTTGAAAGTCACAGTCAGGATCGCCAAGCAGCAAGTAGATGGAACAACAAGCACAAGGATTATCAAGAAGAAGGAACAACACCAGAATGTATAACAGCAGATGGAAGAAGGAACAACCACAGAAGGAACAATAACCAAAAGGAACAACAACAGAAGGAACAACAAGCAAAAGGAATAGCAGAAGAAGGAACAAAATCAGAAGGAATAGCAGGTCGAAGGAACAGCAACAACAGAAGGAACAACAAGCATATT
Source organism: Pinus tabuliformis (assembly GCA_031772625.1). Classification (NCBI taxonomy): domain Eukaryota; kingdom Viridiplantae; phylum Streptophyta; class Pinopsida; order Pinales; family Pinaceae; genus Pinus; species Pinus tabuliformis. Next base: position 278,169,371 of record CM062809.1, on the reverse strand, counting down.
AAGGAACAACAGTAGAAAGAACAACAACCAGAAGGAACAACAGAAGAAGGAACAACACCAGAAGGAATAGCAAGCAGAAGGAATAGCAGCAGAAGGAACAACATCCGAAGGAACAATAGGCCGAAGGAACAACAACAAAAGGAACAGAAAGCAGAAGGAACAGAAAGCAGAAGGAACAACAGGCTGAAGGAACAACAACAAAAGGAACAACATCCGAAGGAACAACAAGCCGAAGGAACAACATCTAAAGGAACAACACTCGAAGGAACAACAGGTTTAAGGAAGAGCAAGAAAAATGAATAATAGCAGAAGGAACGACAATTTAGAAACAACAAAAAGAAAAACACAAGGAAAAGGTCGCAGAAATTTCTCTTCCAGAGATAATATGTAAGACAGAAAACAAGAATAGCCAAAGAAATCACTGAATTTTTGAATATAAGCATAGGAGAAGGGACTACATCATCAACTCTTTCTCATTGCTCAGTTTATAAAAGCTACTAATGATTATAATAGGAGCATGCTCCACTTTTGGCAATAAATACATTAAACGTTCTTGTTAAAAAAAGAAAAAATATTCACAAAATCTACAATTTAATTAAATTCAACTATACATTTAATATACATTATGATTAATCCTGAATTTATAAATTTAATATAAAATGTGAGTAATCTTGATGTTGAATTTTTTTTGGAATACTTGATATATATATATATATATATATATATATGAATTTTATTCTTTTTTCTTATGCATTTTTTTTTAACTCAAACCGGTTAGACTTATTAAGGGATTTGATTTGATTTCTGTGACAGGAACTGATCTGTAAAATAGATTTTTGATTTCTGTGACAGGAACTGAACTATAAAATAGATTTTTTTTATATATAGTTATTTTATATATTTTTTTTCTAAATATGACTAAATCTATTAATGAAACAAAAAATAATAATACATGGAGGCACCGTCCTCTGCAGATCCTGTGTCAGATTTTGCCATGTTTAAACCAACAGTAATTGAAAATGACTACCCTCAAAGGGGAAACTAGTCCAAAGTTCGAGGATTGAGCTACCCACGCAGGGTAACCAGCCTTTAATAACATTAAAGTAGAGTTTTTTGACCAAAACAACAAAATTGACATCAATTTTAACAAAACTTCAAAACGGACCAGAAAAAGACCTTAGCTTGCTAGGTGTCAGTAGGCGGTAGAGGTTCCTCCACAATGAGACACCTATAGGCATCCATATCTTCTTCGTTGTGCTATTTCCTGTTCGTCGTGGCTTCCATCTTTGCATGGCCGCCTAGAGTGTTGTGTACCTGAGTTGCATCTATCTGGTTCAGAGCTTCACCATGAGTTCTACAAGTCCTCGAGCTGCTACCAGGAGTTTTCCATGTGCTGGTGCTGGTCCTTTCCTGAATGATGTGTTCCGGGCCGATAGAGCTCTGTGGCTCCTCTCTAAAGGCAAAAAAAAGATAGCTATAATGCACGGGTGCTCCAACGTACAACAAAACTGGAACTGAGTAGAATGACAGGGATGCATCGTCGGGTCAAAGTCATAAGGAGGTTGTTGGGTGTTTGCAACATACCTATAGCTGGCCGTCTAGGCACACCCCCTACCATTGTGGGTGGTGGGATACTGACCCTTGAAGTGAGCAGCTGTCGAGGGTGAGGAGGAATCTGCATGAGTGGAAGCAGAGAGGGACAACGAGGGAGGCCGAGGTGCTCTGCCTCTGCTGCTACCCCTTCTACGTCTCACCCTGTGCTGCAAATGAGGCATAGTGGTCTGGTTGGAATTGGTTCAACGGGTGTGCTTGAAGGAGCAGGATGAGGGATGGAATGGCCAGTGGAGGCAGGAGAATGGGGAATTTGATTATCAGAAGCAGAATTCAGGGCCGATGCAACAGTTTTGAAACAACAAATCAAGTTCTGCGAGAAGTGTGCACCTTCAACCATTTCAATGCAACAAAGGATCTGGCACCTTCTCCTCGTAGTCATGCAAGAGCTCAGCTCTACAGCAGCAGGGAGGCAGTTACAGGCCAAAGGAGGTAGGATGGGGGGAAGGCGATCTGAAATTTCCATCTTATGGATCAGTGTGAGGTATCCTCGACCTTCCCACGACATTAATTTTTTTTGGCTTTCACACAACATTAAAACACCATTAATTATGGCGGTGGGATTCTGGGTGGAAGCGTGGGTGGCCATGTGGCCACGCCACTTGCCAGCCCGGATTAGCTGCATTGTACCAACACGATTAATCACCTGCATCCGAGAGTTCTGCATCTCTCCGCACCAGATTGATGCATTCATGTAAATGAGAGCTATCATTTAAAATGTTAAGCGAGCGAGCATTTAGAACTCATTCACTATCCACCCCTAGATTTGCCAGGAAATCCGCCACTTTATTGCCTTCCCTTTTGATATGTTGAAATGTGATTGCTCTATTGGTTAAGAGCCATTTTTCTATGAGCTCTAAATGTGCCGCTAATCTCCAGCTGTTGGCTATTTTTTGGATAGGTGTACCTTGAATAATTTGATTGGCTATGGTGATAAGGATTTGTGAATCTCCTTCAATTATTATAGGAAAAAAACCATGCTGCTGAGCCAAGAACAATCCCTGCCATAGTCCTTCTAATTCCACTGAGTTGTTTTTGTCCCATCCTATTGATCCATAGAATATCAAGAGAGGTATGCCTTCATGATCCTTGAAGATTCCTCCGTATCTTGCCTTACCTGGGTTGCCTTTAGAGGCTCCATCAAAATTTAATTGTAGCATTCCTTAGGAAGGAGGTTTCCATTGACTTGGAGCGTTGGAATTTTGATAGAGGTTGCTAGAGTGCTCATGGGTTTGGGAGATGCAAAGATGCCAATTCTCCCATATGCTCTTCTCCTGAGGTAAGGTAGGTAAGTCCTCTTCATGCCAATTTTGAAGAGCCAAGGTTTCCTATAGATTGTTGCTAAAATTATTCCATATGTTGTCTAGAGGAGTGCATTGATTCTTAAAAATGCGTCTGTTTCTTTCTTTCCATAAAGTCCATACAAGTAGGCCTGGAAATATTTTCCAGAGAGATTTTAGCAATCTGCTCTTGTAAGGATCAATTATCAAGTTTCGAATGGTGTTTGTAGTATCCTTTGGTATTCTACCCCTCTTTTGACATCTGAATTCAACTTTTTCCCATATTTTATTGGCAAGGTGGCATGTGTCCATGAGATGTTGGATTATCTCTTTCTGTTGGTTGCGATTAGGGCATCGAGAGGGCCCATGAAAGCTTTTCTTCCTCAGATTGTCCCAAGTGAGAATCCTTTTTTGACATAGTAGCCAGAGAAATGTTGAGATCTTGGGCCAAATAACCGGAGACCAGATTCTGTCCCACATTGGGTCTTTTTCATCCTGATCGTCAATCAAGAGATTGTACACCTCCTTTGTAGTGAAAGTCCCACGTGGTGTATATCCCCATCTCAAGATATCCTTCTTGTTTGAGAATCGGATTTTCCTGTTCATGACTTCTATGTCAAGCTCATTATGGATTTGGTTTGTTCCTTGTCAGATTATTTGTGCTGCATTTAGCCATTTCCTATATCCATGATTGAGGGCTGAAGTCCAATGCTGATTGACTATTTCCTCCTGTTGTGTTTCCAAATCCTCTGTATGTGGAGGTTTAAATAAATTTCTGAGCCGTGGTATTTGATGCCAAGAGTCAACCCAGAATCGAACATTATTGCCATCTCTGATTTCCCAGAAACTGTGCTTTTGTATCATGTTGCTATGTTGTTTTGCTGCATTCCAGATTAGGGAGCCCTTTTCAGTGGGAAGAAGTCTGATTAATTCATTTGGCGGCCTGTTATTTGCATATTTGGCAGTCCATAGTGTTTCCCAAGCTGTGTGTGGAGTTGATAGCCATTTCCACCATATCCTTGCTCCCATAATAGCATTGCTATGTTGAGGATCATGGAGACCCGCCCCTCCATTATTTTTAGGGAGGAAAACTGTCGTCCATTTAACTAATGCCCATTTTCTATTTTGGCCTGAGGATCCCCATAGAAAGTTACGTTGCAAATTTTTGATTCTTTTAAGCACCCATTTTGGTGCTGCTAACATAGAGAAAAGATATAGAGGCATCAATTGTAAAATAGCCTTAACCAACACCATACGACTGGCCATATTAAGGGCTCTATATGTCCAAAAAGAAAGGCAGGCTTCAAGCTTTTTGAGGAGCAAATGCCATGAAGCATGTTTAATAGCTAAATCAGTTAATGGGGCACTTAAATACTTTGAGGGAAGGGAGGCTTTAGAGAATCCAAGGATGTGAGATATAGAGGATTGAGTGGAGTGGGGAGTGTGAAAAGAGAAGATTTGGGATTTCACAGTGTTGATGCTGGCTCCAGATGCTTTTGAATATTCATCAAGAAGAGATTTAAATTTAAAGCTTCTTGAACTGAAGGGTGCCCAAACAACATGTTGTCATCTACAAACTGTTGATGAGTGATGGCTAGGGAATCATGGATAGAGATGCCTTTGATCTGCTGAGTATGAAGAGAGTTATTTATTAAACGTCCTAGCCCTTCAACCATTAACACAAAAATAAAGGGAGAGAAGGGTCTCCTTGACGAATGCCTCTTGAGGGGTGGAAAGGACGAGAGGGAATACCATTTACTAAAATAGAGAAAAAAGTGGAGGAGATCAGATTCATTACCCATTTGACCAAAGTAGGAGAGAAACCAAAGGCAATAAGCATTCTTTTCAGATATATCTAGCTTAATTTGTCAAAAGCTTTTGAGAGATCAATTTTGAGAAGCATACCTGCTTTTTTGTTGTGCTTTAAAGAATGAATGATCTCATGTGTGAGGATGATGCCGTCAATGATTTGTCGTCCTTCTACATATCCCGATTATTCTGGCGATATTAGCATGGGAAGCAGCAGTTTCAGGTGGGAGGCTATGACTTTGGATATGACTTTGTAGATAACATTGCAGAGAGCTATTGGCCTAATTTTCTCCAGAGTTATAGAATGCTCTTCTTTAGGTATGAGTGCAATAAATGTGGCATTTAGAGATGGAAGCAACCAATGCAAAGTTTGAGATTCTTCCACAACCTGCCAAACATCCACTTTGATGAGATCCCAGAATTTATGAAAGAAGTTGGAGGTGAATCCATCTGGTCCAGGAGCTTTCCCCTCTTTGAGTTGATTCATTGTTGTTTCAACTTCCTGTAGAGTAACTGGTCTAAGGAGTAATTGATTATGTTCTTCCGTGATGATTTTAGGGATATGCTGGAGAATCTGTTCTATTGCTGGCTATCTGTTGATTTGTGGTTCCTGATGAACATTTTTGAAATGCTGGAGTAACTCTCTTTCAATATCAGCGTGTTGTTCCATCCTTTCTCCCTGCTGATTCTGAATTTGTGTGATGTTATTGTGCATTCTTCTTTGAATGGTGGTGCGGTGAAAGAATTTTGTGTTCCGCTCTCCCTTTTTTCGCCATTTTACTCTGGATTTCTGCCTCTAGAGGATCTCTTTTTGCTTTCTTATTTCATCCAGTTGCTTCTGAAGGTTCTGTTCTTTTTCGACCAAAGTTTTTTTCCTTTCGTCAGTAATGATTTGTTGCTGAATTTCCATCATTTCTTGTGCTAGAGTTCTTTGGGCTTGAAAGATATTTCCAAAGGTCATTTGATTCCATTGCTTGATATGTGCTTTGAGATGTTTAAGCCATTGTTGAAGTTGATACATTTTTTATCCTTCTGGGGGTATGAAACTTTTCCAAACGGAGATGACCATAGTACTGAAATCCGTGTGGGTAAGCCAAAATGCTTCAAAGCGGAAGGGTCTCCTTGTCGAGTTGCCAGGTCTTTGCCATTTCCATGATATGGGCTAGTGATCTAACCCCGAAAGTGGCATATTGAGGCAGTAAAATCTCCTTCTACATGAATTGCATTGTCAGATAACAAGAAGCGATCCAACCGTGAGGCTATTTGCTACGAGCCTGATCTTTTATTGTTCTAGGTGTACATTCCATTGTTAAAAGGCAGATCGATTAGCCAGTTATTTTGAATGAAATCCTTGAAGTGGCTTCTTTCCATATCTGGTCTGACCCGACCTCCATTCTTTTCTTCAAGCATAGTGATCATATTTAAGTTACCCCCTGCAATCCAGAGAGGATGGGTTCTGGTGGAGTTGATCCTTTCAATTGTGTTCAACAATTCCAATTTGTTCGCAGCATCCTAAGGGAAATAGACATTGGTGAGATGTCCATGAATATTGGTCCCAATAATATGAAAATTTGCTTGAATGAGATTATGATTCGCATGAAAATCAGTGAGTGAAATAGCTTGTGTATCCCATGCTATTGCCAGTCCCCCTGAAGCTCCCGAAGCGTCCACTGCTACTGACTGGCTTCCTAGCCAAGCTTTTGAGAGAATGGTGCCGAGGGTATTACCGTTACATTTTGTCTTTTGCATGAAGAAAATGTGAGGTTTCTCCTACTGTATCATGTTTTTGATCATTCTGTACTTCACAGGGTTGTTTAACCCTCTTAATTTCCAAGATGTGAGCTTCATGGTTCAAGATTGGGTAGCAACTTGTAGTACTTTGTTAACTTGGAATATCTTCCCGACTCCACCAAAATTTCCCCGATGATGATGGTTCTTTGCAGATCTGTCTTTCTTCCTCATTTCTTGTTATTTTTGCGGAGGTTTTTCCCATCCCATTGACTACCCGGTTGAATCCCTAGAGTTGCTGTTGATGTGCTCTAGAAAAGATTGCCTCTAGACTTTCTAGTTGTCTATCCAAGATTTTATCAAACTCTTTCCTTCTGCAGGCTTGCTCAAGGCTGAATATGTCCAGATCCCCAATGTCAATACTTTCAGGTTCCCCTTCCACGGAAAAGGAAAATATTCTACATAAAAACCATCAACCATTGAAATTCTACAATTTGTCAATTCAAAAACATATCCATACTAAACATACATAATGTATACAATAATTACATCATTATCTAATAAAAGAATGGATCCAAAGACGAGATAATAAATTCTATACCTTCTCAGCCATCCTGGTAGGGATACTTGTTAGCAGATTAGAGATCATATGTAGTAATTATGATAACTAAAAATTGGTTTATCCTACTTATCCATATTTTGTACCCATTATGCAGAATTTACCTTTCCTGTATTATACTCTTCAGTAAGTTATTGTACAAATTGAATTAGTCATGTGTGTTAGTTGGTACTAAATAAACTACTCAAAGAATCTCATTCCTTCTTCTTGGATGACACCTTTCAATTGATGAGGCTCTTTAATTCCTTCTGCCTTCTGCAACATATTGCAAAATCATGCTAAAGAATATTAATAATTATATATATCAATGCTCTCATTGTAGCTTGTCTACCTTCTAATCAAAATCTTGGCATGTGTTAGCATCTGCCAGTGCCTTCTTAACCATCAGAGTCTAGTTCAATGAATTTCATTGCAAGAAATTCTATGAACCAACATAAACATGATTATATCTTCATAATAGTGTGTTTTTTTTCCAACATGGTTGTCTCGATTCCCTACAACAATAACAATGATGCACCAAAAGCTACAATACTAATCTTCCAACAAGATTCCCTACAATAATAACAATGATGCACCAAAAGCTGCAATATTAATCTTCCAACAAATTTGGATACACTTCAAGTTGCTTCTCATGATCAATCCTTCGATGATGCACCAAAAGCTACAATACTAATCTTCCAACAAGATTCCCTACAACAATAACAATGATGCACCAAACGCTGCAATACTAATCTTCCAACAAATTTGGATACACTTCAAGTTGCTTCTCATGATCAATCCGAAGGAGGGATCTAGATTCCTCATCCACATAATGATTGGAAAAAATGCATGCCTTTCAGTTAGAATTCCTTGTGTTTTAGTCTTAGACTGACAAACATATTGAGATCATTAACAAGGCCACATAGCTAGCGTTCCCTATCGCTTGGTTTAACCTGCCGCTTGGTTTAATTATTGAACTTTGAAAGGTATAAACTAAAAATAAATAAAGACATGCATGAATAGATAAACAAAGTGTTTTTCAGCAACTACACAATATTGCCGATGACTTCGAACTTAAAGTATCTAGACCATGGAATGAAAATACTAGAACCAAAAAATGTTTTTACCTTATTGCAGCAAGAGAATATTGAAAAAGTGGCAAAAAAATATTGTTATGTTGCATTCAAAATCTAACAAGTAGAACTGCAAACAAACAAACATATATTTATAGACACACATATTACTTCTCATCAAATTCTATTTTTGCACAATATTACATATGCATGAATACATAAACATAAATATCACAAATATATAATAATCATAAAGATAAATATAATTTCGTTTGTTTTGTAAGCAAGGAAAAAAGAAAAACAAGAGAAATAGGGAAGAATCTCGACGCTAAGATTATGTAATGTTCATTTAAAATTAATGAAAAGTCAGATACCCATGACTTCCGTATATAATATTTATTGAATTTTTTTCTAAAAATTATGTTTAACCAACTTCAATTATATTAAAAAACAATCTATAAATATATAGATTGTAGTAATTAATTATAAATGATTTTAGTTATTATTTTAAAAGTAATAAAAATATAATTTTGTTTTCAATAATAAAAAGTTCTATTCAATTATGTTTAATTTAAAAAGTTAATATTTCCAAATGTTATTAATAAATAAATATACTCTCTACTTATTTATAAAGTTAATATTGCTAATTTAAAAAGTTAATATTTCCAAATGTTATTAATAAATAAATATACTCTCTACTTATATCTATAAAGTTAATATTGCTAACTTGTACTTCAATAAAATTTACTACTGAATAAATGTATAAGTTATAAAAAAAACTGATTTAAAAGCACGTGTATTAAATCTATTTGTTCTTCCATTATGAAGTACACATATAACATCATTTCATTCGAAGAAAGGTAAGAATAAGTTAACGCTGCCCTGTTGTATAGAATTAAATTCGGAAATTAAAAACCCAATATCTAGAGATGTTGAAATTAAATCATAATATATGCCAGGGAAGTATGCAATCAATGTTTTGACACATAATTCCAAGGTGTTGAGACGATTGATTGACCTGAAAATTATAACTCAACCTTCTACAGGTCCCGCATCTTCTCAAAACCAAAATGAGAATCACATCAACGAATTCAAAATCATATACCTTCTTTGCCACAGAAGTGGAAAATAGTCACTAGAAAACCTAATAATGTGTGTTCCTTTGAGCATAATTTAATTACCTAATTTTAGACCTGAAATAATGGAATCCATGCATAGAACAGTGTACCAAAAAATGAAGTTATCCTAGATGATTAAACCAAACTATGAGATAATGAAAGAATGCAAACACAGATTTTCTACACACACGTCTGCAAGAGCCAGAGCTTCTTCTTTCATTTGATGGAGTGTGTAAGCCCAATCCTTGCAGAGTTGTTGAGGATTCGGGAAAATATCTTCTGCAACCATTGCTACAAGTTTAGCAATCACTACATGGAGTTTCCAATGAATGAGTTAGAGGCTGCCATGGCATCTTCTGGCCGTATACTGTGATGCCATACACCAGTTTACACCAATCCAACATATGCATTTCAACTCCAAGTATGCTTTAGACGTCTTGTGGGTGTGTATGATTCTGTGGGTTTTTGGAACATTTTTATCTGGAAAATAGGGATTGTTTTCCCTATTTGACTCCTTCTCTGGATGCCTCTGCTTATGGGTGTCGGTTTTAGGTGTTCATCTGGAATATTGTTATTTTTGTACCACTTTGCTTATAACTTCTAGGATATACTGGGTTTTGATAGCATGATTTTATACTGTCTCCTACACTCTATACTGTGTCACATATTGCTTATTTTTTCCCTTGCATTATATATCCTCTATTGTATTTATGTGACTCATTTTTATCCTCTGATACATCGCCTTTATGTCGTATATGTTTGATACATTTTGAGATGCTTAGTTTGTCATATTCTCTCATGAGGGACCTTGTTTGCACTTATTTTTTTTTCATCCATTTGGGACCAGTGGTCGTGCATCTGCTATATTACCAGACCATGCAAACATTTTGGTTTTCAGGTGTGTATCTTTTGGATGACTTGCAAGGGCTGTTATTGTTGTTGTTGCAATTGATGGTTTGTAGTTATCCCATTCCTCCTATTCCTCTCACTTTAATTGGTCATTCAGCTCTGGTTCTTACCTGGTTTAGTTTTCCCCGTGCTGGAATCCGTTCTACTTTCTGGCGGGTTTCAAATTCTCCAGGATAGGTGGGTGGCATTTACTACTGGGATCACTTGTCATTTACGGAATCTGTCTGTCGGACACTTCCCCATGTGTTATGGGATCGTTGTATATCGCTCCATTTAATCTGTTTTATTCCCTATGTCAGTTTCCACCTTTTTGCCAGATTTGGATGTCCTCCTAGTGGCGTACTTACTTTTGGTAGTTTGTGGTTTTATTCTCCACACATATCTATTTCATCGTGAACGTTACGATCCGGTTCCCAAGGGGGATGTGGTAAATTCTGGACCTTGCATTTCCTTTCTTATCTACCCATCTATACTTATCCACTTATTGCTGTCAGGCTGTGCCACTGGGATCCGTTTCGGGTCTTTTCGTGTTTATTGGGGTTATGGCAAAACTCTATTCTAACTCGTCTGCCAACGAGGCTCTCATCCGAGCCACGATGGATGCTGAATCACACATTTTGCATACATCAAGTGCTGACCGTCAGGGTGGCCCATGATCTCTTGATGCTTAGCACACCATTTTGGGTGATGCCCAGGTGCCAGATGGCGACCATGTGTCCCTTCAAATGCAAGGTGGCAGACATGCATCATATGGATGTCGTTCCAAACATCGATAGCATTCCATTAAAACCACCACCCAGCCGCCTGCATTGTCTTTGGACAATGCTATATTGATTAACAGAATTACTAGTCTGCAGAAACGTACACTCATCAGATGGTGGTATTTCTTAGAAGTTAGCGACCCAGACATGAGAATTTGGGTTGAGAAGAAGTGGAAGTCGATGCTGGGATACATGCCGACTGTTGTGCGTCTGTTGAGGGGTTGGTATAGTTTTCATTTTCTAAGTCATGAGGACTTGGAAAAACTAAACATTGTGCCATGGATTAATGGTAAGAGTTTCCTGGCGCTACATCACTAGTACATTGGATACAATTCACTCCACAACATGTCACAAGACAAGCTCATCTAGGTGAAATTGTCGGGATTACCAATTGAGCTTTGGATGAAGCAAGTCCTTATGGATATTGGAAATGTTATCAGCAAATTCATTTATGTGGATCCTTGATGCTTGGGGGCTCCTGATAAACATGTGGCTTGGATCCTGATTGAGAAGGAATACCATGGAGGTTTTCCGGACCATATTGAATTACACTGGGGTGAGACTCAGCTATCTCAAAGATTGGATTTCTGTGGTGTTCCTTTCAGGTGCTCTCATTGTCATAACACTGGACACCTATTGGCTTAATGTCCACGTCAGCCAGGTGGTTGCCTGCATGGAAGACCCTTTTCTAGTGCATATTTGAAGTCTCAATCTGGCGGTGGTCGGCCTGGGTCAAACATGTGACACGGATATTCTGCTTGGAAAAATTCAGGTATCCCACTTGGCTCTTATCCTCCCCACTCTCATGCTTTCGACTCCTCATTAAATGGTTCATTACCCATTCTGGTTCCATCTTCACCATTATCATCTTTGAAGTCTGATATCCTGACCCCCTCTAGTCTTGTTATACGTTCCCATAAACCCTCTCTGGGATTAATCCACCCATGCCAGGAAAACTCGCCTCCATTCTCGGCCCCATATCTAACTCACGACATTCCCTCCAGTTACCAAATCACGTACATTCCATCTTCATCACCATATCTTTTCCCAAATCTGACAAAGGGACCTAGAAATAGTGTTACTATGCCAATTTTACCACTAGACTCACCTACTAACTCAATTAGCAGTGACCTGGACTTTTTGCTTAATAGGAAATCATTGGAGTTACGAACCCTTACCATACACAAGCCACATGGCTCTATTACCCCCCACATTAGTCCTACCTCTTCGGGTAACATCACAGTTCGGCGGAAACAAAACCGTGGAAGCCGACATTTTCGGGGTTGTCCGAGGCCTAATCCTCTTTCCTCTCCTATAGATCAATTTTTGGTTGATGTTCCTATTGCTGACATCCCCCCCCCCCCCCCCACAAGCCCTTGGAGCACGACTGCCCGAACTGATGTCTCCATGACGTTTATTATATCTCTCAATATCTGGGGTTTGGGGGCTGCCCCAAAATATCTAGCCCTCAAGAGTCTTTTCTTCTCTCTTCATCCATATATCATTCTTCTGCAAGAATCCATGCACTCTATTCCTCATGTTGTTCAATATTTATGGAAAATATTCCCGAATTGGCATATTACTGCTACTGCGACTACGGGTCTCTCGGGTGGTTTAGTGGCTATATGGGACCCTCGATGGGTCAGGATTAAAGCTTATAGATGTTTTGTGGGAATTCTCCCTGAGGGATATATTCGCAGAATGGGTGGTCGCATCCATATTTTGGACACTTATGCTCCATACAGGGATATGGTCGTTTTCTAGGACTGTTTGTTTTCATCAGGTACTACTCCCTCATTATCGTGGGGGATTTAAACTGTACCATTGGTTTGGATGAAGTATGGGGACGGTCTCGGAAAATTGATCACTTGGCTAGGATGACTCGTGATGTTATTATAGCACACAATTTTGTGGATATTTGCTCGGACGAAATGGCTCCCACTTGGGACACTGGTCGTGTTGGTGAGGCATATGTCGCTAAGAGATTGGATCAGTTTTTAACGCACGAGCAATTGGTTGCTTGTCTGGGAGACGTGCATGCGGAGACTATCAATAACTTTCTATTAGACCATAGACCTATTACTCTTGAATGGAGGAGGTCGAATGTTCGACTGGGCATGCCATTTAAATTTAACAAAACCTAGTTAGATGATCCGGAGTTTAACACTCTGGTGAGGGATACATGGCACTGCAAAAGTGATAAAGGACCTTCCCCTATGATTCACATTCTGGACAAACTGGAGATCCTCCGCGGGGAGTCAAAATCTGGCAGAAAAAGAAATACAAGTCTATGCAAAAAGAAATAAATGATATGCAATGTGAACCAGACCTTCTTCTCCCTTTGATCGCCACAAACAATCTATCTTAAGCTACTCGTTCACACATACAGGCCCTGGAATTAAAAAGGAAAAATCTCCTAGCTATTGAGGAAACCACTTAGTGTTTGAAGAGTCGGGCAATCTGGATTAAAGAAGGGGGCATAAATACCAAATTCTTCCACCTTTATGAAAACCATAGGTGCAATGTAAATACTATATGGGGGATAGATGATGTAGATGGGAAATATATCCAGTCTCAAGAGGAGATCTCCAAAGCCGCAACCTCACATTTCCAAATGGTATATGGCCGTAAGAAAAACATTGTTGTCGAAGATCTCATATGGGGGATTGAACATTTCCTGACTATGTATGACCAAGAATCAAATGATGCACTACACAGAAGCATTTTTGAGGAGGAATTACTTGAGGTCCTTAAATATTTCAATGGTGATAAAATTCGGGGGCCGAACGAGTGGACAGTGGAACTGTTCACACATTTTTTTGATTTGTTATAAAATGATCTGTTGGACATGGTGGAGGAGTCAAGAATCATTGCGGATGTTCACCATCTTATTAACTCTGCTTATATTTCTCTTATCCTGAAGCGTTGTCCTACAACCTGTTTCGCGGACTACAGGCCGATTTCACTATGTAACCTTATTTACAAAGTCATCTCAAAAACCATTGTTGGGCATATGAGGGGTACTCTATCGCGTCATATATCTCCAGAGAAACATGGGTTTCTACAAGACAAAAAACTACATGATGTTGTTGCAAATGCACAAGAATGCATGCATTCGATTCATACAAAACATCTCAATGTGACCATTATGCAAGTGGATCTGCAAAAGGCATTCGACTGCCTAGATTGGGGATACCTCAAACTGGTTCTTTTCAAAATTGGCATTCAATCTAGATGCATTGAATGGATTATGGCGTATGTGGTTAATGTAGATTATTCTGTAATTATAAATGGATACCCTACAAAATTCTTCCAGGCTGGATGAGGACTTAGACAGGGTTGCTCTTTGTCTCCGCTTTTATTTATCTTGGCTATAGACGGTTTGAGCTTTCACATTTCAAAAGCGGTGGAATGAGACCAATTCCAGGCTCTGAAGATGGGTAACAACATCAAAATATCGCATGGTTTCTTTGTTGATGATGTGCTCATCATGGGTATGTTAAATCGATTTGCATGCTTGTGCCTTTTTCATAATTTCAGAAAATTTTCTAATGCTATTGGTTTGCATATGAATGTACATAAATCTATTATCTTTCATGGAGTTTGTGATTTGGACATCATTGCATATATAATAAATTTGTTTGGAATAGAAGCTGAGATGATGGGGTATGGTATGAAGTACTTGGCGTATCATATCAAACCCTGTAAATATAGGAATGCTAACTGACAATGGCTTGTAGATAGATTTTATAAGAAGATATCGGGGTGGGAATATAGATGTTTTTCCCTGGGGTGTTGAGTCATCCTCACCCATATTGTCCTTAACCAATTGGGGGTTTACTAGGTACATATTTATCATATCCTTGCCACCATCATTCACAGTCTTAACCGCATTATGGCTAACTTTATATGGGGGGGGGGAGTCAAGAACATAAGAAATATCATTTGTCTAAGATCATGTCCAATATCACATTGCCAAAGGTCATGGGTGGTTGGGGGATTTTATACCTTTGTCGTTTTGGATGGGTGTTATTGATCAAATCTCTATGGAGGGGTATTTTTGGGTCTGGAACATGGAGTTGTTTCATCAGGCATAAATATCTAAAGGACGAAGATTTCTTATTTTGGTTCCGAAAGGGTTCTATTGGAGCTATTCACAGATCAACTATCTGGCTCAGCTTTCACAAAGTTGCCAATATCTTTCTTCAACATCTGGCATGGAACATGGGATCAGGTCACATAACTCTCATTGGAATAGATCACATTCTGGGTGTTGGTTATGATGTTAAGATCTCTGAGAGGCTCATACAATACTTAAATGGAAGAGGCATATATTTCTAGAGTCAAGCCATTACACAATGGAGGGGTCCATGCCCAGTTTGAAAAACTGCATAGGAATTGGGTCTATTTGGACATTAGGACCTGGAATGGAACCAGATTGTAGCTTGTATGAAACAACTTGGGATATGCCATGCGGGCATACATGACAAGCTAATTTGGACAGGAAAGATGAACACTAGAAACATTATTGTTGCTGATACATATCTCACTCTTTGTTCGGAGGATGCACAATAGAAGGAGAAACATGTTCTATTTTCCTTTTGGAAAACCAAAATCCCAAACAAAATCATCCTTTTTACATGGTTGGTTTTTCATAATAAAAATCTCACTTGGGAGAACTTGCAGAAGAGGCAGTGGTAGGGTCCCAATATCTATTCTATCTGCAAAATGGAAGCGGAAAATAACAATCACATTTTCCTCAAGTGTCAACATACAGTTCAGGTATGGAAAAGGCTGTCTTCACATATCGATTTTCCATACATTCAACATGATTGCATTGTGGATTGCTTGAAGTGGTGGAGCTCTCAGAAGTCTGTCTGGAGATCCATTCCACTTATTCTTTTTTGGGAAATATGGAAGTGGAGAAATATATGCATCTTTTAGAATTATAAGGGAGATTTCTATAAGGTAATTGAAATTACTTTAATTAATCTTACATTGCATGCTTCTATTGAATCGTGCTCCAAAAATCCGCGACACAAGAGGACTGATCTTCAGATGGAATATCTAATGGGATTTTTTGATGGTGTTGCACAACGGAACACATGTGGTTGTGGTTTTTGGATTGCCATCTCAAATGAATTGACATATAGGACTCACTGGCATGGGGGAAGCGACACTAATACCAGGGCTGAAGCAATGGCCTTATGGGGCCTCCTATGGTTTACCAACTTCCTTGATATCCCTCTCATTCATATCTATGGGGATTCCAAAATCATTATTGATCAGATTAAGGGCAGTGCAAACATCAACAATCCATTATTACTTGGTTGGCTGAGGAGAATTGAACTTCTATGGAAACAACACAACAATTCTACTATCATGCATGTTGGCAGAGAACAAAACAAGGAAGCTGATGAACTTTCAAAGAGGGGATTACTAGGTAACTTTGGTAAAATGCACTTGGAAATAATTATGAATCATAATGTTTTAGATGTAGGAGACTTTCCATTTCCTGGGTAAGCTCTATATCCCCTCTTTTTTTGTATATTTTGTATGTCTACTAGTCTTTATACCTGTCAGTTCAATCACATTGGATGGGTGGACATGCTACTAGTCTTTTCACTTGAACAGATGGTTTGGAGGTGTAGCAGATATGCTGAGTGCATACTTTATTTTGCACTGTTTATTGTTGCAAACAACTGTGTCCTTATATGTTTTTATTTCTGGATGTGAATTGGGTCTATGGACTATTTATATTTCCATAATATGTTTTGCTTATGGCAATATTTGGATGGAATGTTGGATATGCATTCCTAGATGGACATTGTATGATGTGGAAATTTTGGCAGGTATTGTATATATCCTGAATATTGATCATATAATATATTATATCAAACTTTTTTCATATTGAATAAATAAATAAAAAACAAACAGTGTACCAAATAAAGCATTAGAATCCTCAACGCCGTGTGAGAGAGTATGGATGATTTTTTATTATTTAATACTAAATCCCAAATAATGATTATTAAATAAGAGCCTTTCTTCTCTGCACTAATAAAAAATTAAATTTAATAATTGACAAAATTAAATTATTTGTATTTTTTAATGTCCACTTTACATATTCTTTATAAATTTTTGGTCAACAAATTTTTTATTGAAGGGTCAACGTATTTTTGAATATGTTATACCCTATCTTGCAGCAGGGATAATAAGACAATTGTGCACAACTTATGCTTAAATCATCAATCCAATTATCAATCCAACAAACATTGGGACAAATACCTCCATGTCATTCAACAAAATTATGTTAGAACACCACATGCTTGGATTGACCATTCCATACTAAGTTGTTTTAGAAGTTTGAACCCCTTGTGTCACATGAGCTTTTCCCTCTTTTCCTCTTGCACATCACATGAGCAGATAGAGTAGGGCAAAGACACTCCATATAGCTCTTGTTGCAAGGTTTAGCCCATATTTCTTGTGCGTGTTTTTTGGTCTCAAGCCCCTCTAAGTGTTTAGTACATGGCACATTTGTGTTATTTCGAGTTGACTTCACCACTCATGCACTTATTACACCTACTGCAAGGCATGGTATATTGCATTTGATCCTGCATATATATGGCACCGTAGATTTCTATCTTGATTAGAGATACTTGACAACATCTTTTAGCGTCATTCTTCTAAGAGAAGCCTTCACCTTTAAAGTCTTTCTATTCTTTCGAGCACGTGAAAATTTCTGTTTCAAGTGTATATAAAAACTTAAAGTTAATGAAAATATCATCTTGTGTTTTTTGAGCAATTTTTTCACATTTACATTTTACAATCTATATCTTCGGTTTGCTCATCTTGCTTCATCTTTTCCTTTATCACTTAGTAAACATTGTAGAAAAATATTTGTTGTAGTTGTCACACTAAGCTTCTTGGGAGATTTTGCTGTCTAATTCACGGCCAAAGCTGGAAATATTTTTAATGTATCTAAACCAGAGCCCCCCCCCCCCCCCCCCCCCCTTTTTTTTTTTTTTTTTTTTTTTCCAGTACGAAAAAAAGCTGTATAGTATTATATATAAAATTCCTGATACAAAAATGTATGTAATAGAGAAAAAAACCTATAAATGTTTCCCGCCATAAAACAGTATATGCAAGACCACAAAATACGGGAACAATTTACAGATACCAGAAAGTGACATATACCCACAATCAACGATATATAAAAAACAGAGATACCTGAGCATAATACAGATGATTGATAGTCAGGTTCATGATACATACCAGGACATTTTGATATTTCCTATATACCTGGCATTGAGAATTGCTGAATTTGATGCGTGATGGTCCCCACTGTGATGCTCAGATTCCATATTCCGCACTGAGAGAGCAGCCCTTTCTTTGATAATTCATCTGCGATCATATTCTGGGATCAGTTGACATGGGCGATGGAGAAATCCTTTGTAGATTTCCAGATAGAGGAGATTCTATACATCCATCCGGCTAGATTGACATTGTTTATGGAGTGTTTACCGATAACATGATCTATTATGATTTTAGAGTCTCCATAGATCCAAAGGGCTTCAATATTCAGGAAAGAACAGAATAAAAGAAGTCCATATAGAGCCATGGCTTCAGCTTTATTGTTTGTCCCTACACCCCCGTTCCAATATATTGCATAGTGCTGGTCCTCCAGAATATTTATGGAAACTCCACATGCACATATTCCATCTTTTGCTGCCCCATCAAAATGTGCCCTTGGATATAACAACTGAGAAGGTGAAATATCAATTGATTTTACATTTACTTGCTGGGGAATGGAGGATAGGAGAGTGAGATATAAAGAGATGATATGATCAAAAACGTTTTTGAAACTCTCCTTACAGTCTTGAAAAATAACCTTATTCCTCCATTTCCAAATAGACCAAAACACAATAAGAGGGATAGGCCTCCATATCACTTTCTGTATACTCCACCATGCAAATGCATCTTTAATGGATGAATGAACGGTGTAATTGAAACCAATATATGAGGCCAGTTTCTTCCAAAGAACCTGTGAGTGATAGCAATTTAAAAAGATGTGCAGATTGTTTTCTGTCTCAGATAGGCATATAGAGCAAATAGCAGGACCGTGCCAATTCCTCTTTTGCAGGTTGTCCCAGGTGAGATTTTTGTTGTGATACACAAGCCATGAGAATAAGATAATCTTGTATGGGCACCCAGACTTCCAGAATGAATATGGAAAGATGTTATCGGTAAGTGTATATTGTTCCTCTATTATGGAGAGATATATATCTTTTACAAGAACATTTATCTTACCACCCCTACCCCTCTAGACAATGTCGTCCTCTTCTTCAGATCTGAATATACCTCTGCTCTTCATTTTCCAGATGATTTTATTCCATTGTGATGCGAATAAACCATTAAGGCCCAAGGCATTAGCAGATTTCCAGCTGGGTATAGCACCCTGCCACTCGTCAATAGCCTGTGCCCAATAGAAAATTCATTTTTGATGGAGAATATGTAAAATTTGAGGAGGAGTAGGAGAAACTTCTTCTCCTCCCATAATAGGATCAAGACCAATTAAAATGCTATTCCCAGACTGGAAATTCCACACAAGGTTTTTGAAAAAGAACTGTTGAATCTTGTGAAAACTCCTCCATATAGCAGATCCTCGAGCAGGCCCAAAAGATCTATACCTGAACCAAAAAGATATATCTCTGTTCCCCATGTATTTTATTCTGATGGCATTACTCCATATACTGTTCCCCAATACAGCTTTCCATAATGATTTACACAGCAAGGCCAGACCAAGTTTACGAAGGTCCATGATACCCCAACCCCCCATCTTTTTTGGGAGGGTAAGGTTTGAAAGCTTGGACAGGTGGAATTTTCTTTTTTCCTTACAGCCCCCCCATATGAAAAATGTCGTTAATTTATTTAGTTTATGAATGATACTGGCCGGAATATAAAATAAGTGGGCCCAATAAACCAAGAGCTGGGCTAGTACAGATTGCGTTAGAATCATCCTTCCTGCCAAAGAGAGACATTTATACTCCCAGCCAGCAATTGTTTTGTAGAATCTGTTAAGGATCCATGTCCAATCTGATATAGAATAACCTATTGGTTTCAGATGATAGCCCAAATATTTCATACCCTCTTTAATAGATTTAGCTTGAATATTGAAGAGATGGGAAAGGTATTCAATTTCTTCCATATTAACATCCCCATGATGAAAAGATGATTTACCTTCATTAATACATAGACCAGTGGCCCTTTGAAAGTATACCAAAATCTCATGCAAATTTATCCAGGTCTGTCTACAGAGCATGGCAAAAATCAATATATAGTCCACAAATAGATTATGCGAAAAATAGTTTCCCCTGTTGATAGTAAGTGGACAACATTTACCCTCGCTAACAACCCTTTTTATATGAAGGCTAAGAGAGTCCATAACAAGGATGAACAGGAGGGGAGAAAGGAACATCCTTGACGAAGGCCCCTAGCAGTAGAGAAGAAAGAAGTTGGAATACCATTTATGAGAATGGCATAATTGACATTTTCCACACAAGCCATAATCCAGTTAGTACATTGATTATTAAGCCCAATTTTTATAAGGAGACACCGCAAAAAGCCCCAGTCGAGACAATCATAAGCCTTTTTTAGGTCTATTTTCAGGATGGCTGCTTCAATTTTTTTGGTGTGCATAGAATGGAGACATTCTTGAGTAATAGCCATAGCTTCCAAGATATTCCTGCCTATTAAGAAACCGTGTTGCTCTTGGGTAAGATAACTTGACAAGATGCCCCAGATCCTTCCTGATATGATTTTTAAAATTAGTTTATATATGGTGTTACATAGAGATATGGGTCTATAGTCTGAAAAGGTAAGAGAAACCTTTTTTCTTGGGATTAAGGCAATGTAAGTAGAAGATATGACATGATTTATGTTGCCATTTAATCTAGACTCCTCAATCATACCCAAGATATCATTTTTCATCAGATCGAAAAAATGAATGAAAATGTCTATAGTCCAACCATCTAGACCAGGGCATTTATCTTTTTTAAATGATTTCATGACGGACAATACCTCTTCCTCCATGAAAACAACATATAAACTATCATTATGTTCATCGTCGAACATGGTTGGGAAAGGCTCAATACCCCATATGATATCATCCATCCCAATGTCAGCTTCTTTAGAAATATCTTCATGAGAATGCAACAGATAGCCCTCATCATTTTTAATTTCCCATATAGAATTAGATTCCTGTATCTTATTTGAAAATTAGTGGAAGAATTTAGTATTCTTGTCTCCCTCCTATAACCAAATGGCCCAGCTTTTTAGTCTCCAGGTCGCTTCTTCAACGGCCAGGAGATTGTGTTTCCTTTTTTCTAGCTTCCATATCTGAGCACGCACATCCCACGAAATTTTGTGATCAGACATACACCTAGCGATTCTATCAAGTTCCTTGTTAATATCAAGCAGTTCTAATATGTTAGAACGTTTCTTATAGCCTTGCATTTCCTTTACCTTTTTCCTGAGATGCGCCATGCGACATAACAAGGATTCAGTCTGAGAAGATGAATCTTGAGGAGCATATGATTGCCAAGATTCCTGAACAATATTGTTGAACGTAACATCCTCTAACCATATCCTGTTAAACTTGAAAGGATAATCCTTCCTGTGATTCAGGGCCATCCATTGCAGAGAGATAGGCCTGTGATTAGAAATAAAACATGGTAAAATACTAGAAGAGGGAAAACCAAGACGCTCCACCAGCCTGTCATGAATTATGAATCGGTCTAGCCTTTTAGCAATGTATGCATTCCCTGTCCTCCCATTATCCCATGTAGGAGCTAATATTGAAGGGCTAATATCTACAAAATTATATTGGAGGAGAGCTTCCCTGATGGAACCTCCCACAGGATCAATTTTCCTGCCTCTGCCCCACACTTCGTCAGAGCTCAAAGAACAATTTAAATCCCCTGCAATTAATAAGGAGTCAATCTCCATGATCTCCGAGGACAAGAACCGATTCCAGTATGATATGTGATCCTTATATGGGGCATATACATTCAAGATATGAACAGGGGCAGCCATACCCCGAATTTTGCAAGAATCAGGATACCATCAAAACATCGGAAGGTCCTGGCCGAAATCCAAACCGGGTCCCATAGAACAAACAAACCCCCAGAAAGACCGGAGGCCCCCATTGTTGAAATATGCCATGATGAGAACATGCGCCTGAAATAGGCAATAGTTTTCGGGCAGCCGTGCATAGTTTCTTGAATCAGGATAATTTTAGAGGAGGAAGAAAGAAATAAATTCTTAAGTGCCAAGAATTTCGGGTCCGCACCAAGACCCCTTATGTTCATAGAGAGAATTTTAATCATGAGGTCCCTTCCCCAGGCATACTTGCTCTAAGAGGCCCGCTTGCTGCAAGATCAATAATAGGAATATCTATAAGGGATGTTTCTTGAAGATCATTTTTGGACTTATCCCTCCTTCCACGGAAATGCCTACTACCTCTGTTCTGTTTCCTTCTAACCGTGATATTCCCCACCGAAGTAGGACTGATGACAGGAGAGAAAGATTTCCTCAGTTTATGGATGGTAAGAGGATGAAGATGAAGAGATTCTCTTCGCAATAGCAAATCAAGATCACTGCCTATCGAATTCGTAGGGAGATGATATAGGCGAGTTAGGGGGAGTAACAGAAATGACCGGAGCCTTACCTTTTAAAACTATCTTTTAATCTAAACCAGAGCTTTGTTTGATAGGGTCAAGTCTCATTGTAAATGAAGTCAGAGGCTTCCTTGCATTTGCATTAATTATATTTTCAATATAAAAGTTTTAATAAAGTTTATAAATTTGAATTATTTTCTGGAATGATATATTCTGACATAAAGAGCTTTTCATAGACTATTGAGTGAGGTAGCATCCTTTATACTTTGAACTCTTGCTTAGGCCTGATTTCCAAATTAATTTTCTTGGTATATTTAAAGTCATTGTCACGAAAATGTGCATCCCACACCAAGACATTCGACTGAATTGTGAACATCTTGAAATCATTTCAAATAAAAGGCCAAACTAAGGCTTTAGATTCAGAGTCGAGTTCTCTGAATGTACTCAACTTTATTATTAATCAGTAGTTTAAAAGGTTAACTGCTTTGACTGTAGCTGTGAAAATGTTTTGGATGTGTTTTTACAAGATGCGAACATCTGATATTACCAATGAGAAGTGTATTTTCATTGCTAGTAATGTGCAACTGAATACAGAGGTTGGTCAGCAAACAATGATATTCCAAGCTTAAGGAACTTGTGGATTTTGAGTGTAAAATGCCTCTAACATAGAACGATATGCTAGTAACTCCATCTCACGTGATTTTATCCTTTGCTCCATGGCTTCTGCCGAATCTCCACGTGTAAACCTTTTGACATTATCACATTTTCAATTTTGAATGCCACTGAATGTTCCATCTCTTCTGTCATCATGGACACACGGTCTTTTGATTCCTTTCGAAGGACGGGTTGGAGAATTCCTTCTCAGAGACAGGGCTTCAACAGTCTTTAATCCATTGAATGTTCTATCTCTTCTGTCATCAAGGACATACGGTCTTTTGACTCCTTTCAAAGGACAGGATTCAACATTCTTTAATCCATTTCCAAAAGACTTGGACCGTGTTGAATCTTTGACAACTCGCTTAGCATTAAGGAAATTTGAGCATTCTTGAGTTTTCTGTAGTACCCTCATTCCTACCAAGCCACATGGTCTTCTATGCTTGTTCACTTCTTCTTCAGGTTGCTATTGGGATTTCATATCCCCATGACATGATGCAACAGAATATTGCTCACTATTTTCAGCCATGGGACAGTTTCCATTATAGAAGACATGTCTTGAATGCTGGACACAGGAAAGAATACATTAGCCATTGTATTATGGAGGGACTCAAGGTCCTCCTAAGTTCACTATGAAACATAATAATACAAGCTCATACACTTTTTGAGAGAGAATTAGTAGAACTAAGAAACATAATAATATACAAGTCTTGAGAGAGAATTAGTAAACTAAGAAAAACGTTTATTTATAATATCAAATATTAATTATTATAATATAAATAATTATAATGAAATGATATTTTAAGGTCTATTAGATTAAAAATAGTCCATATAAATAATTATAATGAAATGACATTTTAAGGTCTACGAGACTAAAAATAGTCTATGAGACTACTAGTTCCTTGTTTTTCACTTTTTGCAATTCAATCTTTTTCTGATTCAAATTGATGATGCGCTGGCCCAACCTTCCAACAATCCCTCGCTACAAAACAATGCCAAGAAACTGATGCTAACATGTTCTCATAACTTTCTCTAATGTCTTTGAATGCATCCCATTCCTAAATGAAATGTTTTTCTGATTCTACAACCCCAGACGTGCAAAATGTACACACCCATTCTTCCCAAGCTTCTTTAGGCCTTTTCCACTGTCTTCTGTCACACCAAAATTGATGTGAGTTGGTCCACCCTCTTGTTTCACACCAAAGTTGATATGAGTTAGTCCTTAATTAAGAAGTAAAAACCTTTACCCTCCACAAAATAATTATAAATTTATTTCAAAATTTTAAATACCAAAATATCTTAATTTTTTTAATTCACAATTAATAACTATATATAGATTGCAATACATCTATTACATTATTATAATATAAACAATTATATATAATAATAAAACAAATTATTACAAATTTATTTAAAAATTTTAAATATCAAAAATATGTTAATTTTTTTTTTTCATAATTAATAGTTTTATATGAATTGCAAAACATCTATTACATAATTGTATAAAAATAGGTTATAAATACAGTTTCAACTCATTTTTATATTTTATATTATTCTTATTTGTAAATTAGTTTGTTATTTTTTAAAAATTATATTTCAATAAAAGCATTTAACAACACAATTTTATTTTCAAAATAGAATTAAAAAACTATTACATTATTGTATAAAATATGTATTTAATATGTTATAAAGACGGATTCAACACGTTTTTATATTTTATATTCTTTTTATTTGTAAATTAGTTTGTTATTTTTTAAAATTATATTTAAATAAAAACATTTAACAGCACACTTTTTTCAAAAAGATAACAACACAATTATTTTCAAAAAGAAAATTAAAATTTTAGTAGTTGTATATTACAATCAAGTGTTTTAAGAAGAGACTTAGAAAGTGTTTTTTCCTTCTATTTTTATTTGAATTTTAATTATTAAAAATATAAATATTTTCTGACATTTATAGATGTATTTTTCCTTATTACTTTACTCATAATATTTTTATTATAAAAAAAATCAAGTTATTTTATATATATTAATTTTTTTTCACAAATATATATACCAAATGTAATATACGTGAAAGTTTAATAACATGGGATCTAATCTATTATAAATTTCTTTTATCACATATATATATACAAAACGTAGCATATGTAAAAGTTTAATAACTTAGGATCTAATCTATTTTAAAAGATATTATATTTGTTATGTTATTGTTGTTCCATAGAATTCATATTGGTGGGAACATAGAAATAGAGGTAGTAAGAGGAGGACATGGATATCACCCCATCCATACACTAATTCTATATACACTACATAGGCACCAACTATAGTGAAGGTAGAAAACAACATATTGTTGTTAGATAGTAACCCTTTATTTACAAGTTCATCCTATCCACACAACATGTCTTTCCTTATGTCAATGGATTGTGGTGACCTTTTTAGCATTTTTGGGAGTCCAAGATAATGGGAAAGCATTTTTCCTATATCGTAAAGCTCGTTAAGGTATTCATGACAAAAAAAGTACCCCATTCACGCACATGTCTTTCCTCATATCAATGGATTGTGCTAGCCTTTTGTAGCATTTTTGGGAGTCCAACATAGTCGGAAAACATCACTCCTATGTTGTAAAGCTCAAACTAAGATATTCTTGACAAAAAAAGAGTACCCCATTCAAAGCTCATGTGTGAAGGTTATGATCTTAGCAAATTGATCACCACTTTGTCCACTTCAATGCCATATAGAAGTTGTCTTATCCCCATGTTACTCATGCATGTGCAACTAGAAGCATAAGATTTCCGAGTAAACAACAAAATAGTAAGGACAATCCAAAACCCTAACTTCAAAGGACCTACCTATTTCTATGTTATTTATGCCAAGTCTCAATTAGAGTAATCTCATAAATTGATTCATTTATTGAGTAATACATTTTTCAATCGATTACACTAATTCAATGTTGAAGTAGACACTCAAAGGAACCAATGATACATGTACATGCACATTTATTAATTAGGAAGCTATATTAATGGGACAAATAGATAAATGGTATTTTCTAAGGTGTAAATTGAGTATTTTCAACATTTATCTTCTTCCTCAACCATAATTATCTATGTACAATACAAAAATTATTATTGTTCTTAATGTGTGAGGAAAAGTAAATACATGCAGTTTTACAGATGACAATCATCCACATATATCTTCTTTAAGATGCCTACCTTCGACATATATATATAAAATTAACAATGAGAATTGTTAGCATTCGTGAATAACAAAAATAAAATATGAGAAGATTTGTTGAATATTTGAATATTCATACTATATTTTCCTTGAATCAAAATGCCCAAAGCAAGGGGCAAGTGATGCCACTATGTGGTCTTGTTTAATTGTATATTCGGTATGGATCAACTTGTGACCCCAAGAGTAAATCTTAATTTAAGATATTTTGACTTGATTTTGTATCTATACCCCATTAACTCAATGTTAAGAGAATATGTAAGAGCGAAAATAGATAAAACCTAAACATACAACAAGGGGTCTATTAATGATTAGAAGGATTCTAGCCTACCAATTCCTTCTTGTGTTTTTTTAAAGTGATTTTATCTAGCTAATATTTAGGTTAAATTCTATCTTAATAAGAACACTTATTCAATTCTATACATAGATATATATATATATATATATATATAGATATATTGTTCTAGTGAAATATTTGTGTACTTACTCTATTGTTTTTTTTTCTAAGTTAGGCTAATTCTATTAAGGTAAGAAAACTATCATACACAGAGGTCGAAGCCTGTACTTAGCTATGCCAGAAGAAAGGCATCAACTAGCAAAAAAGCTAGAATTGAACTGCCCAGAAGGGAAACCAGTTCTTAACCGAAGTTTCTCAAAAATATGATCTTGTTGCCCACGCAGGGGAAACCAGCGAATTAACAAGTTTTGCATCATTGTATCTGAGGAGACTAAAAAGGAAAACCCAACTGAAGAGCCTAAAATTGTAGTGTTCCCCAAAAAAACCATTAAAAAACAGAAACTGAAGAACAAGTCCCAATGAACCTGAGACACGTGGCAGCTGAGTGGCAGTCTACTAGGCAGGCGCGTGGCACGTTGAATGTCCGCAAGGTGGCAGTCCAGGTGGCGAGCACATGGCATCGAGGTGGCGGCTAGGGACGTGGCGGCGACGGAGGCTGCTCCTCCACAATGAAGCATCTGTATTCATCCATGGCACCACTTGCCAGTGGCGTAGTCTCCGTGTCACCCGTCTACAGCTCTAGTTGCTCTTCCTCGATGATGCAGTAGTATTCATCGATGACCCAATTCATCTGCGGAGCTGTTTCCACTTCCTTCCTTGCGCGTCTGGTTGGCAGCTCTGTGCTTCGTTCCCCTGCACCCTGAAGACTCGACTGTGCCAGTTCTGTTTTGGCCTTGGGTTGGCTGCTCCCTGCAGTGGTGCGTCCTCCCGCTGCAATGCCTAAGAGCCTCATTGCTTCAGTGCGGCCCTCACCCATTGCTCTGTGTTCCTCAGCTGCTGTGATTCGATCGCCAACCTCAGAGTCTTGTGCCTCTGAATTTTGCTTCTCCTCATGAAAACTAATGGTAATGGTTGCAGTGATGAGGGGCTGGTTCAGGGCAGAGCGAAAGGTAAATTGAGCATTCTGGGAGTGTGTCTGAGGAGCTGGCGGAGTGCTTCTGGGAGAAGGGCTGGAGGTGGAGGGAGGCGTAGCAGAGGCCCCCGAGTGGAAATGACCTCTGCCACTACAAGTATTGGGGTAGCGGCTAGTGTTCTGCTCAGCCAGAGAGGAGGTGGTCTCCGAAGCAGGAGAGTGCCTGGAGCGACTCAGGCTTCCTCGGTTCCCACCTCTGCGGCTGCGCATCCTATGGCACACCATGCTTTCTGCAATTGGAGGTGAGTTTTGGTCTGAATTAGGCGAAGTGGGCTGCAATGTTGTAGCGGAGCTAATAGGCAATTCAACAGAGGGATGAGCTACCAGGGCCGAGGGGATGCGAATTTGCAAATTCAAGCTGTGGGTGAAATGGATGCCCGAACCAAAATTGATGCAACAATAAAGATTACAGCGTCTTCCAGTGGTTGTGCGGGAACTGGGCGCCGCCACTGCATGAGGGCAGAGGCATTGCAGGGGCTGAGGTTGCAGAGGAGGAATGGCAGGAGCAGCAGTGGTATTTTCCAAAGAGCCCATCGTTGCTTTGAGCCGAGGTTGAGGTCGGTTATCAGAGTGGTGGCAGTGTTCATTCAAGGCACATTTATGGCTGTGGTTAATGCCATATTTGGATCTCTGTGCCGCCTTATGGGAGGCCATGTGCTCTCTCCACACGCCAACGCAGTTGGCTGCCACCTCAGCTTCCGTCATTTCCACCCGCATCCGAGATTACTCTATTGTTATTTTACTACCATATTTACATTATATTTAATCTCCTTACAAGAATGGTTTTGTTGCCAAATATCCATTGTCGATAGTAGTTTGTTATATGATCTTCTATAAGAGTAGATGAGGTGGAAAATGTGCACCTAGTAACTCTCACTATAAAACTCATGTCTTAAACTTCACTCCATCAAGCTTAATTGGGGAACCTTGAACATATATATAATTCATTATTATATAAACCAAACTAAAATGGCTGAATTATCTGGTTAGATTGGTTTTCAACCATCTTTAATCCAAATCATATCATTTAACCAAAAATGTCCAGCTCCATTTAGAATTGACCTTTTTTTTCCTAAATCATCTTTTTGACCTAAATCAATTAGTTCCATACACTATCATATGGATGGAGCATGGACCCACTAACCTACTGATCCAAATTTATGTAGGAACGAAATGAAATACAAATATAAACAGAAACGCAAAGCTACAATGAGAACATAACTTCAATTTATTAAAACAAATTACTGAAAAATTGTTACATGCAGAATGGAAATAAACTAATTCGAGCAATGGTAACTTATCTTTGAGAAGTGATGTGGCAACTACATGCCTTATGAATTGTGTTACAATGACCCTCATAGGCCTTTTTATCATTAAGAAACAATGGGAAACCCTTAGCATCCAAAAACTTAACCTTAAGAGATGAAGTGCCAAAAGCTTGTGGGCCCCGATGGGTTAGTTGGAACATCAACTTCTCGGGGTTGTAACTTTGGCATGCGATCTGTCTTTGACTATCATAATACCTCATTTCAAAAATCTCCAAGAAGAGACTGAAACAACACTAATAAATAAAGATTGCAATTTTTTGGTCTCTCTGTTGTTCCAAAAAAATGTCTTTTATGCCCTCAAAGTGGCTCTGGAAGTTTAGGACCTATAAAACTACCAAAGATAGTAACTTGTGCTACAATTAAGGAAACTGAAAGAAACAACAGTGGGGGTCCAAGTGGAATAGGTTGGTGGCCACCAATATCCACATGGATCAGTCCTCCCCACTTAGGAACCAATGGTCCCCATTGCATTGAGTGCTTCCATGAGATGGGGAAACTTTCGCTAAACTTGTTCCTTGGTGAGCCACTTGCCTTGGTGAAGAAGTTGGCCAACTTTGACAATGCGATACATTTGGATCTTTTGTTGGTGAGTGGTCTTGATCTGTGTGTCCATAATCCAATCAGTTGTGGCTTGTTCCATGCCATATGGGTTGAGCTCTGTTGGTGTTAGCTGTTTTGCAACGTCTGATGTGTCCAACAATGGTGGAAAGTATGGTCGAAGGCGGTGCACATTGAACACTGGGTGCAGGCCAAGGAATGGGGGAATTTTGAGCTCGAAAACGTTGTCACCCACAACCTTGGTGATTGTGTAAGGCCAGTGTCAGAGTGGTTAGATCTTCTGATGGAATCCGACAAGGCATTCTTTCTGCAAATGCAACCAAAATTTGTCACTCTCCTAAAATGTATGTGGCACTCGATGTTGATCATGTTGCTACTTGTACTTGGCATTAGAATTTTTCAAGATGCTGTGAACCTACTAGCAGATGTGCTGGATGCATTCAATAAATCTGATTACTTTACCAACCTCGGGCTGTATATGTGTGTATTTTGTTCATGTAGTCACATGATGCATGGAAACATAAAATAAACACAATGGTTAAAATCCCAGACCAATGTGAAAGGGACTGCGACCAATCGAGCTATGGATACCATATAGATGTAGGATCAAAGGAAATTCCACCCGGATTGTATTTTATTAAAATAATTAATATTTTTAATGGGGTTCCTAAGTCTAAGCTTAGGAAAATTAAAATATTAATGGGTATTAATCAAAATATGGGTGAGAATGATCTAGAAGGCGGATCAAGTCATGTTTTAATCTTATCCATTGATTAGAGACTTAATCTCAATCGTTGAAGACTCAACATGAAAAGTATAAAATGGAGGCTTGGGGTTAATTTGGAAACACACATTGAGAGAACAAATTGATTAAGAATTTGATTCCTAGGGCAGGGTTTTATAAGGATTTCGAATCAAGTGATCATTCTGTAGTAGAGGGGCAGTGAGAATCCAGGAGAAGGACTTTCCAGAGAATACAGATAGAGAGACGAAGAGAGCTAGTAGAGCAGAAAATTTGACTGTCACGCAGAAGTCAGAAATTCCAGGGATAGTCGGAACTGCCGGAACAGCTGGGAAAGCTGACGCTGAGGGCAGAAGTCGAAACTATTGAGAACAGCCGGAAGTGTTGGGAACTTCCGGAACAACCGGGAAAGATGATGCTGAGGGCAGAAGCTGAAACTATCAGGAACAACTGGAACTGCCAGAACAACAAGGAAATCTGATGCAGAGGGCATAAGAGGTGATGCAGAAATAATCGGGGTTAGCGAGTCTTGTGCTGGATCAGCCGGAATTCTGTCGGGTGAAGTGAGGTAAAACTCACTCAGATTTTCCGCTAGTATTTTCTATGTAAATGATTTCTAGATGAGCGTCCTAGATTCGTATTCAGATATTTCTCCTGCATAATAATAAAACCCTCAGAGCTGTTGCATTAGTTTTCCCGCATTGGGTTTCTTCGAGGACTATTGTGTCCAAAAATAAGTGTGTCCTATGTATCTTATTATTTTCTCTATTTTATGTTTCATGAGATGAAATATTTAATTAGTGTAGGTTGCAGAAGTAATTTTCTTCAGTATTTAGAAGAATAACTTGATGAATGTAATTTTAAAAAAATCAAGTAGGTGAAGTAGATTTTGATTTACTGTAGTAGGGGTTCCTTGCACTAGGAATTCCCACAATAATACATCACAAAATTCAAGAATAGCAACGTCACACCGTACCTCATCCATGAAGGGTTTGATATTGTAGGTAAGGCGATATTGTTGGTTGACGTGGAGATCTCGTCCTTGTTGGAGCCACTCAATGGTGTATGGATGCGGGTGTGGAGTGGTTGGCAGGCCCAACTGCTTAACGACTTCTGCTGAGATGAGGTTATTTTGTCTCTCATTGTCAACAATGAACTACAACGATGATCCCTTCACCCACATCTGTGAGTGGAAGAGACACTCCCCTTCCTTTGGGTCTTCGAGCTCAATCTTTTAGATCTTGGTGGTGGCAACGGTGACACTAGGATCTGCATTAATAATCTACTTCACTTTGTCACTCACCTTGTTAGGGTCTGACTTTGAGTTGGAACATGCATCTTAATTCGAAGCCTTCATCTTGACCACCAGTGACTGCTTGGCACGATACTCACTTATGTTGTGAGTGGGGCTCTTGTGGAGCTCACACCACTTCCCTGTGTCCTTCTTTGTCTTCATGGTGTTTTTATTTTCTTGTGACTTCGATGGGTTGTCCTAAGTCACCCCACCTTGGATTTGTTCTTTGTTCTATGGTTTGGGGGTGCCTTTTCCCTGCTTCGAATTCACATATCCAAAGTCTCGCTACTTCTGTTTAAATTTTTGTTTAATCTTGAAATCATATCGGTATGCTACACGAAGTGAGGAGATGTCTAGGAACTCCATTTCTTCCTGAATATTTTTTCAGACAGTCGCGGTACTTGAGCACCAGATTTTGCTTAAAGTATTTCTTACATAGCTTCATGCATAGAGTATGAAAAATATTTGTGAACTCATGCACATCTTGGTCCCTTTGCTGTTGTAGTGTGGTCCATTGTATGTATTTGTCTTGAAAGCTCCCCATGGGGTAATATTGTTGCTTGAAAATGTCTCAGAAAGAGTTCGAAGTGGGTGCATGATCCATACTTATGTAGGAATGCAATAGAAACACAGATATAAATATAAACATATAGATGAAATAGAAATAAAACTTTATTTCATTAACATCAAAGAGCTGAAATATGTTTACATACAGAATGGAAACAAACTAGCTTAGGAGATGGCAACTTATCTCCGAGAAGAGATGTGGTGGCATCATGCCTGTGAACTATTTTCAATGAGGCTCAAGGGCCTTTTTATTTAACAACAAAAATAAACCATAAACAACCAAAAATCTAACCCTAGTTGATGAAATGCCAAGAGTTTGTCGACCTTGTTGGGGTTAGGTGGGTAGTCAACTTCTCGGGGTCATAACTTGGTCATATGATCTTCTTTTGGCGCATACGATACCTCATTAGAAATATCTCTCCGAGTAATACAGGATTTACGGGAAGTCCCTGCCTATGACATGAATACGAGCCTACAACGAACCTTAAAAAAACACTATTTAGGGGGTCAAAACAACTCTAGAAGTTCAAGACCCGAAAAAATGATAAAAATAGTAAATGTTGTTATAATCAAGGAAATTGATGAAACTGACTGGAGGTCTAGGTGGAATAGGTGGGTGGCCACCAATATCCACCTAGATCAGTCCTTCCCCCTTATTAAACAAAGGTCCCCATCGTATGCAAAGCCTCCATGAGGTGAGGTAATTTATGTTGAACCTGGTCCCTAGTGAGCCACTTGCCCTGCTAAAGGAGTTACTCTAATTTGGCAACTCGATATAGATGGATCCTCTATTGGCGAGTGTTCTTGATATGTGTGTCCATGATCCTATCAGTTGTGTCATGTTTGATACAACTTGGGTTGAGCTATGTTGGTTTCAACTGCTCAGCAACGTTGCATGTGTCCAACAATGGGGGGAAGTATGGCCACAGTTGGTCCACATTGAATATTGGGTGCAAGGCAAGGAACGGTGGAATGATAAGCTCAAAATCATTGTCCCCTACAACTTTAGTGATGGTGTAATGCCCATATCGGAGTAGGCGAAGCTTTTTGTGGGGCCCAGCGAGGCAATCCTTCTGCAAATGTAACCAAACTTTGTCACCCACCTGGAACTTGTGTGGAACCCGATGTTGATCATGAAGTTTCTTGTACTTTGCATTTACTCTGTCCAATATTCCATTGACCTGCTAGTGGATGTGTTGAATGCGCTCAATGAAGTTTTTATTCCTGTCAGCTTCAGACTAGACATGAGTCAAATCTAGCTGAGGAGCTGCAAATGGTACGACAACATCAATTGGACATAGTGGCTGGAATCCCAGTCCCACCTGAAAGGGGATGTGTCCAGTTCAGCTGTGGAGAGCCCTATTATAGTTGTTTTGGACATAAGGGAGGCTCTCATCCCATGTGCATGGGTGCTTCAAATTGTACATGCACAGGATGTGCACGATCATCCTGTTGACAACCTTTGTTTGGCCATCATTTTGGGGGTGAAAGGTCATGGACTTAGTGATCTTGGTATCCAACAACGACCAGAGGCTTGACCAAAATGCACTTAGGAACCAACTGTCCCAATCTAAGATAATGGATTGTGGGATCCCAAAGTGTACCCATACTCGTTCAAAGAAGAGTTTGGTAGTGGCTTCTGCTGAGATACTCTTCTTGCAGGCTGCCAGAATGGCCATCTTAGAGAATCTGTCGATGACCATGAAAACACAATCATTTCTATGCTTGGTAGAAGGAAAGGCCGACATGTAATCCATGGAGATGGATTCCTAGGGCTGGCTAGGAGTAGGAAGAGGGGTATACAAGCCTTGCTTCTTGATTGTAGGTTTGGCAATGGTGCAGACAATGAAATATTTGATGTACTTCCTAACATCTTGTCGAAGGTTTGGCCAATAAAAATACTTCTATAGTATTGTTACTGTCGTTTATACCCTAAAATGTCTAGCGAATCTACTGAAGTGTGCCTCCCAAATCATCTTGGCACTCTCACTTGAAGGTACATAGAGGTGTCCCAAGTGGCATAATAGCGCATCCTAGAGGTGTAAGTTTGGAACATGCTTACCTTCTAGGAGCATTTGGTATGTGGTGTCGAATTTTGGATCACTCTTATAAATATGTGGCCATTCCAAAGTCTTGTGTCCACAAGAGTCAAGCACAGTGATCAGCGCCATGACCGATGGTCGGCTGAGGCAGTTTGAAACATTATTGGTGTTGCATTTCTTGTACTTAATGTTCAAATGGAATTGTTGTAGGTTTGTGGACCATTTATGGTGGTGATCGTTCTGCAAGTTTCCTTGTGTCTGTATGAACTGTAGGGGTCGTTGGTTTGTGTGGATGGTTGTTTCCTTCCCCAGAATGTAATGCTTCCATTGTCGGTGGGCCTACACAATGGAATGCATCTCTTTGTCATAGGTGGGATACTTTTAGACTGTGTCTTAGAGTGTTTCACTGTGATATGCCATTGGATGCCCCTGCTGACTAAGAACTGCACCAATAGCATAGTTGGAGGCATTTGTCTCAATCTCAAATGGTTGTAGTAGGTATGGTAATGTGAGAACTGGTGCAAAGCAGAGGTGATGCTTGTTACAGGTCAATTTGGGCACAACAACCTCGACTTCTAGATCTGTAATATTAGGGTCCATTAAGCCCTAATTCAGTTGTCTTCATTCCCTAATGAGGTCAACCTACATCATGCTTGCCTCCAAGGAGTTTTCATGACACCATTCATCCAAAAAATGTCCCTAAGGAGATCAATGCAGGTAGCCTTCTATCAGGCTGCATTGCAATGCAGAAACTGCAATGACTGGGTGTGTTGCAACGCACTTAGCCTTTGTTTCACCCGTGCTGAGCGAGATTCATCAAATTTTTTAAATGAATCCATTGGATTCCTCATCCAATGGATACTTCTAGAAGTTTCCGGTTTGGTTGAGCTCGCATTTGGATGAGGAAGAGGATGAATGAACCTCAATCCATTATCCCTTCCTCCATGGAACCACTTCCCAATTTTGGCAGAGCATTCATGAGGGCCATTAATGGCTTAACCTCCTCCATTCAACTATAAATTGACAAAGCATTCAAAGGTTGGTCTAGGTTGTAATTTCTTGAGCTAAGGAGATGCTGTTTGAATGAGATTAGTAAGAGTATTGTAATGATGTCGAATTGTTGCTTCATCAGGAGAGAAGGGATAGAAACTGGAAGGAAGACACTGAATCAAGCATGAACATTCATGGGTTGTAATATTTCCTTTTATCAATAAAGAATTCAAATCTTTTTCCATTCATGTTCTTATATGATGTATATCGTATTCTGGATTCTATGATATGTTTAATTAACAGATCTTTATTGTATGCTTTGATGGGTTTCTGTCTTGGCTTGTGTGCAGGTACTTTCCAAGAAAGTTAAGTATGGAAAGGAGCGATGAAATCGATGAAAGGAGAGAAGGAGCAAGCGAAAGCTACAGGTTGGTTTCTCGTCTTACCTCTCTTATCTGTTGATTAAAGAAAAGGTAGCAAATTACTTTGGCTGTTGTTTCTAGACTAGCTACTAAGTCTGGAGGGTTAGGCATTTGATAAAACACTAAATTTTCCCAAAAAAAATTGGCGACTCCGCTGGGGATCGTTTACCCTTTTAGTAGCTTATCCACCTCCTTAGACACCTTGACATACTTTACTTGTTGTAATTCAGCCTTTTGCATTGAATTTTGGTCAAAATTTGAGGTTAGATGACTCTTGAGTGGTCGCACAGGAATTAGTGCAGGCTAGCCTTAGAGATAGTGTGCTACAACGCAGTTAGGCCTTCTTTGACCTATGCTGATTAAGCTTGGAATATTTTGATCAGCGCAGTTTGGCCCTCTTTGACTTGCGTTGATCAGTGCAGATTGGCCCTCTTTGACCTACGCTGATCAGTTTTGAAATCATTGAAATCAGCGCAGTCTTTAGTGAGAGATAGTGCTCTACAGCGCAATTAGCCCCTCTTTGACCTGTGCTGATCAACCTTAGGTTAAATTCCCACCTTTGGTTTGAGTTTTTGCCAAAATTATTTTGATTGATTGCTTGCTGAAAATCAATGATGTCTTATCTCTGAAAACAGTCTTTTCATCTCCTTATCTAGCCAACTCTACTTTGATTGGATTGATTAATGTTTCTTTAATGTTTTCTTTGTCATTATCAGTCTATAGTCAAAGTTAGAATATAATTGATTGATTGTTTTTGTCGATAGAAAAGTGTCATAGAGTCATCATTTTCTTTGAAAAAATGAAGTGTTGTAAAGTCCTCCTTCATAAATAATTGATTGATTTATTTGTGCATTTGATTTGTATTTTCATTTAAAGTGTCGAAAATCTTCATTTCTTTAAAATCAAAAGCGTCTTACAATCTTCCTTTCCCTTTAAAAGAAATTGTCATAGAATGTGATTTTTTATGAAAAGAGTTCTTAATCGTTTGTGCATTAGTTTTTCTTATTGCATCATTCACATTAAGAGAAACTGAAAAGAAAAACATGCATTGTGCATATTAAAGATTGTGAATGCTTGAAAGGAATGGTTTAGGGAATTTCATCCAGTTTGTGCTCTTTGTTGTTGTTCAAAAAGTACTTGTATGCTCTATCCCTCATAGCTAGGATTTTCATCGCTGAAATTAAATGGAAAGAGTGCTTCTCATTCTAGTTGCATTTTTAGGAATTTTGAAAAACATCTCATGGTGAACCTTCAAAGGAAAATTTTAAGCAAGATCAACCTAAAATTTACATCAATTAATCTAATAACACATTGGAACTTAACAAAAAACATCTAGAGGTCTAGTCTAGAGATGTGTTCCGGCATCTTTAAACCTAGTGGCTGTCGTTTTCATTGAGGTTGGGTGATTCCTCCTCTCTGATTCGATAAGTACTAGTACGGACTTGTGCTCCTTGTACTGTTGAGTATATAGTGGGAGACCCCAATAGGTTGAAATCCTTTATCCCTAGGAAGCCGAGTCTGCCGCCTTACTGATTGCAACACACTGAACACAGCATTCGGGAAGATTGACTGCCGTACGTAAAGTCCTTGGTCATTTCTCTTTCATTTATCACCAAGGTGTATATTGCAGCTTTGCGATTAGTCTGGTAAACCCTCTTGTCTAGAATTTCCAGATCAGTCACTTTTGTTCCTTTTTGACTCTTTAAAAGAAAAGGATCATCTGAGCACTTTTTCTTTCAGGCTCATTAAACATCGAAAGTGACTATAGTCATCTTTTGTTTTTTCTCGAATCTTTAAAAATGAAAAAGCGAAGTTGTGTTCCAGTGTCGTAAAATTAATTGACCATGGATAACATCCTCCACGCTCTCTCCTTAGTTGATCTTAGGTTGAAACATATGGTGACAAATCCGGAGCCCACCAATCAAGGAATTCCTTTTGATGGGAATCCTAGTCCTTTTCCTCCATTTGGAAATATTGGTGCTCCTATATGGCTACATTATCCCTTCCGTGATTTACCATTGGCTTGCCAATATGGTTATTTTCAACCTCCTTAGTTCAAAATGTCATGATTTCTCCGCAATCGAGTACACCTCCAACTGGACAAAGTCAACCTCCAGTTGATCCTAAAGTTGACCCTTTGCCTTCTTCCTTAGTTGTTTCTTCCTCCGCTTCTTCCTCTTTGCCTGGTGAAAGTATGGGTACTAGTAACCAGGGGGCTAAGAAGAAGAAGAAAGGGAAGAAGAAGAAGAAGAAGCAAATTCAGCAGAGGAGCAACCAAGCAACCATTGCTTTGAATGCAACATCTGATGAGAAACTACCCGTCAAGCCTCACAAAGTTCGATATCCATGCAAAATTTGTGCAGCAGACCATCTTATTCAAAATTGTCCTGATATTCCTCAGATCTTAGAAGAATGGTCTTCCTGTTCACATCATCCTGTGTCATCAACTTCTGGAGATCATGTTGGTGACACACCATCAACTAGTGCTAGTAAAGATCATGGAAAGAAGGGAAAAGTTAAGTTTCCATGTAGGTTATGTGAAGGGAATCACCCCATTCACCTTTGTCCCTATCTGGATGAAGCCAAAAAAGTGTTGGATAACCATCCTGCTTCACCGTATCGATTTCCATCTGGTTACAAGAAATTATCACTAAATCCCTCACTAGTTGATGAATTGACTGACTCAAATCAACCATCGGTCAAATCCACTCTCTCTGAAAGTGAATCTTATGAGTCTATACCCGACCTAAATCAATAGGTTGAGGTAACAGTTGACCCAATTTCACCTTCAGTAAATCGTACCTTTCCCGAAGAGAGTAAACATGATGCCACTCAAGTTCTTTCTGTTTCTTCAGATTCTAATGAGCTTGGGGGCAATCCTCCTATTTCCATCAAGATAGGAGGATAATCCTCCCGTTATTGTAACTCAAGGGGTTAATTCTCCCGTTTCTACAGTACCCCCTCCAAGTAGTCTAGTCACTTCCTTTGATTGGAATCGACTAGCAGGATTCTGCCTTCCTTCTTATGTGCCTTTCCATATCATAGTACAAGTTTGTAATATGATTGTATTGTGCACTATTATAGATGAAGGTGCATCAGTGAGTATCCTTTCCTCAACTGCTTGGCAAGCGCTCGGTTCACCGCCGCTTATGCCAGTTACCTAGAATCTGTTGGCTTTTAACAGAGGAACCAATCAACCATTAGGGATCCTCCCTCGGTTACCCATTACATTAGGAGGAAAAACAGTTTATCTGAACGTGATGGTAGTCCTAGTACCTTTAGATTAAAATTTAATTCTTGGGCGCGAGTATGTTTATGACATGGGATCTATTGTTTCAACACTCTTTCGAGTGATTTGTTTCCCGCATGAAGGCAGGATTGTCACTGTTGACCAGCTTTCATTTCCCGATCCAAATATACCTTCTAGTCAACCATCTTCCATAAATGGTCCATTTATACCAATCGTATCAACCCTGCCACAAGTTAATTATGTGGCAACCTGTTCCATACCTACATCAACTAACCATCAATTCAGTGATGTTGTACATCATATACTGGGGGCATTGGAACCATATCTCTCCTTCATGATCTCTTATGAGTTATGATTGAATCCAAGGATAGTTCTTTTACTGTGTCAACCTTGTTAAAAAATGAAATAGGCCTATGAGCATAGTTACTTGTCTTGTGTCAAGCTCATTAAAAAATGAAACAAGGTCCCCTAGAGCAAAGTTGCAAGTCGAATCTTTGAGTAAATCGCGTAAAATCCCAGTCAAGTCTTTCACTTGATCTCGTAAAAGGAACTTCATTCCATCCACCTGATAGCCATGAATAGTATACTTAGGTGAATGTAATAAAGCTTAGAGGGCATGCACCTAGTGGTAAAGTTGAGTTTCACTATAGGTTATGTGAGGGGAACCACCCCATTCACATTTGTCCCTATCTGGACGAAGCCAAAAAGCTATTGGATAACCGTCTTGCTTCACCGCAGTGACTTCCATCTGGTTACCAGAGACTCTCCATTTCATCATGCTGGGGGCATGTAAACTGAATCCAAGCATAGTTTTTTGTTTTAAGCTTGTGTAAAAATGAAACTGAATCCAAGCATAGTTCCCTATGGTTCAAGCTTGTGTAAAAATGAACCCATTTCCATTTTAACCCTTGTGATTGCCATTTATCATCCTTTTTCGTCAGATGAGCCTTGGTTATTTTCATTCCATCACCACCATCTTTTTGGCTGATCATACACTTTCACTTGGTTGTTTTTACCTTTTTTGAGGAACAGTTTCAATGAGTGGTCTTATTAGCCATCCTCTTCACATAAATCAACATGTTTTGGGAAAGTTCCAACATCACTAGAACTGGTTGCTACCCTAGACACCACTCATTCCTTACAATGGAGTCCTCTTTAAGCTCTTTTCAGACTCTCTAAACATGAAAAGATTGCCGAGCTCTTATCCTTTCCAATTCATTAACAGATTGGAAATGATATCTCTCTTGTATTATTTTACGCTTTTTCAGACTTGAGAGATTATTTTACGAAAACGAACTTGTGGAGTTTTCTTTTTTTCCCTTTTCAAACTCTCTAAACATGAAAATGTCTGTGTTATCTTTGTCGTTAAACTCATTAAAAACATCAAAATAGCGACAAACTTGTCCATCTAGACAAGACAGAGTTTCACCTTTGCTAGACTCATTAAAACATCAAATAGCGATGGATTCACCCGAAGGTTGGAATTATACAACAAGCATATGTTATCCTCTTCAAGCTTGATAAAAATAAAGAGGTATTGGTCAGAAAAGACTGGGGAAAATGGGAAAAAGCTAAGAAAACTTTATGGTAGCATGTCGCTCTTGAACATGACACTTTCACCTCATCACTGTGACTATGTGGGTTGGGTCATTCATAGCTTGATGGTTATCACACCGTTGGTCTATCATAACATCCATCACTTTGTTTTGGGTCAATGCTACCAATTCACTTCAGTGTCGCTAATATGTTCAAGAGAAGTCATTCGGTTCAAAACTTCATCCTTTACAATACAGTAAACTTTCATTTTCATGCCCGCCATTCCTAAACCTTGTGTTGTCAGTCGATATTAAATCTCCAAAATCATTTACCTCATTTCGTGTCATTGGTGTGGGATACATCAAGGCCCTTCTATGACGAGTCGCTTCTTGTTGACATCAACACATCATCCAAGAAGTTGACTTAGAAACACCCCTTCAGTACCTTGAGGCTTGCATACATCAATGGTAGGTTTCTCGCTTCCGACAATAGGTTGATATCACTGGCCTTCGACCGAAATACTTTGTATGGTGTTCGCATCAAATAATTTATTCACACCTTGCGAAATGTACTATAGTACCTTGAGGGTCATTGTCATTATTGGTAATTCCTCTCACGTCTGTTAACGGCTTACATCATTGGTTGGTAATCAGACGATGCCTCTCCATGTTCGACCTCAGATCATCTATTCACATTGTTAGACTTGTACATCGAGTGAAGATTGAATGATATTGAAGACCCCAGATCTAGTTTCATCCATTCGGGCTGCGATATATTTTCAGGAGTACTATATCAAATGTACAATGGCCTTACATTTATGGTCATCCATTCATGGGTCTATATCTGTAGATGACTATATTTGTACATGTAATGAAAGTTTATAAGCTGAGCATGGGTATGCCTTCCCTAAGCCAGTTTGTGAGAAAAACTCAAATTATCATGATATCTGTATTGTAACTAATGCAGGTCTCCTTCCACTTTGAAACCTTCTCTCCAAATGGTAAAGCATCTCACTCGACATGTTTATTTTCGACTTCATGCTTTAGGGGGCAAATGTTACAGGTCAATTTGGGCACATCAACCCCAACTTCCAAATCCATATTATTAGGGTCCATCAAGCCCTAATTCAGTTGTTTTCATTCCTAATGAGGTCAACCTACATCATGCTTGCCTCCCAAGAGTTTCAATGACACCATTCATCCAAAAAATGTCCATAAGGAGATCAGCGCAGGTAGCCTTCTATCAGGCTGCATTGCAATGAAGAAATTGCACTAACTAGGTGCGCTGCAGCGCACTTAGCCTTTGTTTCACCTTCACTGAGCAAGATTCATCGAATTTATTAAATGAATCCATTGGATTCATCATCCAATGGATACTTATGGAAGTTTCCAGGTTGGTTGAGCTCGCATTTGGGTGAGGAAGAGGATGAATGAACCTCAATCCATTATCCCTTCCTCCATGGAACCACTTCCCAATTTTGGCAGAGCATTCATGAGGGCCACTAATGGCTTAACCTCCTCCATTCAGCTATAAATTGACCAAGCATTCAAAGGCTGGTCTAGGTTGGAATTTCTTGAGCTAAGGAGATGCTGTTTGAATGAGGTCAGTAAGAGTATTGTAATGATTGTTGAGCCTCAAACTTGCACTCATTTACCTATCCTCCCAACAGCTTTTTCCTACTCACTTCTCTCTTCTGTCTTCATTTCCTCCATCAACTTGTTCAATTCATTGCATTTTATGTCTTTTTAACATGATTTGTTGACTGTGCTAATGATTGACTGTTGGTTTAGAATTTTGGTACAAGTGCTGCAATTCCGCAGCCAATACAGCGTTTCCGCAGCTGATCAGAGATTCCGCAGCCATTTTCTTGTTTGCTATGTTCCACGTGTCCTCCAAAGGAAAGGGCCACATGGGCAAGTTGGTATGACTGTGTACATGGTTTGTGTGCTATCAGCGAAGCCAACTCACTCATGTATACCCCTGGTCAACGCAGATGTAACCACGGTCAAACAGCAAGGTTCCAAGCGGTGGCACGGCTCTGCGTGAGCAGGTGAAGCACGTAACCACAGCTGGCATCTTCTTCGAGCCATGAAGACGACAGGGGACAAGAATCTAACCGTGGATTTATCATCCACGATGACCGTTTCCTCAAACAGTGCACGGTGTTGCTGCGTGTCTTTTGCACAGTTAATTAGTTAGCTGGTGTTAGCTTAGTTTACGCAGAAGACAGTTTGTCTCTGCTGCTATAAATAAAGCGTTTGCATACGCTTAGTAGTTAGTCTTCAAGTCTAGTTTTTGGCTGTAATCATTTTCGTTTATAAAACTCTGTTTCAAAGACTGTTTTATACAGCTTTTGTATTCTGTGACATGCTGATTTAATATCAAGAAGACTGTTTTGCTCCTATCCATGTAGCTGATTTTTAACTAGTTGAGTAGATGGAGGGCCCCCGTCTGCCACAACCTATGTACAGTAGTTTTTAATTTCATTTTCCTGCACTTCTTATGTTTTCATTTTCACATGTATACTAATGTACAGTTTGATTTCTGCAATTTTCGTTTGTTTTGACATCTATAATATTGTACAGTTTGAATTATGCCTTTACATTCCCAGCATTTTTCAGAACTGATCAGTTTGTTCTTGCAGGTGTGTTAGGAGCCCGGGATAGTGTGTTTTTTCTTCTTTTTATCACTAGTGGCATTTGAAGTTGTCTTATCTAAACTGCTGATTTTTACCTTGACTTGCATTAGTTTCATTGCTTAGTTACTTTACCAGATTTTGTCAAGTTGCTAATCTCTTGATGGTTCTTCTTATCATAATTTCACTAACTTTCGTGGGACCAAAATATCATCTAATTGCAGCTTGGTTTATTTAGTTTTGGACTCATATTGCTAATTCACTCCTAACTCATTTTCACATGATCGATTTAGCTAAAGGCAAAACGTTAAGGGAGAATTAAGTAGTGTGATTTGTCACTTAATCTTTGCATTGCTTTAGATTCAATAGAGGAATTAGAGTAGTGTTCTTGCTTTCAACTGAGTTAATATAGATGTCATTTTCATCCTTATCAGCAGTAGAGGTATTGGACTAGTGCCAATGGTCTTTTGTTTGATGCTTTACTTTCGTTTGAAGCTTTAATTTCATTCCAAGTTATTGTTCAAGTTTTCTCTTTAAATTTCAAGAAGCAATTAGAAATCACCACATACACACACATTCACTCACTTGTTTATAACTCCATCACATCACATTAGGAAGATAAGTCACACATGAACTAAAAACGACAAAAAGAACTAGAAAAGGCCACTTAAGTATATATTGTACACTTCACTTCATCAGCTTACGAGCCCCGGGTTGACAATTTATGATAGCAATTTAGACAACACTAAATTGACTAAACATTTTGGCGCCGTTGCCGGGGAAGTGAAATTAGGTAGCCAATTTCTAAAAAAATAAAAAAATTAAGAAAATTTCAAGAAAGGGAAATTGATAACCTCTCAAAGTATGCTCTCCTCTTGCACCTAGAGTGATCTGGAGGATCATAAAAGAGAAAGTTATTGGTTTAATAGTTTCTTAAGTATGCTCTCTTCTTGCACCTAGAGTGACCTGGAAGATCAGAAAGAGAATTATTAGCCTGACTTGAAGAAAAAATAAAAAAAAATGACATGCATAGAGCTAAAGATTCTAGGGGAAGGTTTTTAGCTAGAGCCAAGAGTTCGATTTTTACAAGTCCATCTACTTCAAGGAATAGACAAGAGACACCTCCCTCA
This sequence comes from Pinus tabuliformis, assembly GCA_031772625.1. Classification (NCBI taxonomy): domain Eukaryota; kingdom Viridiplantae; phylum Streptophyta; class Pinopsida; order Pinales; family Pinaceae; genus Pinus; species Pinus tabuliformis. Next base: position 278,125,004 of record CM062809.1, on the reverse strand, counting down.
TCTCCAACTGACACTCCTAGCCCTAGGATTCCTGGAATTCAAGAGGCAAGAATTGACTCTCCCACACCTTCTATTGAATTTGAATCAGAAAGAGATCCTTTCCTTCCTTCTACAGAAAGACCAATTGTAATTGAAGAAGTAGAATCATCTGAGGAAGAGGGAGAAATTCCTTCTCATTCACCCTTTGTAGAAGAACCAAAAGATTCTGAAGTCTCTAGGGAAACCATTATGACAGAGGAAGGAGGTGGTAGAGGTAGAGGTAGAGGAGGAGGAGGAGGAAACAATGGAGGAGGTAGAGGTCACATTGGAGGAAATAGAGATGGGGATAACTCATTTGGGTTTCCTATCATTGATGAGGATTCTCGAGCCACTATGAAAAACATATCACCATCTGTCCTCCCAAACTTTCATGGGTTAAGAACTGAGGACCCTGAAACATTTTTATTTGAGTTTGAAGTTGTGTGTCGAACTTATGACTATCTGGATGACACTCAAAAACTCAAATTGTTCCCTTCCACATTGAAAGGACAAGCTTTGAAATGGTTCATGGGGTTACTCACTCAATCCATTAGGTCTTGGAATGATATGAAACAGACATTTTTGGATAGGTACCTGGACTATTGTATGCCCACCAATCACAAGGATGAGGTATTTAAAATGGTACAAAGAGAAGATGAGAACTTAGAGGATTTACTCGAAATATTTCAATATAACCTGAAAAGAGCAAAAATGAGTAGCTTGGATGAGGAGACCTTGAAAGCCCTCCTACTAAAAGCCATTAGAGATGAATGGATAGACATTCTGAACATGATGGGGAAAGGAGATATATCTCAACTTTCACTCAATGATATAACAGAGCTATGTATCCATCTCTCAAGGGGCAAATCAAAAACTCAAAAAGGGCCTAGAGATCCTTCTCTCCTTAGAGCAAATAAATCTGCAACTGGATCGGTAAGTAGGGCTGAGATCGGCAATATGCTTGATGAATTCAAAACTGACATCTTAGGGAGTCTTAGTGAACAATTAGACACCCTTAATATCCACAATAAACAGAAAGCAGAAGCCGAGGCCTTGGCCATCTTTTGCCCGAAATGTAGGAAGAAACATGCTTTAAGGGAATGTCCCTTGGAAGCACAAGTTGTGGAAACATGTGTGATTTTCTCAGAAAACCATGAGACCAAGGATTGTCCTTCAATCCCTGGGCTCAAAGCAGTCTTTCAAGAAGATCCAAATACACTTGAATCTCTCTGTTTTGTTGCAAGGAGACCTTGGCAGGGGAAACAAAATCAAGGGTTTAACAACTCTATGAATTTTCAACCTCAACCAAATTGGAATCCTTGGCAACAACCTTGGCCTCAACCTCAAAATCCTTTTCAATCATGGATGCAAAGCATGCAAAATCCTTATGGGAGATTTGCTCAATTCTATCAATATCCTCCATCTTTTCAAAACCAGCAAGCTCCACAACTTCCAAATCAAAGTCAACAACTATCATTGCCATTCCCTCAACAACAACAACCTTCTCCACAAAATCAAAATTCTCAACTCTTGCTTCAATCCCAACAGAAGTCAAATCAATTTCCTTCTCAGCCATTGCCAAACCCCAATAATAGGAACCCTCAAAATTCTTACATGATGGAAGGTCAACCATTCCCTACCTATATGATTGTTCCTCTCAATGAAGTACAACTCAGATCATGTAGAATCCTAGATCAACCTTCTATAAATGTTCAGCAGCCAAGCATTTCTGAGGAAGAGTCTCTTAAAGCTAATAAGGGTTCTGAAGCATCCCTTCAAAACCCAAACACTCAAAAAGAAAAATAAAAAGAATCAACCCCCACATCTCCCATAGTTGAACAACCTACATCTTTAGCCACACCTCCTTTTCCTGAAAGGTTACAAATTGACAAAGGAGTGGAAAAACAAATTTGGTTGCCTGACTATAATTTTCTAGATGAATTGAAGAATGTCTATATCAAGATTCCCTTGTTACAAGCCATTAAAGAGATTCCCATTCTAGCAAAAACAATAAAGGAGTTGAGCCTTAAAAGACCAGGAAGGAAACCAAGAGATACCAGAAGAATCCACCTGGTAGGAAAAATTGCAGATATTATGATGGGAAAGATTACCATGCAGAAATATGTAGATCCCGGTAGTCCAATTGTCAAAACACATATCAATGGGGTAGAAATACCAAATACTTTGATTGATTTAGGGGCTGTTATCAACATTATGAGTAGACAGACCATGGACCAGTTAAAACTTCCTAACCTTCTCTTTACACCTACTTTGCTGCAACTCGCAGATAGATCAATCATTAAACCTGATGGTGTATTGGAAGACATTCCAGTCTCTCTAGACTCTTGGGAATATCCAGTTGATTTTATGATTTTAACTCCCAAGAACAATCTAGGAGGACATCCTCTTATTTTAGGAAGACCTTGGCTAGCCACAGCTGATGCTTTCATAAGTTGTAGGTCTGGGGATATGTATATTTCTGATGGCAATTCAACAAAGAAGTTCAATCTGTATCCTCCAGCGAAAACAATTACAGAAATAGGAGATAATGAGTGGGTTGATGATGAAGATACTATACAACCTGTCTTTACCATTTCTAAGATTAGTGAAGATAGTCAAATTCTGAATACATTAGAAAATTTTGAACCATCTTCAGAATATGACTCTACACAATTTCAGTTGGATTCTGACATAGAGTGTCTATCATCTAGACAAATGTCTCTTTTCTCTATGGAAGAATTTGGTAGTTCTGCCATTGAGATCTTTCCAGGAAAAACATTAAACATTAGCAAAAACTTGGAAAAATCCCAACAGGAAGAGCTAACCAAAGTCTTGCAAAGACATTCTACTGCTTTTGCATGGGAGTATACCGACATGAAAGGTATTGACCCTAAGACTTGCATTCATCACATCTACATTGAGGAAAATAGTAGACCAATCAGACAACCTCAAAGAAGGATGAATCCAAACCTTAGGGAGATAGTGAAAGAAGAGCTCCAGAAGTTACTCAATGTAAACTTCATTTACCCCATTTCAGATAGCCGATGGGTTTCTCCCTTGGTTATAGTACCTAAAAAGAATGGTAAATGGAGGGTTTGCATTGATTACAGAGAATTGAACAAAGCAACCTTGAAGGATCACTTTCCTTTGCCCTTTATTGATCAAGTATTAGATACTTTAGCAGGTAAAAAGTTTTTCTCATTTTTGGATGGTTTTAGTGGTTACAATCAAATTCAGGTAGCACCTGAAGATCAGGACAAAACCACATTTACTTGTCCATGGGGAACTTTTGCCTACCGAGTACTTCCCTTTGGATTATGCAATGCACCCGCTACATTTCAAAGGGCTGTACTAGGAATCTTTTCAGATCTAATTCATGATTGTGTAGAGGTCTACATGGAAGATTTCACAGTTTATGGTAACACATTTGAAGAAGCATTGGAAAATTTGGAAAAAGTCTTAATTAGATGTAAAGAAACAAATCTTTCATTAAGTCATGAAAAATGTTTTATGATGTTTACTGAAGGGATTGTTTTAGGACATCATATTTCAGGAGATGGAATTAAAGTTGATAGATCCAAAGTTGAAGTTATCTCCAAGTTACCTATTCCAAATTGCCAGAAAGATGTTAGAAGTTTTCTTGGGTTTACTGGGTATTATAGAAGATTTATTGAAAACTTCACTAAGATAGCATCTCCTCTTTTCAAATTACTTACCAAAGACTGTGAATTCAAATGGGATCCTGAATGTCAGTCCGCATTTGAAACTTTAAAGACTAGAATATCTGAAGCACCCATTTTGAGAGGGCCAAATTGGAAACTCCCTTTCCACATTTCTACTGATGCTTCAGATACAGCTCTAGGAGCTGTCTTGGGACAAAAGGATTTGGTCCCTTATGCCATTTATTACACCAGTAAAAATTTGACTCCCACTGAGTTAAATTACACTGTGACTGAAAAAGAATTCTTAGCCGTTGTTCATGCAATCAACAAGTTTAGACATTACATAACCGGCTATGAAATTTTTGTCCATACTAATCACTCTGCAATTAGATATCTCATGAACAAACCTGTTACTAATGGCAGAGTTACAAGATGGCTTTTACTTTTACAAGAATTCAACATTACTGTGTTAGATAGACCAGGAAAACAAAACACAGTAGCTGATTTCTTGTCTAGAATCCAAAACACTAACGAAGATTCTCCTGTAGAGGATAAGTTTCCAGATGAATACTTGTTTGCAGTAACTACTAAGACTCCTTGGTATGCAGATATTGCTAACTATCTAGTTACAGGGAAGCTACCTCCACACTTATTTCCTAATGAGAAAAGGAAAATCATTCAGGAGAGTTCACATTATTCTTGGATTTCTAATGAATTGTTCAAAACAGGGCCAGATTGTATGATCAGAAGATGTGTTCGGGAAGATGAAATGCCTGACATCCTTAAGGCATGTCATGATGAACCCTGCGGCGGACACTTTGCTGACAAGAGGACGGCCTATAAAATCCTTTCTTTAGGATATTATTGGCCTTCTCTCTTTAAAGATACAAAGCAATATGTTAGAAGGTGTGACAGCTGCCAAAGAGTTGGGAGGCCAACTCCTTCAAATGAAATGCCACTACAGCCACAGGTATGCATCGAACCCTTTGAGAAATGGGCTCTAGATTTCGTTGGACCTATTAATCCACCATCTAAGCAAAAGAAGTATATATTGGTTTGCACTGATTATGTTACTAAGTGGGTAGAAGCCAAGGCATTGCCTTCTGCCACTGAAAATTCAGTTGTTCAATTTCTTTTTGAGGATATTTTTACTCGTTTTGGTGTCCCAAGAGAAATTGTGACAGATCAGGGAAGTCAATTTACATCTAAATTGATGGAGAAGCTGATGGAGGAATACAAAATCAAGCACAGAACATCTACTCCATACCATCCGCAAGCAAATGGTCAAGTGGAATCTACAAATAAAGTTCTTGAAAGCATCATCACCAAGACTGTTCATATTCATAGAAGAGATTGGGCAGAAAGGCTTCCTGAAGCCTTATGGGCCTATAGAACTACATGGAGGAACACGACAGGACATTCTCCCTATGAACTTGTTTATGGGAAAGAAGTCCTGCTCCCCATTGAGTTCCAAATCAAGACCTTCAAGATGGCAGTTCAATTGGGGATGAGCCTATCAGAAGCCCAAAAACACAGAATGGACAGCAGCTAGATGAAATAAGACAAGATGCAATTCTAAGGACCGATCTAGTTCAGCACCAAAGAACTAAGTGGCATGATCGACACATCAAAGAAAGAAAGTTTCAGAAGGGAGATTGGGCACTATTGTTTGATTCCAAGTTTAAGGACTTCAAAGGAAAATTTCAAACTCATTCGCTTGGGCCATATGAGATTGATGAAGTCTTTAACAATGGAGCAGTTCGAGTGAAGACCATTGATGAGCTTCAGACTCCTCTCATTGTGAATGGCCACTGATTGAAAGTCTACCACAAGCCACTCTCAAGGGAGGAATTTGTTAAAATGTTCCAAGAAGATTCTGCAATGAGGCTGGTGGAGAAGGATTCTTCTCCTCCATCAGCCTAGTCTTTGTTCCTTTCAGATAAAAAAAAAAAAAAAAAAAAAAAAAGAAAAAAAAAAAAAAAAAGAGAAAAAAAAATCTCTTGTATAAGACTGAAAACCAATCTTGGATTGGCGGTCTTATGCAGAAAATATGAAGTGAAAATCAGGGTCACCTGACACTTTATATTTTCCAAAAAAAAAAAAAAAATCTCTCTTTCTCTTTCCATCTTATTTGCCATTTTGTCCATCTCATCCATTTCATCCATCTCATCCATCTCATCCATCTCATCATTTTCACTTCATTTTTCCTTCCAGTCCATTCATTCCATCTCATTTCACCAATAAAGTCCCTCTCAGGACTATTCCATTCAGTCAAGTTGTTTTAATCCTCTTTGTGCAGGCAGAAAAGTGTTGCTGCAATTTCCGCAGCTAGGAGCCAATTCCGCAGCTGATATCAAGATTCCGCAGCCAATACACTCTGTTCCTGCAAATAAAACAACTCTGTTTTCAAAAAGAATTTTTTTTTTAGTCAGAAGCACCATCATCATCAAAGAGCAAGGACACCTACAAAGTCAGCAACAAATCAAAGGTTAGCCACCATAATCAACAAAGGGATCAAATGCAAATGCATGAAGGTATGTTCCAAACTTTTAACCAACAGTTTGATATCATTTATGTATGGTTTTCAAATCATGGTAGGAGGCACTTAATGTAATGATTGACAAGATCCCCGTCCACTCCTCATCCATTATTCTGTGTAATCCACCTCACCACCTTCCTAACGGTTCCCTAATTGCTGTTGATTCGAACTTAATACGAACTGCTCTTCCATTAACTACTCGTACCTCAGTGACGTGTACTGGTGTACTGCGGCTCTCCAAATGATCATTTCTGCAGCCAAGCGTACGCAGCCACCCGACGTTCAGGGATTTGGCCGTTGTATCCTCTACTCATAACTCCACTTCTCGCATGCATAACCTCATCTTCGTATTGTTATCTACTCCCTCACCCCACCGTTTTCACTCTCGTTTCCATACACCACTCTCATTTCACCGTAAACCTCTCTGTTTTATTTTCCTCACCGCTCCACTCAAAACCCCGATCACCAGTCCTGCACCTTACAGTTCATTGCATCACGGCCACTCTGTTATAGCCGTAATTTCCACTGTTGAGCACTGTTTTCCCGTGAAGCTTTCTCCTCCAGCGTTCAAACACCACTGTCAGAGCTGCAAGTGAACTAATAACCGAAATGGGAAAATTGTTAAGAGCAGAACCAGAAGGTTCGAAGTTTTTAGAGGGTTACCCACAAACAAAGGAGGCCCTGCAGAAAGCCAAATGGTTGAAATTCATTCAGAAGTTTAAGGGGTATAATAAAGAAGTTACAAAAGCGTTTGCCCGATCATTTAATGGAAATACAAATACTGTGGAGGTAGGAGACCTGCAGTTCACCATCATAGAGAGCAGCTTGGCCCAAGCAACCGCTTTACCTCAGACAGGAGAATGCTGGTTCAAAAACTGAACAGTTGAAGATCGAGAGTGGAAGAATATGCTAAAGAATCCAGGTATGGATACCTCCATTTTCACTAAAGGAATCCCTGTACGTGTTATTAAGGAAGAGTGGACTTCATTACTGTTGCTTGTTCAAAAATTTTTAACATGTGAAGGCCGTTTCGGTGTCATGTATGTATACCATGCAAGAATCATGATGCACTTTATGGATGACCATGCTATTAATCTACCTTATTTCTTGCTAGCTAGTCTAAGAAAAATGAGTGCCACTGTTCAGAAACACGTGGGAAACATTGAGCCCCACTTATATCACCATGGACTCATTAAAATCTTGATTGAGGAGCAGTTAAAAATTAAAAAGGATACATGGGAGAAGTTCCTTGTTAGAAACCATTTTCAAGAGGCAGCTGAAGCCTCTAGTAGCTCTCCTAGGGTACCAAAGAGAAGTAGAAGAAAAGGGAAAGAAATGGTTACCCAAGAAACTGCTGTAGAAGAAACTGCCCCAGAAATTGCTATAGAAGAGACTGCTGCCCAAGACACTGCTGTAGAAGTTGAAGAAACTGCCCAAGAAATTGTTGCAGAAACTCTTCAAGAAATTGCCCAAGAAACTGTCCAAGAAATTGTTCAAGAGGAAAAGAAAAAGGGAGGCAGAACTAAAAGACAAAAGAGGGGTAAAGGGAAAGCCATTTTGCAAGAGTCATACCCTTCACCTGAGTCCTCAATTGAAGAAGATACCCAAACACTAGCTCATAGGCTTGCTCAGCTCCATGAAACTGCCATCTCCAAAAAGAAACAAAAGCAAAAATAGCAAAATCCAAAGAGTACTAGCCTACAAGTGAGAAAAAGCAGTAGACTTATAGAGAAGAAGAGTGTGACTAAAGAGAAACAGTCCCATTTCATTGATTTGGGCACACCTGAGAAGACTCCAATTCGGCTAGATATTGAGCTAAGTCCTCCAAGAGAGGAAAGTCCTTTCCAGCAAGAGAGAGAAAGCAGTTTTCAAGGATTTGAATTTAGGCCAAGACAAACACCTGACATTGACCCTGTCCAGTAGGAGGCATATGATTATTTGGAAACATTAGAACAATCTGCTGCCGGTCCTAGCACTGTCTTGCCCCTTGAACAACAGGTTCAATCTCTGAAGCAAGAAGTATTTGAGCTAGAGGTCCTGAATCGCCATATCAAACAGGAAAACGAAGCATTGAGAGAACAGAGCAAAGTGGACAAAATGGTCCACGACAACACAATGCTTCATTTGGGTCTTTGGCAAAGAAAGAACAGGAAATTGAAGAGGAAATGCAAGAAATTAAGCAGGGCCTTGGTTAACTTGAAATTCAGGTGCTTGGTTAGGAAACCAAGAGCAAATTTGACAACAAGGAGGAAAAGGAGAAGGTTGGATGTCTTGGCAGAGGCATCTGAACATGTGGACTGAAAAATTATGACAAAGTTTTGGTTGCATGAGGACATGCAACACCCTCACAGTGGGGGTATGTTGAGCCTCAAACCTGCACTCATTTACCTATCCTCCCAACAGCTTTTTCCTACTCACTTCTCTCTTATGTCTTCATTTCCTCCATCAACTTGTTCAATTCATTGCATTTTATGTCTTTTTAACATGATTTGTTGACTGTGCTAATGATTGACTGTTGGTTTAGAATTTTGGTACAAGTGCTGCAATTCCGCAGCCAATACAGCGTTTCCGCAGCCGATCAGAGATTCCGCAACCATTTTCTTGTTTGCTATGTTCCACGTGTCCTCCAAAGGAAAGGGCCACATGGGCAAGTTGGTATGACTGTGTACATGGTTCGTGTGCTATCAGCGAAGCCAACTCACTCATATATACCCCTGGTCAACGCAGATGTAACCACGGTCAAACAACAAGGTTCCAAGCGGTGGCACGGCTCTGCGTGAGTAGGTGAAGCACGTAACCACAGCTGGCATCTTCTTCGAGCCACGAAGACGGCAGGGGACAAGAATCTAACCGTGGATTTATCATCCACGATGACCGTTTCCTCAAACAGTGCACGGTGTTGCTGCGTGTCTTTTGCACAGTTAATTAGTTAGCTGGTGTTAGCTTAGTTTACGCAGAAGACAGTTTGTCTCTGCTGTTATAAATAAAGTGTTTGCATACGCTTAGTAGTTAGTCTTGAAGTCTAGTTTTTGGCTGTAATCATTTTCGTTTATAAAACTCTGTTTCAAAGACTGTTTTATACAGCTTTTGTATTCTGTGACATGCTGATTTAATATCAAGAAGACTGTTTTGCTCCTATCCGTGTAGCTGATTTTTAACTGGTTGAGTAGATGGAGGGCCCCCGTCTGCCACAACCTATGTACAGTAGTTTTTAATTTCATTTTCCTGCACTTCTTATGTTTTCATTTTCACATGTATACTAATGTACAGTTTGATTTCTGCAATTTTCGTTTCTTTTGACATGTATAATATTGTACAGTTTGAATTATGCCTTTACATTCCCAACATTTTTCAGAACTGATCAGTTTGTTCTTGCAGGTGTGTTAGGAGCCCGGGATAGTGTGTTTTTTCTTCTTTTTATCACTAGTGGCATTTGAAGTTGTCTTATCTAAACTGCTGATTTTTACCTTGACTTGCATTAGTTTCATTGCTTAGTTACTTTACCAGATTTTGTCAAGTTGCTAATCTCTTGATGGTTCTTCTTATCATAATTTCACTAAATTTCGTGGGACCAAAATATCATCTAATTGCAGCTTGGTTTATTTAGTTTTGGACTCATATTGCTAATTCACTCCTAACTCATTTTCACATGATCGATTTAGCTAAAGGCAGAACGTTAAGGGAGAATTAAGTAGTGTGATTTGTCACTTAATCTTTGCATTGCTTTAGATTCAATAGAGGAATTAGAGTAGTGTTCTTGCTTTCAACTGAGTTAATATAGATGTCATTTTCATCCTTATCAGCAGTAGAGGTATTGGACTAGTGCCATTGGTCTTTTGTTTGATGCTTTACTTTCGTTTGAAGCTTTAATTTCATTCCAAGTTATTGTTCAAGTTTTCTCTTTAAATTTCAAGAAGCAATTAGAAATCACCACATACACACACATTCACTCACTTGTTTATAACTCCATCACATCACATTAGGAAGATAAGTCACACATGAACTAAAAACGACAAAAAGAACTAGAAAAGGCCACTTAAGTATATATTGTACACTTCACTTCATCAGCTTACGAGCTCCGGGTTGACAATTTATGATAGCAATTTAGACAACACTAAATTGACTAAACAATGATGTTGAATTGTTGCTTCATGAGGAGAGAAGGGATCGAAACTGGAAGGAAGACACTGAATCAAGCATGAACATTCATGGGTTGTAATATTTTCTTTTATCAATAAAGAATTCAAAGTTTTTTCCATTCATGTTCTTATGTGATGTATATCATATTCTGGATTCTATGATATGTTTAATTAACAGATCTTTATTGTATGCTTTGATGGGTTTCTGTCTCGGCTTGTGTGCAGGTACTTTCCAAGCGAGTTAAGTACGGAAAGGAGCGACAGAATCAGTCAAAGGAGAGAGGGAGCAAGCGAAAGCTACAAGTTGGTTTCTCCTCTTACCTATCTTATCTGTTGACTAAAGAAAAGGTAGCAAATTACTTTGGCTGTTGTTTCTAGACTAGCTACTAAGTCTAGAGGGTTAGGCATTTGATAAAACACTAAATTTGCCCAAAAAAATGCTTCAACACGATAAACGACTTCTATTGGGATTTAGACAAAAAAATAGTTTACTTTCACTCACCCTTGGTGACTTGAATCAAAGGCCAAGTGACATGAGAGAAACCAAACATGAACCCGCGATAGAAATTGGAAAGACCCACAAAGTTGCAGAGCTCTGTTAGAGTGGTCAGGCCTAGCTAATCCTGAATAACTTGTATCTTGGTTTGGTCCACATGCACACCCCGATCATCAATGATGTACCACAGATATTGAACCCAGGTCATACCAAAAGTGCATTTCTCCAAATTGGTACACAATTTGTGTTGACGTGGAGTTTGGAGGACCTGTCGAATATGGTGAAGGTGCTCTTCCCAAATCTGGCTGAATATCAGGATGTCGTCCAAATACACTACCATGAATGAGTTGGTGAAGGCCGCTAGATGTTTTCCATCAACCTCATGAAGGTTGTGGGGGCATTCGTCAACCCGAAAGGCATTCCAAACCATTCAAAAAGGTCCTCCTTGGATTTAAAGGTAGTCTTCCACACATCAGAGGGTTTGATTGGTACCTGGTGATAACCAGACTTCAAGTCAATCTTGCTGAAATATTTGGCCCCCTTGAGTTGGTCCAGAAGGTCATAAATCTATGGGATTGGATACCTATTCCGGACAATGATCTTATTCAGTGCCCGATAGTCAACACAACGTCTCCAAGTCCCATCCTTCTTTTGTACCAACATGATCAAACTCCCACAAGGTGATGAACTTGGACTAGTGTGCCCTTTCTACAACAACTCCTGAATCTTCCTCTTGATTTCATCGTTCTCCAGAATAGAGCATCAATAAATCATTTCATTGGGTAACAATGCACCCGAGGTCAGATCAATGTAGTTCTTGACCTGACAGTGTAAGGGTACCTCTATGGGTGAGGTGATGATGTCCCTGTACTCCTCCATGACCTTGTCCAACAATTGTTGTCATGTGGAGGAGCCTATCTAGAGGCTATGGATGTGGCCAAAATCTTCTTGCCCTAAGGGTGAATCATAAGGAAGATAAATTTCCCAGTCTGGGAATGGTGTTACTGCATTACTTCGCAGAGATCAAAGATATGGTGGTAAGTGGTACTACCTTCAGTATCTTGTATAACTTATTTCCCAAAGTAATAATAACAGTGCGATGCCTAGACTCATACATAGCATGACACTTCCACAAGTATGGTTGGCCTAATAATACATCACAAACTTCAAGAGGAGCAACATCACACTGTACCTAATCTAAGAAGGGCTTGATGTTATAGGGAAGGTGACACTGTTGGCTGACGCCGAGATCTCGTCCTTGGTGAATCCACCCGATGGTGTACAACTGCGGGTGTGATGTGGTCGGTAGGCCCAACCGCTTCACGGCTCTGTTCAAATGAGGTTCTTTTGGCTCTCATTGTCGACAATGAACTACATCAGAGAACCCTTCACCCACATATGTGTGTAGAAGAGACGCTCCCCCTCCTTTGGATCTCCGGGGTCAATATTCTAGATCTTGGTGGTGGCACTGGGTTCCACATCAATAATCTGCTTGCATTTATCATTCCCCTTGTTGGGTTCTAACTTAGAGTCGAAACATGCATCTGATTCAGAAGCCTTCAGTTCGACCACCAGAGATTGCTTGGCTCGACACTCACTTGTGTTGTGAGTGGGGATCTTATGGAACTCACACCATTTTCCTGTGTCCTTCTTTGTCTTTGTGGTGTTGTTCTTTGCTTGCGGCTTTGGCAAGTTGTCCCACCTTGGACTTTCCATTTGTTTTGCAGTTTGGGGAGCATTTCCCTTGCTTTGAATTCGCAAATCCAAAGTCTCGCTTCTTCTGTTTAATTTTTTTCTTGATCTTGACAATGTATTGATAGGCGGTGCCAAGCGAGCATATGTCTAAGAACTCCATCTCATCCTAGATGTACTTGTGTAAACAGTCACGGTACTTGAGGACCAAATTCTGGTCAAAATCCTTGATACGTGCGAAGGGTATGAAAAATATTTGCGAACTTTGGCATGTCTTGGTCCCTTCCTTGCGAACTTTGGCATGTTCTTTTATGGCATCTCAGAAAGAATTCCAAGTGGGTGCAGCTAAAAACAGTGAGGGTTCTCTCTCATCCTTTTGTTCACAGTAGGGTTCCCACTAGTCCTTGACATGGGGGGCGGCTTTGAGGAGTGAAAAAGTAATCTTTTCCCGATTGGAAAAATCATGAAACGAATAATATCCTTCCAACAAATTTAACCATCTATCTATGGTGTTTGCATCTGTCTGACCTTCAAATATGGGAATGTCAAAGTTGACTTGTACCTGTTGTGGCCAGCAACAACCCCCCTTCTTATTTGGTGTTATTACTAATACCAAATAAGTGGGGACCCTTAGTCAAAAATTTAAAAATGTTAATTAGTGCCTGTATTTCCTTTTTAATAAAGCTTACCATCATAAACTTAAGAAAATACCCTTGAAAAATATTAAAAAAAGCTTAAGTTTTATGATAAAGTAGAATTATTCCTTAGGAAATATCGCATTGCAAAAGGATAATAGGGTACCTCCTTGCAAGCCGAATTCTAAGACTGCGAGATCGCGATATGAGACTACAAACATATGTCGCATCGCATGCATCAAAGACCGCTTATGCTCAAAAACTTTAAACCACCGATATGCAATGGTGCATATCGCAAATCGCATTTCGCAGAAAATAGATTAACAAAAATTGTCATATGTCACATTTCTTCGATATTGCGATATTGCGATAGAGTGGCAATGTGATAATGCGATAATGCGATATAGCGAGCTAGCAACCATGCGATGTTGCGATTTTGCGATGTTGCGATTCTACGATATTGCGAAGCAAATCGCAAAATCGCTTCATCGCAGATCTTTCGGGCTCGTTGTTCAAAAAGAAGTAGTTTCCATAAACCGACACTTGGTTATGGCTTTAATGCTAATTAATGAGTTAGTTGCCAGTTATTAATGGAATATAGTTTCGTAATCATTTCACGTAAGGTGGTATATTTTATATGTTTTCAGCATTTAAGACTTCCCGTCACCTTTCCATATCATTATTCTCACTTCACTTGTAAATTGCAGGAACGAACAACAGAGAACGATACAAAGCAGTACACAGGATACCATGGGGAAGAAAGGCAAAGCCCTGAGCTCTGAAGAGAAGGAAATGGCGCCCTTATATACAGACACCGCCTGTAATAGAGACGCTGGTATTGCTACCTAGGAAGGCATGTATAATCTACTTGAGGAAGAGAATCTTAGAGTAATGGAGGTCGAGGCTACTGTAGGCTCACATAGTTCTTTTGAGGCATCCATCACAGAACTGGATTGTTCATTCTTACACAGGATAGCCGCGAGGCCCAAAATTCTTCCATACACGGACATGGTTAAATGGATACTAGACAGCACGGATATCAGAAACAGATAGTTTAAGACTCAAGGTCGAGAACTTACGAATTCATTATTTTCACAAAAATTTGAGCTTTATATCCACTAAAAGAAAACGCGCAAAGGGTGAAAAATGCACCAAGGAAGCCCGGATCAAGAAACAGAGGCAGTTTCCGATGCGCAATTAGCGCCATCGCTAGGCAAAACTTCTTGAAAAGGAAAGCTTCCGAGTGCTCAGTCACCTGTAAACCCATAAATTTGTAAAAGGAATGCTAGAAGTAAAAGAAGTAAAACTTAAATCCGAAAACCAGTGGATGACTCTCAAGTGTATCATCAATTTTGCTGAGAAGATGGCACCAGCTCTTGCTGATTCTGTTTTCGCAGCACAACTAAAATCAGAAATCGGTCAGCCAACTCTTCTCAAACAGATGTTGAACGCGTGCGACTTCAAGGAGCAGATACAAAAATTGTTAGTAATTTTAATTTTAGATTCAGTTTTAGTTTAATTTAGTTTTATTTTTGCACAAAATGAGGACGGTCATTTAAACCGCATCCTACATTTTTGTAATAAGTTATTTATAGATTTAGTTAGTAGTATTTAAAGCCTTCTCATGCATTTAGAGAAGGGTCCTGAAATTTGCCAAAAATTTATCCCCAGAACATGCACTTTTTTACCCTCTGTGGAGGTTTTGATGAATGAATGGAACAAGATTTATCGATATCTGTATTTAATATCTGCTACTGATGTTGCACTTCTGTACTCTTAGTGGATGTTGGGTTACGAAGAGATAAATCATTATCACTTGAAGCTCATGAGTAGGACTAGTTATAAATGGTACTTCTATCTCTTAACTATTTCTGCCTTTGTGTTAAAAGTGATATTCAAGTTCAGTTGTTTATATATTTATGTGTGAATGCTTGAGTTATCATTTGGCACTTTTGTACGGTGATAGTTATTTATTTATGCTTAATGTATGAATAGCTTATTATGCGATATGCCTTTCACAACTGTTTCGTCTAACTTTTTATACGAAGTGGTTTATCTGTATTGAATTCTTTTCTCATAACAGTTGAATGATCTTTATTACCAATTGTTATCTGAAATCATTTTAGATCGCATAACAGAAGGATTAATCCACGGGTTAGTGTAGACTTAGATATTTTTGCTTATTAGAATACCATTTACATGTTATTAGATTAGAGTTAGAATTATAGCATCTCACTTAGGAACTTTTAGAAGGGAAATATCAATTCTTCACACACACACACATAAATTGGGAAACTGGTCCCATATCCCCAGTCGGACCCACTATACCAAATGGAAAAGGAGCTGCTAACCAAGGTCCAGACTGGGTGGGTATCCCCCTTGTTGTAGACCATATTTTCGGGGCTTCAACATATTTGGCACTAGAAGGAGGGCCTCGAACTGTGAATGGCAAGTAAATCCAAATCTAAATACCATTCTGAGAGTAAATCGCCCTCACCATCTCCCCTGGCTTCTCCATTGCATTTATAATCTTTAAATCTAGAGCCAGAAGTCACACGAGTAACAACCGCTGCTATAAACCCTGACATTTCATAACAATCTACTATTGAACCTCCTAAAGTTGCATATTTGATTCACAAACTTCAACAATTTTCTATATCTCCTCAAAAATCTGATAAATCTCAAGGCAACATGACTTCGCAATATAACCCTGCTCATCCTCTTACCAGATTAAAGAGTGAAAAGTTTGGTGTTCAGCCAACCGAGTTACCTTTACCTACAAGGAAGAGAGCAAAGAAATCTCCTAAAGGGTCTAATAGTGAGACTCTTTCATCATCATCATCCATCTCAACCTCTTCACCACGAAGTCAACCATCCACTCCTCCACTTCGGATCATTGTCCATTAGTCCACCGGCACTCCCACATCTCCTTCTCAATCATCTAGAATTGTAACATCCTCATCTTCTCAACCACAGGGATCATCTTCTGCACTTTCCTCTGTTAGTAGTTCAACGACGGCCCAATCTCCATGGAATAACCCAGGGGCAGTCTTAATGCCTGCGCCCTTGAATCAGTTATCGACCCATCCTGAAAAATGGCTGCCTAAGTTTAATCCTGAGGCAAGCATGCTAGCGGAAGAACATATAAATAAATTTATGTTATCCATAAATCTTAATGGAGTTACCAATGAAGACGCTGTTGTTTGACTTTTTCCTTATACTCTGCAAGGAACAGCCGGATCATGGTATTTCTCATTACCGTCTGGATCTATTACTAGTTGGGAGATTTGCCAAGAACAATTCTTGACTAAGTTTGGTGATGATAGGTCTATGACAACATTGATCAACGACCTATCTAACCTTAGGGCCGAGTCAAAAGAAGCTATCAAAGATTTCAATTTACGTCTTAATAAAATCTTGAATAAAATTCCTGCTGCTTCCCAGCCTAGCGAAGAAGTGCGAAGTGAATGGTACATTACTGCTTTACCATCAAACATAGAAATCTTTGTTGATAGGGCCAATAAAACAACTTTAGTTGAAATATGAAAGAAGCGATAGCAGTAGAGAAACGTATTATGGCCTTAGAAAATAAAAACGCAATAGAAGAACGAAAATCCAAGAAGGTTTCTTTCAAGGAAGATCCCAAGAAAAAACAATCGAAAGATCCATTCGATTTAGAAGGATTGCAAAAAGTTTTGAAAACCATGTCTAACGAGATGGTCGACATTAATAAACAAGTGGCAGAAACTTCTTCTAAAAAGTCATACAGACCTTTTAAAAGGAACCCTTCAACTGATTCCAAACCCCCTAACACTATTACAAGTGTTGAATCCGAAGAAGAGGAAGAGGAAATCGCTACTGAAGAACATACCGATGAAGAAGAAGTTGTAGAGTTACAAGGTATGTGGGATTTCATCCTCCCAGATGAAGAGGATCAAGAGGCATTCCCGGTTAGTACTTGCAGCAGAAATCAACTTGATCTTCCTCAACCTACACCTAAGCCAAAGAGCGTAAGCTCAATGACTAAGGATAAAGTCGTATCCAAGAAAACTATACCTAAAGTGACTCAAACTAGCCCAGTCCAAAAAAACTCATTAACTCCATCTAAAACGTTGATCGTTTTAGATGAAATGGAGTATAATATCATAGAAGACATGAAAAAGACTAGGGCCAATATCACTCTTTACGAATTGAGCAAGTTAAAACACCAGCAAAAGATACTTTTGAAAGAATTGCATGCTGTACCAGTTGCACCTTTACCAGCCGCTGTAATCTCTCAAGCTTCCCATGATATGGGAAGACCTCAAGCTAATGCGATTAATAAAGTTGATCCAAACAATATCACCTTAATTGGAGGTAGATCGAGATCTCATACTCCCCCATTTCTTCTTACTTATGAAATTTTCAATAAAAATTTGCATAATTGCTTAGTGGATTCTGGAGCTTCATCGAATATTTTACCAAAGTCAATATGTGCAAAATTGAACGTTCAACCATAGAAATCCACTGTGCGCATAGTTCAGCTAGACCGATCGCAAGTCGAAGTGATTGGTGAATTAAATCAGGTTACCATAAGGCTGTCATCCAACCCAAAGGTATGTCAAGTTATCGACATTTTAGTTATAGATATTTCGGAATTTTATGGCTTGATTCTTAGCAGAGATTGGTCAGAAAAACTTCATAGATATTTTGCAACTGACTGGTCGCACATGTGGCTCCCTTACAACAGTAAATCAAATCAAATAAAAGCTGAGCAGGAAAGACATCAGAAATACATAGTAACAGAACTCGAGGGAGAAAATGAACCAGTAGCATATATCAATAACATCATTGGCAACTATTCAGTAGAATCTTTCCAAGGAAATTTTAATGCTCATACCTCACCTTACTTAGAACATTCTGTTTTATCTCAATTAGAAAATTTATCTCAAACAGATAGTTCTAGATGTATCAATTTTATAAATAATCCTGTAAATAAATCCTTATTTTGGAAACTATTTTTGATGGTTCTAAGTCTAACGAAGGAGCAGGAGCAGGATGCGTGTTAATAAGTCCAGAGGGAGATCAGACTATGCTAACTTGTAGACTAGAATTTGATTGCACCAACAATACAACAGAATACGAGGCTTTAGTCCAAGGGTTGTACAAAGCAATCGGATTAGATGTCAAATATCTTCAAGTTTTCAGAGATTCTGAAATTGTAATCAAACAGGTACGTAATAATATACATTGTTTATCAGGTCATTTAAAGCATTACCAATCTTTAGTTCAAGATCTGACTGACCACTTTATAGCATTTAATATTTCATCAATTCCCAGACTCCAAAATGCTAGTGCAGACCTCTTAGCCAACGTAGCATCCAAACTCATTCCTTCAGAAGATTTTAGCCCTGATCGATTTTCAATTGAATTAATTTTTAGATCATCTATTTTTGATAACATTACCAATTGGAGGATTTTCAATGATGATCTTGATATCATGAGTTTCCTCGCATCTGAGGGATCCTATACCAATCAAATAATTTACGAAGACCAACATGACCAACAATTGCAACAGGATAGCACTAACAATGCCATACCTAAGTCAGTAGTCAAGTTAGAAGATCTTTATGATTTGAAAGATTGGTTTAAAATATCTACCAATTCAAAACTCCAAAGTTCAACTTTGAATTATGAATTAGTAAATCTAGGAACTGATACCAAACCACAGAATATCAATCTAGGCCTTGGTCTAGCTCCTGAAGAAAAATTAGCGTATATTCGTCTCTTAAGACAATACAAAAATGTCTTTGCTTGGAATTATGATGAACTCAAAACGTACGACACATCCATCATCCAACATACTATTCCAATGATAGGCAATGAAAAACCTGTCCAACAAAAGTTGAGAAAGATCCATCCCAATCTAGAAAACCAAATCAAATCTGAACTCAATAAGTTATTGAAAGCCAAAATAATTTTTCCAGTTCGACATTCGAAATGGGTTTCCAATATGGTCCCTGTTAGAAAGAAAAACGGAGACATTAGAATCTGCATTGACTTTTGAAATCTTAACAAGGCCTGCCAAAAGGACAATTTTCCTTTTCCTCCCATAGAACAAATAATGTAGGCGGTCGTGGGCTCAGAATTGATGTCCTTCTTGGATGGATTCTCAGGATACAATCAAGTGTTGGTACATCCCGATGATCAATTAAAAACCACATTCAGAACTAAATGGGGTACATACGCATATCAAAAGATGCCATTTGCTCTGATTAATGCCGGTGCCACATTTCAGAGAGCTATGGACATCGCATTCAAAGGGTTAGTTAATAAATCAGTGGTAATCTATTTGGATGATATAACTGTATATTCCAAGAAACGAAACAATCATCTTAGAGATTTAAAAAAAATCTTCCAATGTTGTCAAAGGTATGGAATTTCACTTAACCTGAAAAAATCCTTTTTCGCATTAAGTGAAGGAAAACTTCTCGGATTCATAGTTTCAAAATCTAGAATTCACATTGATCCTGACAGAATCAAGGAGATTTCCGCAATTCCTTTACCTCACAACAAGAAAGCCATGTGATCTTTTCTTGGCCAGATTAATTTTGTAAAGAGATTTGTTCCAGATTTTTCAAGAATTGTGTCTCCTTTGCAAGCAATGATTAAAAAGAACTCAAACTTTAAATGGGGCCAAGATGAACATGAGGCATTCAATCTGATCAAACAAGCAATCATTAATGCTCTAGCTTTAGCAACTCCAAATTTTTCCGATCCTTTTATTTTATATACATTTGCCTCTGATAGGTCATATGCTGTGATACTCACTCAAGTAAATCAAGAAAAGGCAGAAGCCGCAATTGCTTTTTTCAGTTCCAATTTACAAGGGGTTGAGTTGAAATATTCAGATGTGGAGAAACAAGCTTATGCTGTTTTCAAAGAAATTAAGTATTTCAGAACTTTTCTACTCAAAACACATACAAAAATCATAGTACCGTTTCCAGTGGTAAGAAATCTTCTAGTACAGAAGGATGTGGGTGAGAAAAGAGCCAATTGGGTTACTACCTTACAGGAATATGACGTAGAAATCAAACTAGCAAGTATTGTAAAAGGTCAAGGCTTTTGCAAAATGTTGGCTAGAGCATCGCTTATATCCAAAATTCCATCTGCAGAGATACAAATTTATGAGGTAAGCCTAAACGATGCCGAGTCATTATACGCTGATATCATTTATTATCTAAAGAATGGATATGCTCCTTCAAACCTCGATCATACCAAGAAAAGAGCTCTAAGGTTGAAGGCCAAACAATTTCATCTCGTAATGATGTTCTTTTTAGAAGGAATTATGATTTTGTTCTCCTTAGGTGTCTTGAGAAATCTGAAGCTGAAAAAGTCTTGCAGGAACTCCACAAAGGGCTAGCAGGCGGACACTACGCTGGAAACGCTACTGCTCATAAAATATTACACGGAGGCTATTACTGGCCCACATTATTCAAAGACTCACATAACTACACGAGGAAATGTCAAGTTTGTCAAACTGCTGCTGGGAGACCAAAGAAACCATCCTTGCCACTACAACCAATTAACATTGACCAGCCTTTCGATCAATGGGGATTGGACGTAATAGGTGAGATCGTTCCTCATTCCTCTAAACAGCATAGATATATTCTTACAGCAACAGATTACTTTACTAAATGGGTAGAAGCAGTTCCACTCAAGACGAAAAATGCTAAAAATATCAACAAATTCATAAATCAGTTCATCATCACCAGGTTTGGATTGCCCTCTACTTTAATATTTGATAATGCATCATATTTTTCTGGTAATGCAATGATTGATTTTGCACTCAAAAGGGGTTTCAAACTTAAATACTCTGCCAATTATTACCCACAGGGGAACGGATTAGCTGAATCTAAAAATAAGAAATTAATCAGGATTAATAAGAGAAGCATTGACCAAAATCATAAAAATTGGCACAAGTCTTTAATATATGCTTTATGGGCAGACCAGATAACTCACAAAGCCTCCATCGGCACCTCCCCCTTTAATTTAGTTTATGGGAAAGAAGTCGTTCTTCCAACTCATTTGGCAATTCCCTCTTTAGCCTTAGTTCAATATATCGATGAAGCACCAACTTCTTCCTTACAACTAAGGCAACTGGAAATAATTAAGTTAGAAGAACAACGAGAACAGGCCAAGATAAATCACACTCATCATCAAGCCTTAGTAAAAGCCTCTTTTGATTCCAACATGATATCCAGAAAAGATTTTCAGATGGGAGATCTAGTTTTAAAATGGGACAAGGCTCATGAGGAAAAAGGGAAACATACAAAATTTCAAAGAATGTGGCTTGGCCCTTTTCAAATCGTAGAAGTCATAGGCCCGTCTACTTTTATGTTATAGGATTTTACAGGAAAAAGAGATTCTTTACCTGTTAACGGACAGAGCTTCAAAAAATATTTTCCATAGAATTCTTTTTAGATCATTCTTCTATTTTGTAGAATAGTTGTTTTAGTTTCATAATAAAACCAGTTGTAAATGGTTACATTTGAGATTTATGAAAAAGACACAAATTCTCTTTTATATTTTGTTTTTTCACTTGTATAAATAGAATTATTTTTAGAAAATTGATCGTTATTATTGAAAGAAACAGTTAAAAGCTCTAGGCCTAGAAATGATACTAGTTTCGACTTTGTAAATTTTGATAAAAACGTTTTTTAGTGGGAAATTGTTTTGCATCAGTCCAATGAAAGGTATCAATAACAAAAATAAAGATTCTCTGTAGAAAATCTCTTTCCAAAAACTCTACTATTGTCATCCAGAGCTATCTTAAGGAAACAATGACTTCCTCCCCACCTAGGAAACTACAATGTTCAGAGAATGATCCAAAGATACACTTCAACTTAAAGAGTAAGAGGTCTCATCATGAGCCGGCTTATCATGATCATAGATATTATACCTTGCTGACTTTGCCAATACTGCATACCACAACATGGGAATGACTTAATATTGTTTCAATCAAAAGACAAGGGGTCTCATCACGAGCCAACTTGTTCAGCAAAGCTATAAATCAGTGAATGACTGTGTTATAAATTGGCTATCAAACCAAGACATTGTTCTTTAAGGGTAAAAAAAGAAAAGAAAATGAAAGAAATAAGTGTGTATATGGATTTCTCTTTGAAAATTGTAAATTTCTCTAAGTAGGATACAGGGTCATTGCTGGATAACAGGTAACCCTGTCGAGGCTATAAACGCCTGCTGGAAGCAGAGGCTCGACCTATGACAAATGAGCATATTCAAAACTGATTTACAGAGAAGGTTGTGTCTTTATCTTTATAAACCAAGTAATGACTGATGT
The DNA here is from genome assembly GCA_031772625.1 of Pinus tabuliformis. Taxonomy (NCBI): domain Eukaryota; kingdom Viridiplantae; phylum Streptophyta; class Pinopsida; order Pinales; family Pinaceae; genus Pinus; species Pinus tabuliformis. The sequence continues at coordinate 278,102,483 of CM062809.1, read as the reverse complement.
AGATACAAGGACTAGCTTAAGAGAGTACATAATGAAAGTTGAAAAATAGAAGAAACAAAATATCATTGATAGGTAAAAGTATGATGTACTTTGTGTTTCTATAATAAAGTTTAATTTTCTGGAAAATTTTCTGTTTTGGAAGTTTAGAAAATTCAAAAGAAAAGCAGAGATAACTGGTTCTTCCAAGTGAATCGCCAATTGTTGTGGCCAGCAACAACCCCCCTTATTATTTGGTGTTATTACTAATACCAAATAAGTTGGGACCCTTAGTCAAAAATTTAAAAAAGTTAATTAGTGCTTGTATTTCCTTTTTAATAAAACTTACCATCATAAACTTAAGAAAATACCCTTGAAAAATCTAAAAAAAATCTTAAGTTTTATGATAAAGTAGAATTATTCCTTAGGAAATATCACATCGCAAAAGGATAATAGGGTACCTCCTTGCAATCCGAATTCTAAGACTGCGAGATCATGATACGGGACTACAAACATATGTCGCATCGCATGCATCAAAGACCGCTTATCCTCAAAAACTTAAAACCGCCGACATGCGATGGTGCATATCACAAATCGCATTTCACAGAAAACAGATTAACAAAAATTGTCATATGTCATGTTTCTCCGATATTGCAATATTGCGATATTGTGATTTTGCGATAGAGCAGCGATGCAATAATGCGATAATGCGATATAGCGAGCTAGCAACCATGCGATGTTGCGATTTTGCGATATTGCAATTCTGTGATGTTGCGATTCTGCGATCTGCGATATTGCGAAGCAAATCGCAAAATCGCTTCATCGCAGATCTTTCGGGCTCGTTGTTCAAAAAGAAGTAGTTTCCATAAACCGACACTTGGTTATGCGCTTTAATGCTAATTAATGAGTTAGTTGCCAGTTATTAATGGAATATGGTTTCGTGCTCGTCGAAAAATCATTTCACGTAAGGTGGTATATTTTATATGTTTTCAGCATTTAAGACTTTCCTGTCACCTTTCCATATCATTATTCTCACTTCACTTGTAAATTGTAGGAACGAAGAACAGAGAACGATACAAAGTAATACGTAGGATACCATGGGGAAGGAAGGCAAAGCCCCGAGCTATGAAGAGAAGGAAATGGTGCCCTTGTATACAGACACTGCCTGTAATAGAGATGCTCGTATTGCTACCTGGGAAGGCATGTACAATGTACTTGAGGAAGAGAATCCTAGAGTAATGGAGGTCGAGGCTACTGCAGGCTCACATAGTTCTTCTGAGGCGTCCATCACAGAACTGGCTTGTTCATTCTTACATAGGATAGCAGCGAGGCCCAAAATTCTTCCATACACGGACATGGTTAAATGGATACTGGATAGCACGAATATCAGAAACAGACAGTTTAAGACTCAAGGTCGAGAACTTACGAATTCATTATTTTAAAAAAACAATGAGCTTTATATCCGCTAAAAGAAAACACGCAAAGGGTGAAAAACGCACCAAGGAAGCCTGGATCAAGAAACAGAGGCAGTTTCTGATGCGCAATTAGCGCCTAGCACTAATCTTGCATCGCTGGGAAAAACTTCTTGAAAAGGAAAGCTTCCGAGTGCTCAGTCACCTGTAAGCCCAGAAATTTGTAAAAAGAACGCTAGAAGTAAAAGAAGTAAAACTTAAATCCAAAAACCAGTGGATTACTCTCAAGTTTATCATCAATTCTGCCGAGAAGATGGCACCAACTCTTGCCGATTCTGTTTTCGCAGCACAGCTAAAATCAGAAATCGGTCAGCCAACTCATCTCAAACAGATGTTGAACGCATGCGACTTCAAGGATCAGATACAAAAATAGTTAGTAATTTTAATTTTATATTCAGTTTTAGTTTTAATTTAGTTTTATTTTTGCCCAAAATGAGGACGGTCATTTAAACCGCATCCTACATTTTTGTAATAAGTTATTTTTAGATTTAGTTAGTAGTATTTGTCAAAAACTTATCCCCAGAACATGCACTTTTGTACCCTCTGTGGAGGTTTTGATGAATGAATGGAAAAGGATTTATCGATATCTGTATTTAATATCTGCTACTGATGTTGCACTTCTGTACTCTTAGTGGATGTTGGGTTACAAAGAGATAAATCATTATCACTTGAAGCTCATGAGTTCTAGTTATAAATGGTAATTCTATCTCTTAACTATTTCTGCCTTTGTGTTAAAAGTGATATTCAAGTTCAGTTGTTTATATATTGATGTGTGAATGCTTGAGTTGTCATTTGGCACTTTTGAACGGTGATAGCTATTTATTTATGCTTAATGTATGAATAACTTATCATGCGATATGCCTTTCACAACTGTTTTGTCTAACTTTTTATATGAAGTGGTTTATCTGTATTGAATTCTTTTCTCATAACAGTTGAATGATCTTTATTACCAATTGTTATCTGAAATCATTTTAGATCGCATAACAGAAGGATTACACCCTGGGTTAGTGTAGAATTAGATATTTCTTCTTATTAGAAGACCATTTACATGTTATTAGATTAGAGTTAGAATTATAGCATCTCACTTAGGAACTTTTAGAAGGGAAATATCAATTCTTCACACACACACATAAATTGGGAAACTGGTCCCATATCCCCAGTCGGACCCACTATACCAAATGAAAAAGGAGCTGCTAACCAAGGTCGGGACCGGGTGGGTATCCCCCTTGTTGTAGACCTGATTTTCGGGGTTTCAACATATTTGGCGCTAGAAGGAGGGCCTCGAACTATGAATGGAAAGTAAATCCAAATCTAAATACCACTCTGAGAGTAAATCGCCCTCACCATCTCCCCCGGCTTCTCCATCGCATTTAGAATCTTTAAATCCAGAGCCAGAAGTCGCAGGAGTAACAGCCGCTGCTACAAACCCTGACATTTCAGAACAATCTACTATTGAACCTCCTGAAGTTGAATCTTTGATTCACAAACTTCAGCGATTTTCTATATCTCCTCAAAAATCTGATAAATCTCAAGGCAACTTGACTTCGCAATATAACCCTGCTCATCCTCTTACCAGATTAAAGAGTGAAAAGTTTGGTGTTCAGCCAATCGAGTTATCTCTACCTACAATGAAGAGAGAAAGGAAATCTCCTAAAGTGTCCGATAGCTAGACTCTTTCATCATCATCATCCATCTAAACCTCTTGACCACGAAGTCAACCATCCACTCCTCCACTTCGGATCATTGTCCATTAGTCCACCGGCACTCCCACATCTCCTTCTCAATCATCTGGAATTGTAACATCCTCATCTTCTCAACCACAGGGATCATCTTCTGCACTTTCCTCTATTAGTAGTTCAGCGATGGCCCAATCTCCATGGAATAACCCAGGGGCAGTCTTAATGCCTGCGCCCTTGAATCAGTTATCGGCCCATCCTGAAAAATGGATGCCTAAGTTTAATCCTGAGGCAGGCATGCTAGCGGAAGAACATATAAATAACTTTATGTTATCCATAAATCATAATGGAGTTACCAATGACGACGCTGTTGTTCGACTTTTTCCTTATACTCTGCAAGGAACAGTCGGATCATGGTATTTCTCATTACCGTCTGGATCTATTACTAGTTGGGAGATTTTCCAAGAACAATTCTTGACTAAGTTTGCTGATGATAGGTCTACGACAACATTGATCAACGACCTATCTAACCTTAGGGCTGAGTCAAAAGAAGTTATCAAAGATTTCAATTTACGTTTCAATAAAATCTTGAATAAAATTCCTGCTGCTTCCCAGCCTAGTGAAGAAGTGCGAAGTGAATGGTACATTACTGCTTTACTATCAAACATAGCAATCTTTGTTGATAGGGCCAACAAAACAACTTTAGTTGAAAATATGAAAGAAGTGATAGCAGTAGAGAAACGTATTATGGCCTTAGAAAAGAAAAACGCAATAGAAGAACGAAAATCCAATAAGGTTTCTTTCAAGGAAGATCCCAAGAAAAAACAATCGAAAGATCCATTCGATTTAGAAGGATTGAAAAAAGTTTTGAAAACCATGTCTAACGAGATGGTCGACATTAAGAAACAAGTGGCAGAAACTTCTTCTAAAAGGTCATACAGACCTTTTAAAAGGAACCCTTCAACCGATTCCAAACCCCCTAACGCTATTACAAGTGCTAAATCCGAATAAGAAGAAGAGGAAATCGCTACTGAAGAACATACCGATGAAGAAGAAGTTGTAGAGTTACAAGGTATGTGGGATTTCATCCTCCCAGCTGAAGAGGATCAAGAGGCATTCCCGGTTAGTACTCGCAGCAGAAATCAACTTGATCCTCCTCAACCTACACCTAAGCTAAAGAGCGCAAGCTCAATGACTAAGGATAAAGTCGTAGCCAAGAAAACTATACCTAAAGCGACTCAAACCAGCCCAGTCCAAACATACTCATTAACTCCATCTAAAACGCTGATCGTTTCAGATGAAATGGAGTATAATATCATAGAAGACATGAAAAAGACTAGGGCCAATATAACTCTTTACGAATTGAGCAAGTTATAACACTAGCAAAAGATACTTTTGAAAGAATTGCATGCTGTACCAGTTGCACCTTTACCGGCCGCTGTAATCTCTCAAGCCTCCCATGATGCGGGAAGACCTCCAACTAATGCGATTAATAAAGTTGATCCAAACGATATCGCCTTAATTGGAGGTAGATCGAGATCTCATACTCCCCCATTTCTTCTTACTTATGAAATTTTCAATAAAAATTTGCATAATTGCTTAGTGGATTCTGGAGCTTCATCGAATATTTTACCAAAGTCAATATGTGCAAAATTGAATGTTCAACCATAGAAATCCGCTGTGTGCATAGTTCAGCAAGACCGATCGCAAGTCGAAGTGATTGGTGAATTAAATCAGGTTGCCATAAGGCTATCATCCAACCCAAAGGTATGTCAAGTTATCGACATTTTAGTTGCCGATATTCCAGAATTTTATGGCTTGATTCTTAGCAGAGGTTGGTCAAAAAAACTTCACGGATATTTTGCAACTGACTGCTCGCACATGTGGCTCCTTTACAATAGTAAACCAAATCAAATAAAAGTTGAGCAGGAAAGACATTATAAATACATAGTAATAGAACTTGAGGGAGAAAATGAACCAGTAGCATATAGCAATAACATCATTGGAAACTATTCAGTAGATTCTTTCCTAGGAAATTTTAATGCTCATACCTCACCTTACTTAGAACATTTTGTTTTATCTCAATTAGAAAATTTCTCTCAAACAGATAGTCCTAGATGTATCAATTTTATAAATAATCCTGTGAATAAGTCTTTATTTTGGAAACTATTTTTTGATGGTTCTAAGTCTAACGAAGGAGCAGGAACAGGATGCATGTTAATAAGTCCAGAGGGAGATAAGACTATGCTAACTTGTAGACTCGAATTTGATTGCACCAACAATACAACAGAATACGAGGCTTTAGTCCAAGGGTTGTACAAAGCAATCAGATTAGATGTCAAATATCTTCAAGTTTTCAGAGATTCTGAAATTGTAATCAAACAGGTACATAATACTATACATTGTTTATCAAGTCATTTAAAACATTACCAATCTTTAGTTCAAGATATGACTGAACACTTTATAGCATTTAATATTTCATCAATTCCCAGACTCCAGAATGCTAGTGCAGATCTCTTAGCCAACATAGCTTCCAAACTCATTTCTTCAGAAGATTTTAGCCCTGATCGATTTTCAATTGAATTAAGTTTTAGACCATCTATTCCTGATAACATTACCAATTGGAGGATTTTCAATGACGATCCTGATATCGTGAGTTTCCTCACATCTAAGGGATCCTATACCAATCAAATAATTGACGAAGACCAACATGACCAACAATCACAATAGGATAGCACTAAGAATTCCATACCTAAGTTAGTGGTCAAGTTAGAAGATCTTTATGATTTGAAAGATCGGTTTAAAAGATCTACCAATTCAAAACTCCAAAGTTCAACTTTGAATTATGAATTAGTAAATCTAGGAACTGATACCAAACCACAGAATATCAATCTAGGCCTTGGTCTAGCTCCTGAAGAAAAATTAGCGTATATTCGTCTCTTAAGACAATACAAAAGTGTCTTTGCTTGGAATTACGATGAACTCAAAACGTACGACACATCCATCATCCAACATACTATTCCAATGATAGACAATGAAAAACCTGTCCAACAAAAGTTGAGAAAGATCCATCCCAATCTAGAAAACCAGATCAAATCTGAACTCAATAAGTTATTGAAAGCCAAAATAATTTTTCCCGTTCGACATTCCAAATGGGTTTCCAATATGGTCCCTATTAGAAAGAAAAATGGAGACATTAGAATCTGCATTGACTTTTGAAATCTTAACAAAGCCTGCCAAAAGGACAATTTTCCTTTGCCTCCCATGGAACAAATACTGCAGGCAGTTGCGGGCTCAGAATTGATGTCCTTCTTGGATGGATTCTCAGGATACAATCAAGTGTTGGTACATCCCGATGATCAATTAAAAACCACATTCAGAACTAAATGGGGTACATACGCATATCAAAAGATGCCATTTGGTCTGATTAATGTTGGTGCCACATTTCAGAGAGCTGTGGACATCGCATTCAAAGGGTTAGTTAATAAATCAGTGGTAATCTATTTGGATGATATAACTGTATATTCCAAGAAACGAAACAATCATCTTAGAGATTTAAAACAAATCTTCCAACATTGTCAAAGGTATGGAATTTCACTTAACCTGAAAAAATCCTTTTTTGCATTAAGTGAAGGAAAACTTCTCGGATTCATAGTGTCAAAATCTGGAATTCACATTGATCCTGACAGAATCAAGGAGATTTCCACAGTTCCTTTACCTCACAACAAGAAAGCCATGCAATCTTTTCTTGGCCAGATTAATTTTGTAAAGAGATTTGTTCCAGATTTTTCAAGAATTGTGTCTCCTTTGCAAGCAATGATTAAAAAGAACTCAAACTTTAAATGGGGCCAAGATGAACATGAGGCATTCAATCTGATAAAACAAGCAATCATTAATGCTCCATCTTTAGCAACTCCAAATTTTTCTGATCCTTTTATTTTATATACATTTGCCTCTGATAGGTCATATGCTGCGATACTCACTCAAGTAAATCAAGAAAAGGCAGAAGCCCCAATTGCTTTTTTCAGTTCCAATTTACAAGGGGTTGAGTTGAATTATTCAGATGTGGAGATACAAGTTTATGCTGTTTTCAAAGCAATTAAGTATTTCAGAACTTTTCTACTCAAAACACATACAAAAATCATAGTACCATTTCCAGTGGTAAGAAATCTTCTAGTACAGAAGGATGTGGGTGAGAAAAAAGTCAATTGGGTTACTGCCTTACATGAATAGACGTAGAAATCAAACCAGCAAGTATTGTAAAAGGTGAAGGCTTTTGCAAAATGCTGGCCGGAGCATCGCTTATATCCAAAATTCCATCTGCAGAGATACAAATGTATGAGGTAAGCCTGAATGATGCTGAGTCATTATACGCTGATATCATTTATTATCTAAAGAATGGATATGCTCCTTCAAACCTCGATCATACCAAGAAAAGAGCTCTAAGGTTGAAGGCCAAACAATATCAGCTCATAAATGATGTTCTTTTTAGAATGAATTATGATTCTGTTCTCCTTAGATGTTTTGAGAAATCTGAAGCTGAAAAAGTCTTGCAGGAACTCCACAATGGGCCAGTAGGCAGAAACTACGCTGGAAACACTACTGCTCATAAAATCTTATGCGCAGGCTATTACTGGCCCACATTATTCAAAGACTCACATAACTACGCGAGGAAATGTCAAGTTTGTCAAATTGCTGCTGGGAGACAAAATAAACCATCCTTGCCACTACACCCAGTTAACATTGACCAGCCTTTTGATCAATGGGGATTGGACGTAATAGGTGAGATTGTTCCTCACTCCTCTAAACAGCATAGATATATTCTTACAACAACAGATTACTTTACTAAATGGGTAGAAGCAGTTCCACTCAAGACGGCAAATGTTGAAAATATCATCGAATTCATAATTAGTTCATCATCACCAGGTTTGGATTGCCCTCTACTTTAATATTTGATAATGCATCATATTTTTCTAGTAATGTAATGACTGAATTTGCACTCAAAAGGGGTTTAAAACTTAAATACTCTGCCAATTATTACCCACAGGGGAATGGATTAGCTGAATCTACAAATAAGAACTTAATCAGGATTATTAAGCGAACCATTGACCAAAATCATAAAAATTGGCACAAGTCCTTAATATATGCTTTATGAGCAGACTGGATAACTCACAAAGCCTCCATCGGCACTTCCCCCTTTAATTTAGTTTATGGGAAAGAATTCTTTCTTCCAACTCATTTGTAAATTCCCTCTTTAGCCTTAGTTCAATATATCGATGAAGCACCAACTTCTTCCTTACAACTAAGGCAACTGGAAATAATTAAGTTAGAAGAACAACGAGGACAGGCCAAGATAACTCACGCTCATCATCAAGCCTTAGTAAAACCCTCTTTTGATTCCAACATGATATCCAGAAAAGATTTTCAGATGGGAGATCTAGTTTTAAAAGGGGACAAGGCTCATGAGGAAAAAGGGAAACATACAAAATTTCAAAGAATGTGGCTTGGCCCTTTTCAAATCGTAGAAGTCATAGGTCCGTCTACTTTTATGTTACAGGATTTAACAGGAAAAAGAGATTATTTACCTGTTAATGGACAGATCCTCAAAAAATATTTTCCATAGAATTCTTTTTAGATCATTCTTCTATTTTGTAGAATAGTTGTTTTAGTTTCATAATAAAACCGGTTGTAAATGGTTACATTTGAGATTTATGAAAAAGACACAAATTCTCTTTTAGATTTTGTTTTTTCACTTGTATAAATAGAATTATTTTTAGAAAATTGATCGTTATTATTGAAAGATACAGTTAAAAGCTCTAGGCCTAGAAATGATACTAGTTTCGACTTTGTAAATTTTGATAAAAAACGATTTTTAGTGGGAAATTGTTTTGCATCAGTCCAATGAAAGGTATCAATAACAAAAATAAAGATTCTCTGTAGAAAAGCTCTTTCCAAAAACTCTACTATTGTCGTCCAGAGCTATCTTAAGGAAACAATGACTTCCTCCCCACCTAGGAAACTACAATGTTCAAAGAATGATCCAAAGGTACACTTCAACTTAAAGAGTAAGAGGTCTCATCATGAGCCAGCTTATAATGATCATAGATATTATATCTTGCTGACTTTTCCAATACTGCATACCACAACAGGGCAATGAATTAAGATTGTTTCAATCAAAAGACAAGGGGTCTCATCACGAGCCAACTTGTTCAGCAAAGCTATAAATCAATGAATGATTGTGTTATAAATTGGCTATCAAACCAAGACATTGTTCTTTAAGGGTAAAAAAAGAAAAGAAAATGAAAGCAATAAGTGTGTATATGGATTTCTCTTTGAAAATTGTAAATTTCTCTAAGTAGGATACTGGATCATTGTTGGATAACAGGTAACCCTGTCGAGGCTATAAACGCCTGCTGGCAGTAGAGGCTCGACCTACGACAAATGAGCATATTCAAAACTGATTTACAGAGAAGGTTGTGTTTTTATCTTTATAAACCAAGTAATGACTGATGTAGATACAAGGACTAGCTTAAGAGAGTACATAATCAAAGTTGAAAAATAGAAGAAACAAAATATCATTGATAGGTAAAAGCATGATGTACTTTGTCTTTCTATAATAAAGTTTAATTTTTTGGAAAATTTTCTGTTTTGGAAGTTTAGAAAATTCAAAAGAAAAGCAAAGATAACTGGTTCTTCCAAGTGAATCGCCAATTGTTGTGGCCAGCAACAACCCCCCTTCTTATTTGGTGTTATTACTAATACCAAATAAGTGGGGACCCTTAGTCAAAAATTTAAAAAAGTTAATTAGTGCTTGTATTTCCTTTTTAATAAAACTTACCATCATAAACTTAAGAAAATACCCTTGAAAAATCTAAAAAAGCTTAAGTTTTATGATAAAGTGGAATTATTCCTTAGGAAATATCGCATCGCAAAAGTATAATAGGGTACCTCCTTGCAAGCTGAATTCTAAGACTACGAGATCGCGATACAGAACTACAAACATATGTTGCATCGCATGCATCAAAGACCGCTTATACTCAAAAACTTTAAATCGTCGATATGCGATGGTGCATATCGCAAATCGCATTTCGCAGAAAACAGATTAACAAAAATTTTCATATGTCTCGTTTCTTCGATATTGCGATAGAGCGGCGATGCGATAATGCGATAATGCGATATAGCAAGCTAGCAACCATGCGATGTTGCGATTTTTCGATGTTGTGATTCTGCGATGTTGCGATTCTACAATGTTGCGATTCTGCGATCTGCGATCTACGATATTGCGAAGCAAATCGCAAAATCGCTTCATCGCAGATCTTTTAGGCTCATTGTTCAAAAAGAAGTAGTTTCCATAAACTGACACTTGGTTATGTGCTTTAATGCTAATTAATGAGTTAGTTGCCAGTTATTAATGGAATATGGTTTCGTGCTTGTCGAAAAATCATTTCACGTAAGGTGGTATTTTTTATATGTTTTCAGCATTTAAGACTTTCCCGTCACGTTTCCATATCATTATTCTCACTTCACTTGTAAATTGCAGGAACGAAGAATAGAGAACGATACAAAGTAGTACGCAGGATACCATGGGGAAGAAAGGCAAAGCCCCGAGCTCTGAAGAGAAGGAAATGGTGCCCTTGTATACAGACACTGCCTATAACAGAGAAGCTAGTATTGCTACCTAGGAAGGCATGTACAATCTACTTGAGGAAGAGAATCCTAGAGTAATGGAGGTCGAGGCTACTGCAGGCTCACATAGTTCTTCTGAGGCGTCCATCACAGAACTGGCTTGTTCATTCTTACACAGGATAGCCGCAAGGCCCAAAATTCTTCCATACACGGACATGGTTAAATGGATACTAGATAGCACAGATATCAGAAACAAACAGTTTAAGACTCAAGGTCAAGAACTTACGAATTCATTATTTTCACAAAAATTTGAGCTTTATATCCGCTAAAAGAAAACGCGCAAAGGGTGAAAAACGCACCAAGGAAGCCGGATCAAGAAATAGAGGCAGTTTTCGATGCGCGATTAGCGCCTAGCACTAATCGCGCATCGCTGGGCAAAACTTCTTGAAAAGGAAATCTTCCGAGTGCTCAGTCACCTGTAAGCCCAGAAATTTGTAAAAGGAATGCTAGAATTAAAAGAAGTAAAACTTAAATCCGAAAACTAGTGGATGACTCTCAAGTGTATCATCAATTCTGCAGAGAAGATGGCACCAGCTCTTGCTGATTCTATTTTCGCAGCACAGCTAAAATCAGAAATTGGTCAGCCAACTCTTCTCAAACAGATGCTGAACGCGTGCGACTTCAAGGAGTAGATACAAAAATAGTTAGTAATTTTAATTTTAGATTCAGTTTTAGTTTTAATTTAGTTTTATTTTTGCCCAAAATGAGGACGGTCATTTAAACCGCATCCTACATTTTTGTAATAAGTTCTTTTTAGATCTAGTTAGTAGTATTTAAACCTTTCTCATGCATTTAGAGAAGGGTCCTAAAATTTGTCAAAAACTTATCCCCAGAACATGCACTTTTGTACCTTCTGTGGAGGTTTTGATGAATGAATGGAACAAGATTTATCGATATCTGTATTTAATATCTGCTACTGATGTTGCACTTCTGTACTCTTAGTGGATGTTGGGTTACAAAGAGATAAATCATTATCACTTGAAGCTCATGAGTAGAACTAGTTATAAATGGTACTTCTATCTCTTAACTATTTCTGCCTTTGTGTTAAAAGTGATATTCAAGTTCAGTTGTTTATATATTGATGTGTGAATGCTTGAGTTATCATTTGGCACTTTTGTACGATGATAGCTATTTATTTATGCTTAATGTATGAATAGCTTATTATGCGATATGCCTTTCGCAACTGTTTTGTCTAACTTTTTATATGAAGTGGTTTATCTGTATTGAATTCTTTTCTCATAACAGTTGAATGATCCTTATTTCCAATTGTTATCTGAAATCATTTTAGATCATAGAACAGAAGGATTACACCCCGGGTTAGTGTAGACTTAGATATTTCTGCTTATTAGAAGACCATTTACATGTTATTAGATTAGAGTTATAATTATAGCATCTCACTTAGGAACTTTTAGAAGGGAAATATCAATTCTTCACACACACACACATAAATTGGGAAACTGGTCCCATATCCCCAGTCGGACCCACTATACCAAACGGAAAAGGAGTTGCTAACCAAGGTCCGGACTGGGTGGGTATCCCCCTTGTTGTAGACCCGATTTTCAGGTCTTCAACAGTACCTTAAATTGAGTGGCGCCTTGAGAGTGGTTTCTGGATGAAGATGCATCGTTTGTGGGTATCTGCCGAAGGATCTGGGCAAAGTTGTCCATCATCATGTTCCTTTGTCACTCGAGGGCTTCTTCGAGCAATATTTTGAAAAGATCTCCTACATCCTTGTCTTTCTTTCCTTCCACCATAGGAGGTTGTTGGGGTTTGTGAGGCTGGTCTTCAAATGGTTCAACCAGTTCGAGCCTTAACTCCTTATACCCTAACCCCACTGGGGAAATGCAAAGAAAAAAGAAAGAAATAGTAAACCGCTTTGATACCATTGATCCAACCTTATGCAAGAATGCAACAGAACATAGATATAAAAATAAACACATAGATGCAACAAAAATAAAACCTCATTTCATTAACATCAAAGAACTGAAATATGCTTACATATAGAATGGAAATAAAATAGCTCAGGCAATGGTAGCTTATTCTGAGAAGAGATGTGGCAGCTACATGCCTCTGAATTGTGTTACAATGAGGCTGAAGAGCCTTTTTATTATTGAACAACAAAAGGAAATCCTAAAAAACCAAAAACCTTACCCTAAGAAATGGAACGCCAAGAGTTTGTGGGCCCTGTTGGGGTTAGTTGGGTAGCCAACTTCCTGGGGTCGTAACTTAGTCATATGATCTCCATTTAGCATGTACGATACCTAGTTAGAAATATCTCTACGTACTATAGGATTTTCAGTAAACCCCTGCCTATAACTTTGTGCCTGCGATGGACCACAGAAAAACATCGTTTAGGGGGTCTAAATAGCTTTGGAAGTTCAAGACTCGAAAAACTACTAAAAATAGTAAATGCTGCTATAATCAAGGAAACTAGCGAAACCAATTGGAGGTCTAAGTGGAATAGGTAGGCGGCCACCAATATCCACTTGGATTAGTGCAGTTGTGCATAGAGAGGGCTCCTTGACCCTTTTCTCACAGTGAGTTTCCCACCATTCCTTGACATGGGGAGCACCGTAATTAGTGCAAAAGTAATCTTCTCCCTATCAGAGAAACTATGGACTAAAAATTAACCCTCCAATAGATTCAACCATTTATCTACAACATCTGCATCTATTTGACCTTCAGATAGAGGGATATTGAAGTTCACTTGTACCTTGAAGGGGACGAAACCTATGAAGTGACTATTGGATGAAGATGCGTTGCCTATGGGCATCCGCCAAAGGATCTGGGCAAAGTTGTCCATCATCTCGTTCCTTTGTCACTCGAGGGATTCTTCAAGTAGTAACTTGATAGGATATCTTTCTCCCTCATCTTTCTTTTCTTTCGCCATGGGAGGCCTTTAGTGTTGACAAGGACAGTCTTGCAAGGGTTCAACCAGTTCAAGTCCCAACTCCTTATACCCCGACCTCATTAGGGACATGCACATAAAAACAAAGAAACAAAAGATGAATTTGATACCATTGATCCATATTTATGCAAGAACGAAATGAAATACAAATATAAATAGAAACACGGAGCTACAACGAAAACAAAATTTAAGTCATTAATAACAAAGTACTGAAAAATTGTTACATGCAGAATGGAAATAAACTAATTTGGGTGATGGTAGCTTATCTCTGAGAAGAGATGTAGTGGCTACATGCCTTTTGAACTGTGTTATAAGAAAGCTTGGAGGTCTTTTTATCATTAAGAAATAATGGGAAACCCTAAACATCCTAAAAACTAACCCTAGGAGATGAAGCGCCAAAAGCTTGTGGGCCCCATTGGGTTAGTTGGAACGTCAACTTCCTAGGGTCGTAACTTTGGCATATGATCTTCGTTTGACTATCATAATACCTCGTTTTGGATATCTCCAAGAAAATACCAAAAAAAACCACTAAAATAGTCTTGTACTTTTCAAGTTTGTCTATTTTGCCCAAAAAAAACTTCTCTTAGGCCCTCAAAACAGCTCCAGAAGTTTAGGACCTGAAAAACTACCAAAGATAGTAAGTTGTTCTACAATTAAGAAAACTAAAAGAGTGGAATAGGAGGGTGGCCATCAATATCCACCTAGATCACCTACCCCCCATAATAATAATAGAAACTCAAAAATTAAAACCCTAAAAATAAACTTATGTCCCTCTTATTGCTATTTAATGAGGTCCCCACCCATAATTTGTCTAAGTGACCCTTTGATTGATTGATTGGAGTTTTCGAGCTAATTGTTCATCTTCTTTTAGCATGATTCTTTATACCAGTTTGGAGTGCTTCTTTGGATGATGTCTAATGTTGAATTAAAGAAACATTTGACAATGAAGACCTATCTTGGATGAATTTTGACCCACCTCAAAGGGAAAAGGATATAATCATTGTTGTTACAACAACCTTTAGGCCTAAGGGAATTGAGTGGGATTCCCATTACTAGTCCTATTATAATAACATTGATTTAAATGATTTGCAACTTGAATAAAGGAGAAAAATACTTATACCAAGTGCTTTTTGTGTTCTTGTTTATGCAAATTCAAATTATTCTATTAAACCTAAAGAAGATTGGGAGGAACACATCTATGAACCAAAGACACCCATTTCACTTTCTCGTGTGCACTTTGGTGACCCTTTCAACATTTTTAGTGTTGAACCAACCCTAGTTTTTGTTTATTGTCGAATTTTTGCACAACCTACCCCTATGAATGAGACTATTACATCTGCAATGAGCAAACACCACAATTAACTACCCATATTCATTGTATACATCTTTATTTGAGGGGTAATTTGAAAGGATTTTCTTGGGAAATATTTTTTACTTGCTCCATCACAATATGAGGAATAGATGATTTGCTACATGACCAACACTTTGTGACCTTCCACTTCAATGGCAAGAAAGGAAACTACCTTTCAAGGGCATAAGGGCAAGATTTTGGTATTTTTTGGGGAGATGGTCCAACCAACCATGGGAACCCATACATTAATGTATCCTATATGGCATTTTGGAAAATTTATTAACAATTTTGACTAAATATTGCATAAAACATTTGAGCACAATGATGAGTTAATTCTTGAGTGACAATCGGTTCTATTAACACTTGAAACTGGAAGGCCTCCAAGGCAACTAGAGATTGTATAGTGTCGCCTCATATAGTCCCTATGCACTTTGGATAATTTCTTGCTAACTAAAAGGGAAGATCTCTATGCAATTTGTAAATGAATTGTGAACCATAGGAAAAAAAAATGTTGCCAAACTATAATAAAATCTCACTAAAATTATAAAATTTAGACTTGTAATTTGCAACTAAACACAAAACAACAAGAAAAACTACTTTAAGATGATTTTCATCTTGTAAAACATGGAAATATATTGTTATACCTTGAAAACTTGCTTCTAAAAGAACATATTTACTAGCATAAAGGTAAAAAAAAGATAGTGAGTATCAAGTAACAAAATTATGAATAGTGACTTAAGTGCCTTGAATCTTAGATGCTAAGGATTATCAAAAATTATTTTAGGGGAGGTACTTCCCACTATTAATCAATTTAAAAGATCAAAGTAAAACATGAAACCCAATAAACAATAAGATGTAGCTAAAGAATAAATGTTATCTTTATTTCTAAAGTTTTAGGTAAAATGTTTGGGAGAATATCAATTTCACTATAGGAGATCCTTGGGGCATTTAACCTCTTTCTCACACTAGAATTAAGGAATGTAATCACATGAATACCATGCAAGCAATTTCTACCTCTCAATGATGAAATGTTTCTTCATAATTACTCCAACCATAAAAGGGTGTGAAAAGCAAGGGACTGAAGTCAAATTATTTCTCAATAATAACATTAAACCCTTATTCACCTTACCCGCCTTTATAGAATAGACATTGGAGTGTACAAAAGTATCCTTAATTATCAATGAAATTTTGACTAAGATTACCACGTTTGATTTGAGTATAATGCTCCATGCAGGGGTTAAATTTGACTGGTCCCCCTACCCATTAGGGAATTTTTTTATGATGGATTTATTTTTAAAGTGCCATTCACATGATTTTTAATAATTACTTTTATTGGTTTCATCTAACCTCTGCAAATTATATTCATAATTTCTCTCACATGAAAATAGTGAATGTAGATATTGTTGCAACTAAATTAGATAATAAAATTTAACTTAACAGAAATTGAAATACCAATACAATGTTTCCATTTAAGTCACTTCAATGTTAATCCCATTAAAAGAACAATATTTGTGAAATAAGTTTCAAACAAAAAACATAATGTGCATGAACAATGTAAATGATAAAAAAGTACATTCAATATCATAATTTAGAAAACTAAATTTTGGATAATTTCAGCAAAAGAAGTAATTGTCAAAATAAACACATGTTGAGACAATAAGTTTTGTAAGTGTCTACAAATTTAAAAACAAGGAAAAACTACATAACTCGATGTTCTTATAAAATATATTCACATATTCAACAACCTCATCTAGCATTTTTGCAGTGTTTGTTTGTTGCATTGAGTCCAGAAGTGAAAATTTATAATTATTAATTAGCTACAAATTGTAATAACTTTTGCAAACAATGAGTTCACCTACAATCTAAGCATTGTTGAAAGAATAACAACAATTATGTAAATAATATAATTGTGGGTAAATTTAGTTTTTACCTTTCAATCAGTTTTATAACGGGAAGAAGTTATGTAACGGAGTACCCCATATTAATTGGGATTTCCCGTGAGGCTTGTAACTATGGAGAATCATTCTTGATTAATAAGATTTCCAATCCCTTGCCCCGTGGAGGTTTCCATGACACACTATCAAGGTTTTACCATGTAAATTTTGTGTTAGTTAGTGTGTGATATTTTTCAGTTTCCTATATTTCTGCATTTCTTTCTTGTTTGTAAATTAACGACTCCACAACCAACAAGTGGTATCAGAGTTTTGAGTTGAGTTTAGTTGAAGAAAACTGGGAGCCCTCGAAGAGAAAGATGTTGTGTTTGAGGCGAGTAGTCCTGAAAAGAGCCATTATGATTGGCACCGTGCATTTGAAGAGTTCAAAGGGAGCGACAAGCATTGTCGACTTGAAATAGTTAATGTCAAGAATATTTGTATGTGAAAAGGACGTGCATCCAAACACGAAGAAACCACACCTACACTGAAGGCCGTCGCCTGAGAAATTTGAAGCTAATTTAAAGATTAAAGATCCCAACTGATACAGTGGTAGGGAGAGGTCTATCCGAGTAGCAAGAAAATCTGCCATTTTTTTTAGAAGGAGGAGCTTCCATCGGTTGTTTGACACTGAAAAAAAATAATTTCAAGCCTGTATGGAAGTTTAAAAAGCGGAGTTGAGTTGTTTGTCTTCTTTTTGCTTAAGCTGCTAATACCACCTAACTATGGTTGGCATTGAGCCGACAATACCGCCTGATGACAATTGGCATTGAGGCACCATTTTTTCATTCACTACGTCAGTCCTCCTACTGCCATCGTGAAAATGAAACTAGAGTGAAGGGGAATCCGTTCAAGCCACCGTCATTGGAGAGAAAAATTCGAGGCTGCAATTGTTGTTGAAGTTCGAGTCTCATTTGTTTAATTGGAACCTACAACAAGTAGAGGAAGCCATGTTAAGGGGTCATTAGAAGAGACTCTGCTCGCAAATGGAGTTTTTAGAATTGTTGGTTTATATTTGCAGAGGCTACCATCACCATGTGTATAATTTAGAGTTCAAACACTGCTTCTCTGGTTTTCTGTGAAGTTTTTTTTTTTTTTGTTTCTTACTAGGAAGGAAAATATATATATATATATACACACACACACATATATATAAATAAAAAAATTAAATGAGATGTTGAAAAAATTGGAGTAGGGTTTATTGTTTAAAGAAGCTTGAAAGGATTAAAAGAAATTTTGGAATTTTTTTAAAGAAAAAGGGGAACATAATTCAAATTCGTAACCCTAGTATCAGAATTTCTAAAAGAAATCAATGGAAATAAATTCAGAAACCCTAGTTGAAACCAGAAAGTAAAACCCTACCAGATAAGGAAAACCTAGAAGAAAAATTCTTTTGACCCTGTAGGAGCAAATGGAAAAAATGATGGATGCTAAATTTGAGGTGGATAATTTCACCGAAAAGAATAATTTGGCATTGTGGAAACTGAAAGTTAGGGATTTGCTGGTGCAACAAGGGTTGCACAAAGCTTTAGACGAGTTAAAAAGAAACATGTTGGCATGACATAATTGGATTGCGAGGACTTGGATGCCCGAGCTCTCAGTACCATTAGGTTGTGCCTGCAAGATGAAGTTCTCTTCAACATTGTTGGAGAAACCTCAACATCAGGTTTAGGGGGCAAACTGGAAACATTGTATATAACCAAAAATTTAACCAACAAAATTTATATGAAAAGGAATTATATAGTTTTTGGATGAAGGAAGGTACAAAAATTGCAGAACATTTAATTTTTTTTAATACACTCATTTTCCAATTGTCAGATATGGAAGTTAAATTTCAGGAAGAAGACAAAGCTATCACCTTGTTGTGTTCTCTGCCCAAGTCCTAGGACCACTTTATAACTTTTATCAGTTTGATCATAACTGAATCTTTGGAATTTGATACAATTGTGGGAGCTCTATTATCTGAAGAAGTATGGAGGAAGTCCAACATTGAATCCTCCGCACCAAAAGCCATGGTTGCTAGAGGTCGGTCAAAGGAAAGAGGGGAGAAAGCAAGGAGTTCTTTGAGATCAAAATCAAAGGGCAAAAAGTGTAAAGACAAATGTTGGTATTGCAAAAAAATTGGACACCTCAAGAAAGATTGTTGGAAAAGGAAGGAGTCCTTTGAAAACCCAAAGAAGGAAGCAAATCAAGTTGAGTCAAGTATGATTGATGAAGTTTTATCTGCTAAATTGAGTATGGTAGATGAAGCTTTACCTGTTTGTAATGTCTCTCCAAATTATGAAAATTGGTTGTTAGATTCCGGTGCTTGTCATCACATGAGTCTGCATAGAAATTGCTTCACTTCATATGAAGCTATGAATGGTAGTTTTATGTTTATGGGTAATAATGTATCTTGTCAGACTATTGGGATGGGAAATATTAAAATTAAAATGTATGATGATACAGTTAGAAAATTAACTAATGTTAGACATCTACCTGAGTTGAGGACAATTTTTATTGCTTTGGGCGTGTTGGAATCGAAAGGTTATAAATTTACAAGTCAAAATGGAGCGTTGAAAGTTTCAAAGGGCCCTGTGGTTGTTAGGAAGGAAAAAATGATCAAAAACCTTTACAGACTCAAAGGAATTACTCAGGTCAGTGAGGCAACGACCGTATATGAGAAGGGATAAGAAGGTACTCGCCTATGGCATCATCGACTGGGTCATATGAGCGAGAAGGGTCTTCAGGTAATAATGAATCATAAGTTTCTTCCTGATTTGAAATCCTCGAGTTCCTGATTTGAAATCCTTGAGGTTGGAATTTTGTAAAGATTGTGTGTATGGTAAACAATGTAAATAGAAATTTAAAACTAGAAGTCATAATAGTAAATAAATTTTGGACTATATTCATTCTGATCTTTGGGGACCATAGCCTACTGTATCTTATGGAGGTGCATTATATTTCTTAGCATTTATTAATGATTTCTCCATTAAAGTCTGGGTCTATAATGTTGAAAAGAAAATCTAATGTATTTAATGTCTTTAAGAAATTTAAAGCTATGGTGGAAAATAAAATAGGAAAATAAATTAAATGTTTAAGAACTTACAATGGTGGTGAATTTACTTCCCTAGAATTTGAACAGTATTGTAAGGATGAAGGGATTGTTAGACATGAAACTGTTTTTTATACTCCTCAGCAAAATGGCATTGCTGAACGTATGAATCAGAATCTTATGGAAAGATCCAGAAGCAATTAGAAATGCTAACTTACAAAAGGAGTTGTGGGCAGAAGCAGTATCTACTGCTTGTTATTTAGTTAACATATCGCCTTTAGTTGCCATTAATTGTAAAATTCCTGAATAAGTTTGGTCAGGTCAGTCTTATGATTATTCACATTTAAATATTTTTAGTTGTGATGCATATGCTCTTATTCCAAAGAACCAACGTTCAAAGTTAGACCCAAAAGAAAAATGTTATGTCTTTGTTGGGTATGACTATGCGGTGAAAGGATACAGGTTGTGGGATCCTTCTTCGCAGAAGATAGTCATTAGTAGAGATGTAACATTTGATGAATCTTCTCTTTTAAAATCAGATGTTGAAAAAGTTGAACAGGAACAAGTATCGCCGAATCAACAAATCTAGTTGGAGGCTAAACCTTTTTTAGAAAGTCAAAAGGAAGGAGAGACTTCTGAAGAAAAAGGTAAAGAAGATGCAAAGGGAAACTATTGGAGTTCCAGAACCAATTCAACAACTAGTCACTCTAAGAAGGTCTACAAGGGAAAGAAAATCACCCAAAATGTATGAAGATTTTCCTTCATCTATTGCATTTATTACTGGAGATGGGGAACCTTCTTGTTATCAGGAAAAAGTGGATGATGCAGATAGCGAAAAGTGTAAAAGGGTTATGGACGAAGAAATGGATTCCTTAGCCAAGAACAAAACTTGGGATCTTGTAGAACTTCTTGAAGGGAGAAGGGTTATCGGATGCAAATGGATCTTCAAATTGAAGAAAAATTCCAATGGAAGTATCGAGAGGTATAAGGCGAGGTTGGTAGCAAAAGGGTATCCTCAAGTTGAAGGTATTGACTTTCAAGAGATTTTTTCACCAGTCGTAAAACTTGTTTCTATTCGTACTGTGTTAGCACAAGTACATTACTTGACCTTGAGGTAGAATAGTTAGATGTTAAAACAACTTTTCTACATGGTGATTTGGATGAAGAGATTTATATGGAACAACTAGAATGTTTTGTACAAGGTCGCAATAGAAGATTAGTTTGCAAGCTCAGGAAATCATTGTGTGGCCTGAGGTAGTCTCCCAAGCAGTGGTACAAGAAGTTTGACTCCTTCAAGGTGAGCCAGAACTTTACTAGAAGTGAGTATGATCATTGTGTATACTTCAAGAGTTTCAATGGAATATTCATTATCTTGGTCTTGTATGTTGATGATATGATTATTGCAAGAAAAAGAATGGAAGAGATCAACAGGTTAAAGGCTCAACTCTCTAGGACGTTTGATATGAAGGATCTTGGAGCGGCAAAACATGTCCTGGGCATGCAAATACACAGAGACAGGAAAAATGGAAAGCTTTGGTGATCATAATAGAAGTATGTGGAAAGAGTACTTGAAAATATCGATATGAACAATGTGAAACTTGTTAATGTTCCATTAGCTTCCCATTTTAATCTTGCTTCAGTTTTGAGTCCTAGAACTAATGAAGAAAAGAAGTATATGTCTTGTGTACCATATGAAAATGCGGTAGGCAACTTAATGTATGCGATGGTATCTACAAGGTCTGACATTTCACATGTAGTTGGAGTTGTCAGCAGGTTCATGGAAAATCTAGGAGAAGAACATTGGCGAGCAATGAAATGGGTGCTTCAGTGTTTGAGAGGCACAAGTGACCATTGCATAATCTTTAATGGTAGTGAAGGATCAGTTTGCAGATATATGGATTATGCTTATGCAAGTGATTTGGACAAAAGGAGATCTACTACAAGTTATGTCTTTACTCTTGTAGGTGGAACAATTAGTTGGATGTCAAAGCTTCAAAAAATAGTTGCTTTGTCCACTACCAAAGCAGAGTATATAGCTGCTTCAGATGCCAGTAAAGAAGCAATCTGGTTAAAAGGTCTACTTGATGAGATTGGGAGGACGCAAGAGAAAGTGAATGTGTTCTCTGACAGTCAGAGTGTTATTAATTTGGCTACAAATACAACTTATCACAGTAAGACCAAGCACATTGATGTAAGGTATCATTTTGTCAGACATGTGATCGTTGGTGGCAAAGTAGCTCCTAAGAAGGTCCATACGTAGGAGAATCGTGCAGACATATTCATGAAGCCAGTTACAGTAGAGAAGTTGTGATGATGTTTGGCTTCTATTGGCTTGCAGGAGAGATGATAAATGGGCATTGGCAAGAGGTTAGGAAAATTGTTGCCAATGTGGAGATTGTTGAAAGAATGACGAAAGTTATGTAAATAATGTAATTGTGGGTAAATTTAGTTATTACCATTCAGTCAGATTTATAACGGAAAGAAGTTATGTAACGAAGTAGCCCATATTAACTGGGATTTCCCTAGAGGCTTGTAACTATGGAGAATCATTCTTGATTAATAAGATTTCCAATCCCTTGCCCCATGGAGGTTTCCTTGACTCACTGTCAAGGTTTTACCATGTAAATTTTGTGTTAGTTGGTGTGTGATATTTTTCAGTTTCCTATATTTCTGCACTTCTTTCTTGTTTGTAAATTAACGACTCAAAGCCAACATGGATAACACACTAAAAAGGTGTAGTCTAACTTATAGATGAAATAACGTTTTTCACTGGAATTATCAAAATTCGGAAATACAATTTCAATATTTTTTGTTGTTTAAGATAAGTTTTTGAATCCATAAATGGATTCAACACCGTGGAAAACCTCTAGAGCACTCAAATTATGCAGATTAAATAATTTAAACTCAAGTTTCTTAAAATTTCTATCGGATTTTGATTAAAATTAAGCGGAAAAAATGTGTTGAAAAAGGTCATTTCATCTATAAGTTAGACTATGCCCATTAAAAATATTCAACTCCAATTTTCTTAATATTTCCATATTTAGTACAAGCTCCAGGAATTCTCTTATTTGATCACTTATGGGTGTTCTTTGCCACTGTAAATATGTTACTAGAGTTATGGCCTGATCACTTATACGTTTTCTTCGCACCTGCAAAAATGCTATTATAGTTATGGTCTGGATATGTGAGAAAAGACTATAAACAAAAACCAAATATTATGGCATCTACAACATAATTTCCCAAGAAAAAAGATTTTTTCTCAAGCAACCTTCAATTCTAACCCTCTATGCAATACTTATGGGATGTGTTACACAACCTCGGTTTGCTCTAATCCTGCAAGTAACAAATTCATCAAGAATTTTCTACAATGCAATTTATGAAGATGTTTATTCAAATAAGTCAAAATGTTGATTTGCCAATGTTGATGCAACATGCCTTCTAGTCTCTCCTTCCTAACATAGACAACTAAAAATCAGAATTAGAGTGAACAATGATAGTATAAACAAGTGCAAGACATAAATTTTATAGATAATTTGAAAGAACATGATTGTACACTGTGAAGGACAAAAATCTTACTATTTTTTGTGGAAGATTTAGACCAATAACCATTTTCTCATCTAAATCTCTTCCCCACTTCCTTTCCAAGAAGTGTGTACTATCTTGTACGCCTTCATAGTTCCTAGAAAACATTGTTCCATCCTCCCAAGATCTAGTTGATAAACTTGAAATATATCCCTTACCTTGACCCACATTGCCTAATCTTGCAGAATCTGAACTACACCTAGCTAATGATTCTCTAGAAGGGTGACCCATATTCATGTTGAGCTTGTCAATAATATTTGGTATTTCCATATCCATGGAAACCTAAGTCAATAGCCCGACAAGAGAACTACTTTGTCGTGAAAATTTCATTCGCCTATTGACCCTGTTTGGGACAATCCCAGTGCCACATGAACTATTCTCTAAAGAAAGTGTGCTCATACCCATTTTACCACTTGCCATGACTCCTAGATAGCCTAGAAAATGATTGCTTGGTTGAGACATTAAAATATAAAACTCTTATTCAGTCGAGAGGCTCATTCTACAACGGAGTATGAGGGGATAATGTGTAAGTTTGTTCGTCCGTCCATGCCCCTTTAAAATTAAAAATTATGTTATAAAGAAATAATGTCAACTATAATTAAAAAAATGAATATGTTGTAAAGTTATTAAAAGTAAAAAAATCTTATACTTTTCAAAAATATTTCAACAAGAGATTTAAATAAACTATTTGAAGATTTATGTTAACTAATATATGCATATCAACTTCATATATATCTATATATAGAAAAAGAAATTAAGTTTTTATGGCAAAAAAATTATTTGGTCCAATATATGTACTCTAGCATTCAAAAAATACAATGTAAACAATGAAAAATAACACATTGTATTTTTCACTCTAAAAAAATTTGCACCTAAAATTTTTTGATCCAGTATAGATCTATCTTAAGTACGGATCTAACATGAGAGAGGGATCAAATATGGATCTAGCATGAGCCGAGAATGATCAATATCTTGATGTGCAAACTTCTTTAGAGTGCAAAAATAATTTTTCATTGTTTAAATTGTATTTTTGAATGTTACATAGAGTATATATGACCAAATAAACATTTTAATCATAAAAACTTATTTTTTCATGATATATACATAAAAAAATTAAATGATATATAATATATATATATAGTTGACATTAAAACATTTTATATAACATGTACAAAGGGAAAATTAGTTAACATAGATCTTAAATAGTTTATTTAAATATTGAGTTTTTTTTTTTTTTTTTAAGTATAAGGTTTAAACATCTTACACGTTTTTTTTATACTGCTAATTACTTTACAACATATATTCATTTTTTATTATTATAACAGAGATTATTTTCTAGCGGAGAGGCTCATTTTACAATCTAGTATGAGGGGATGTGTAAGTTTGTCCAGCCATCCGTTACCACTTAAAATAAAAATAAAAATAAAAAAAATTGTGCTTTAAATAGAAAAATAATGTCCGCTATAACCAGCATAGATCTGTCTTAACATGAGCCGAGACGGATCAAGTTCTTCACGTGTAAATTTTTTTAGAGTGCAAAATACAATGTGTTATTTTTCATTGTTTGAATGGTTAAGCCATTGTTTAAATTGTATTTTCGAATGCTAAACATAGTATATATAGAGGATATAGAGGACCAAATAAAAAAATTTAATCATAAAAACTTATTTTTTTCTATATATAGATATACACCAAGTTGATATGGATAGAAATTAGTTAACATAGATCTTCAAATAGTTTATTTAAATATGTTGTTGAAATATTTTTGAAAAGTATAAGATTTAAACATTATTTTAAAAGAGCAGAGAAAGATGGACAAAGTTACACATCCCCTCACACTGAGTTGTAGAAAGATTCATTTTAAATATGGATCTAGACATTTTAACTATAAAGAATTATTTTTCCATGATATCTTCAAAGTTTTATTTGGTCCTATATATACTTTATTTAGCATTCAAAAATACAATTTAAACAATGAAAAATAATACATTATATTTTGCACTCTAAAAAAGTCTGCATGTGAAAAATTTTGATGTCTTGGCTCATGTTAGATCGGTACTTTAACAATTTAAATAATGAAAAATAACACATTGTATTTTGCACTCTAAAATGTTTTAACTTTGATCTCTCTAAGCTCTCTAAAGAAATTTGAACTTTAATCCTCTCTCCTCATCTTAAATCCCTATAAAGATGGATCTATACTAACTATCTTACCTTGAGAGATAAAACAAAGAGTATTAATATAGACATATAGATATATTTCTTACCATTTTCAGGAATTTATTTTCCATCAGAATTCACCCGAGACAAAGCTCCTGCAAGGGAACTAATGTGACGAACAAGGCTACTCTTGGTCGTTGACAGTGGTAGGTTATTTGCTCTTTCGCCCAACAAATCAATATCGTTATAGAGAAATGGATCCTGTTTGAATTTATTGTTAATAAGCTATTCACCAGACGGCGGGCCTTGTGCTTGGCACATCTTCGACATCTGAGAGGTGCAAAAGTTGTTCTGGGACGTTCCCATTCCATCTTCAAGAACTAAAGCAACGTGATTGTGTTTTCCCACATCCTTCTCTGCAATATTACGTAAGCTTCTCTTTCGATGGGAAGAGTTATGAACAACGATTCTAGGATAATGGTTGTGTTCCTCTAAGTGTTCTTCTGGTTCCGTTTTGCTAGATTGGCTAGAGTCGTTATGCTTCATTGCTCCGGAATTGGATTCTGGTGTAAGTGAAGAATCATTTGAAAGAATTCGAGACAATGAATCGTCAGGTCCAGCACCCGAAACATGAGGCAAAATAGCATTACCATCGTCTTCTAGGGATGCAAGGAATGAGCCAGGGGTTGAATTGTAGCGCATTAGTCCAGCCGATGCTTGAAAATTTTCTGGCAAGCCTATCAGTGCCGTCATAACACCTGAATGAGAAATGTTATAATCAGATACTCTGCAATCCAGGTCTTTAGCGCCTGTTTTCTTAAATGCTGTAATCTGTTGTGCCTTCTATGAGTCTATTCAGCTTTGAAAGAAACCCAATGTGGTGTCTCCAGTTGTACCCTGCGCAACCAAGACTAGTTGGTTGCAGGTTTAGGACAGCAGGAAATGATTGAGCATTTTACATGTTTGCAAATGATCTGAAACGGAACTCCTCAATAATTGATCACAAAATTCGCTACAGTGGGATGCAATTTCTGAGCGAGACGATAATACTTTTGATTTTTGAGGGAAAAAAAGATATTACAAAGAAGAATAAAGAAACACAAGCTTCTTCCCACCATAACGACTTAAGATTGCGTTCAAAATTGAACCTTTCTTACCCTTTCCTTAGGCTCTTGGCTTTTCCTAGAAGTGCTAAACAAAAAAAATTAGACTTCTAAAAAAATTTAGAATATCAAAATCACAATTACAAAGGTTAGATTAAAGGTTTATATTTCAAAAGAAGGGAAATATTTTTAATAACCTCACAATACTTTTTTAAGTTTACGAGTATGTACTAGCATCACTTTGACTAGTGATAGTTTCGTAGAAGAGACCAGTCAAAGTCCAAATGACCTCATACAATTTAATAGTTATGTCATGATTTGGGGACGTTTCCCTGAGGCCGCTGACTTACGCCAACATGATGCGACTTGCAACAATAAGACATGCAACAGTCATGGTACTATTACACCTAGCACAAGGTGGCAGAGCACATTGAATAACCATTCAACAACTATGCACGTGCTCTCGCTCCTCTGTGAGTATCCTTGAGTGCGCTTTCCCTACATCCATTTTTTCCATTTTCATTTGAATTGCAACCCATCATCCACAGAAGGAAAGTTATCATTCGACGCTAGACTATAAGGGATTTTTCATTATCCTCCTCATATCTTCATTAACATTTGGTTTTTCATTCTATGGATTCTTTAATGCAACACTCCTTGAAGTAATGTAGCCTTTGTGGTCACACAAGGTATCCTAGGCACCATAGAATCACACTCTAGGAAATCAACGTTGTGGCTAGATACCCTAAATGCAACTGCTTGCCATCCTTCCATTCCAGGCATGGGTAGTCGAGTTGTTTTCTACATTGTTAATGGTGTAATTTTTAATTGCCATAATTATATGAATCTACCAACTATTAAAATAATATCTATCTTATATCGAGGGTATTAGTCTCCACAACTATAATTCTCTCATTCAAACTCTTTCTTATTTTGCTTCGTTGCTTAAATCCATACAAATTTCTTGTCCAAGTACCATTTTTCATAAAGTGTTTGTTCTCTATCATAAAGATACAAGTTTCCTTGAATGTTACAAAACATAATTCAACAAATCAATGAATAACCTATCAGGAAATCTATAGTCAAATCCTATGGAATCTTGCTAAAGTTGAATTTTTTCTATCTCAATCTTGCTAAGGGATTTTTAATTTATGTATTTACTTATTCTATTTTTTATTTATTTATTTAATAGTGTAAATCTTGAAAAAGTCTCCTATTGGTCATCCTAAGAAGGATAAAATGCATTTGTCAATTGTTGAATCGTTTGGTCTTACACAAAATTCTAATCAACCATGTAATATTCAAAATGAAGTTGATGCTCATCTACATGAATATGATGAATCAAATAGTGTTGAGGTTGTTGAAATAGAAAACCCATCAAAGAAAAACAACATAATATTCAAATCTTAATGGAATACATGGTTTCCACGGATATGTTTTAAAACATTTAATGGTAATGAAAGGATAAAATGTTCTTGACGTGTTAAATTTAAAAGTGAAACACCATTTTCAAAAGAGGGAACTACTACCCTTCAAGTTAGTGGTATAAGTGGCCATGCAAAATCAAAAGCTCAATTTTTGTTTTACAACTTTTGGAGGGAAAAAGCTATTGAAGCAATATTCCCATCACTAAACATGTAGAACTAATGGTAAATATTTGGAAGGAGAAAATTATATCAATGATTGAAAACATGTATTTTGTTTTTATGCATGATTTATCTTTAGAAATGTATAAGTCAATATGTGACTTGAATTGGTATAAATGCACTCCATGCATGCTTCTAACCAGAGTTGAGGGGGAGCGCCCCCCCCCCCCCCGAACCCGCTCTCGAATCGCACTCCGGGTGGGAGCGTCTCGAGAGCACGCTCCCGACTAAAAAAATTTCGCTCCCTGCCAATTTTGGGAGCGCTGTTGGGAGCGTCACTCCCATCGCTCCTGGAGCGAAATTAAAAGCCCAGGAGCGATCGCTCCCGACCACTCCCGACCTTTAAAAAATCACTCCGGGAGCGAATCGTGTTGCGCCAGGAGTAATCCGACGGGAAAAAAATCTGCGGACGCCAAAAAATTATCAATTAAAAAAAAATTGTTTTAAAAGCCCAATGGGCCAAAAAACATTTCATTATCACTTGAATGAGTTGAGAAGAGCTGGAGAGCAAGAGCAAAGGAGCGAGGAGAAGCGAGGAGCAAGCGCCGAGGAGGAAGGAGCAAGCCTGTAAAGAGGTAAGTAACTTAGTAATTTAGTTAGGTAGTAATATAATTAGTTTAATTTAATTTATTTAAATTTTAGTTTATTAACCTTATTTAGTTTAAAAATCATGAATCTAAATAAATTAATAAATTAAATTTATTAATCTAAATAAATTAAATTAATTTGTAGATTCGAAAGCCTACAAATATCAAACACCATGGACCTGGTTATATTTCTTAGCATTTTCCTCTTCTTGGTCCCTTTTATGGTTATTATGGTGCTAGAGAGTAGGAAACGGAGGGGCCAAACTGAAGAGGGGGATGAAGAAGCTGGAGAAAGTCGAATTGATGAAAACCCCGGTGAGGAGGAGTTGGAGGAGGGTGAACATGACCCTAAAAAAACTAAACAAGACTAAACCCCATTGTGGAAATATGTTAACAGGGCTGAAACAGGGAGAGGGGATGGAACCACTAAATTTCATTGCCCCCATTTCGACAATGATTACACAGGTTCATACACCCGTGCTAGAAGACACCTCTGCGGGAAAAGGCCATGGGATGGAGACAAACAAATAGGAATCAAAACTTGTCCAGCGGTGTCAGCAGCAGATAGAGCCAAATACATAAGGGAAGAGGAGGAAGCCCAATACAAATAAAAAAAATCAAGGGGTTTCTTTGAACCAAGCTCACAATCACAAAGAACTCCTTCAACATCCTCCCAAGGCAGTGGATATGGAGGCACAGGGTCATCAGCTTTAAGGCGTAGAACCATATCAGATTTCCTTGATGAGGGGTGTAGGAATGATGTGGATTCAAAGGTTTACAGGTTTCTCTATGCATGTGGGATACCATTCAATGTTCTTCGCTCACCTTATTGGCATGAAATGGTTTCTGCCATAAATGATGCCCCTAAAGGATACAAGAGCCCTGGGTATGACAAGGCAAGAACCGTTGGCCTTGATCATGAAAAAGAAAAAATATCACATTCTTTGAATAGAATGACAAGTTCTTGGACTGACCATGGGGTGTCCATTGTATCTGATGGATGGACAAATGTAAAAGGCAAGCCATTGATAAGTGTTCTTGCTGTGTCTGTTAATGGTCCCATCTTTCTAACTGCACATGATTACTCAGACAAGTTCAGGACCACCATCAACATTGCAGAAGCATTAATTGAAACAATTGACCGTATTGGGCCATACAATGTCATCCAATTCATCACTGATAATTCTCCTAATTGTAAGGCAGCGGGAGCAATTATTGAGGATAAATACCCCAACATATTTTGGTCTGCATGTTTGGTTCACACATTGAACCTTCTGATGCATGATGTTGTCAAAAACAATAATGCACAATACCAATGGATTGGTGATTTGTACAAGAAAGGCAAACAAATGATAAAATTTATTACAAATCATAGCAATACCCATGGCCTTTTCCACAGTCACTCGAGATTGGAGTTTTTGAAGATTGCGAAGACCAGATTTGGTAGCTATTACCTTACCTTCAGGCGCATTTTGAAGGTAAGAGAGTCATTGGCTAGCATGGTATCAAATCCACATTGGCAGGTATTAAAGGAAAGGGCTACAAATGCAACTGACAGGCGAGGTTTTGAACTGGTGGAGGAGGCCGCTCTTGATGGTCAGCTTTGGACAAGTGTGAGGCAAGTATTGGATTTCACCAAGCCCATTTATCACATGATTCGATTTGCATATACAGACAAACCAATGATTGGCGAGGTGTATGAGCAGATGGATACCATGTTGGAGCAAATAAAAGATATTGTTCATAACAGAGATCCCAACTTGTACAATCTGATTCACGATTGTGTGTGTGAACGGTGGAATAGACTTAATCTTCCACTACATTGCTTGGCGTATATCCTTACGCCAAAATACTACTCTACATCTTGGTTGGGCCAACCTGCACCAGGGGGTGGGATTAGGACCAAACCACATTTAGATGCAGAGGTAACTAGAGGATATTTGGAAGCATTAGAAAAGTTGATACCTGACATGGAGGAATGTGTAGCTGTGTGCCTTGAAATAGGCAAATACTTCAGTGGCACTGGTTTGTATGGTAACTTCGGTGCAATGGACGACAGAGATAGATTTGATACTCTCACATGGTGGGAAACATATGGCGGCCATGGACTTTTGCCGAAATTGGCAAAAAATGTTCTTTCACAGGTTGTAAATACTTCTTCTACAGAGAGGTGTTGGAGCACCTACAGCTACATACATAATGTGAAAAGAAACAGACTCAATGAAAACCGAGAAAAAAGCTTGGTTTATGTGCACTACAACTTGAGGTTGTTGAGTCATTACTGTGATCGGGCTTATGAGGATCCCACATATAAAATTTGGGACAATCACCCATAGGATGACAATTTGGAGGATGGCATTGTACATCTTGAAGAACTGGAAGAGGAACTTGTAAGGGATAAAGATGAAGCAGTTGCAGCAGCCATGCCACCTCCACCTCCACCATCCAGTAGCAGTGCTCGAGGTCCGAGTCTTGTTCCTTTGCTATTGTCACCTCCATCTACACCCTCACGTGGAGGTTCTAGTTTTGGTCGTCGGTTTATGCGGGAGACTCCTAGAAGACCACCACGACCTGCTTATACTCCTGGAGAATCTCGTGGCAAGGGCCACATGTAGATTTACAGTTTACTTGTCTTTTTTAGTTTCTATTAGACTTTAGTTTTCATAACTGTTGAGTTTTGAGTCCTTGACTCTTGACTCTTTCATATCATAATGATATTTTTTGTAAACAATATATCACTGTGACAATGAAACTTTGAAGTTTGAAGTTGGGCCTTGGCAATTATAACTCATTGGTAATGATTGTGAATTATGAATATGATGCTTCGTGAAAGACTAAAGTTGTTTCATTTCATTCCATTATTCATGTTTCATTTTATAAATTTATAACATTTCATATCATGTTAACAATTAGAAGTTAGGACTTAGAAATATCTAAGATATTACTTCTTGTAATGGTTAAACTTAGCTTACAATTACAACTTTGGTGATCAATGATGATAAATGTTATTGAATTTTCAATTTTGAAAGCTTGAAGTTGAAACTTTCAGATTGAATTTGATGAATCATGATTCACGAGACTCAATATGTTGCAGTTGTAATATGTATTTTACTAACTTGTGGACATGGTTGATGAACTTGATGACGATTATAATTTCTAGATGATTGATGTGATATGGTTTAATGATCAATCTATGTTTTTTTATGTTTTTTATGTCTAATTCATCATTCTACATGTTTTTGTTGACATATATGTATTAAAAATTAAAAAATGTAAAAAATATATTTATATTTTAAAAATTTCTCCCGGATTCGCTCCCAAACCGGAAGCTTATGAAAATGGTCGCTCCCGCTCCTGTTTTCGCTCCCACCCCCGCTCCCGCTCCCACTCCCAAGCAACATTGCTTCTAACAGATGAATTTTCTGCATACACAAATACCACACCAAGAAAATATTTTCTTCAAGTTTCTAAAAAGGTGTATTTGAACAATCTAAAAGAGAAGATTTTACATAGGTCATTTTACTCAATATCAGTTGATGAAAGCACAATCAAATTATGGAGTACCAATTGATTGTTTATATTACATATTTGACGAATGGAGGAATAGGTCAATGTTTAACAAAGTTTATATGTTTACTTCAAATAAAGGATGGAATAGCTTAATGTATGTATGATCTAGTGAGAAATATTTTAGAATAAATGGATTTATATTTGATGAAGTTTGTTGGTTTTGGATGGGCCATCTTCCATGAGGGTTATTCATGAAGGTTTATCTCCTAAGCTTCGTATGCTCTTGATTTATTAGTTATCCATTGCATAGCTCACAAGGGAGCATTGGCAATCAATGGGGCTTCATTTCATTTTCCGGAGTTGCAATATATTAACAAATTCGAAACAAAGTTTATTCATGGCTTGGAAAATCAACTAAAGGACATGGAAATTTGAGAGAGCTAATGTATACATTTCAAATCACTAAGTTAGTGGTCTTACAAATTCATCAAATTAGGCGGCTCTCAAGAGGAAAGGTCATGGAAAGACTTGTTAAACTCATGCATTATTTGTTAGGATTAGAAGTCAGGGGAGAAAAAAATGTATGAGTTGACAACAATATTTCAAGTGAAAATTTACATCCATATACTTGCAGAAATGCTTGTTGAATTAAATAAGTTGAATCAAAAGTTCAAAGAGGATCATGTTGATATTACATATATTGACAGTAGTTTAGATGTTTCTATTAGCATGCTTCATAAACGATTTTTGAAAAGCATTTTTGGCATATATGTAGTGCATGTGTCTTCTTTTTTAATTAAAGCATAAAGAGGAACCCTTGAATTTGCATATAGCACAGATATGGTACATTTACATCCATTGATGTTCGAAAGTTTTCCGAACATGAAAATATTCAGGGCTACTATATGATTGTATTCTTTTGTGAAAATGTTTTATTGTAAAAGTGATTAAATCTTTAAATAGGAGATTCGTAGATTTACATGTATTTAATGTGGCTAAGTTTTTCACTTCTCAACATTATTATGAAGAAGTGAATGATATAGATTGTCCAACAAAAAAATAGTTGAAATGTTTATGTGAAAAAAAATAGTGTTGGGGAATCATCTATTGTGGATATTGTTAGATGTTTGGGTGAAATGAATGAATTTATTTGTGCTATTTGTAAATCATACCCTAAAAAGCATATGTATGGCATGAGACTTATGTGCAAATGAACATGAATGGTTTGAAAACTTTCCATAATTGATGCAATTACAACAAACTATTTTTGTTATCCTAATAACCACATAAGTGTGTGAAAGAGGCTTCTGAAAATTAAACAGGATAAAAAATGATGATAGATAAAGACTTTCATTGGAGACACTAGATGTGTTAATGTTTCTATCTCTAACTACACATCATGCTCTAAATGAGGTAGATCGGAATGCTACTTATGATGTATGGAAATAAATGAAAACTAGAAATCCATTTCCATTGGCAAAATATATTTATACTTTCAATTATGTAAGTCCAAATACTTTTGAAGATCATCGAATGAATAGAAGAAACATATGTTTACCTTTTCTTAATGGAACTTGAGAAATTTTTTGTTTATTTACTAGTTATATTGATATTTTATAGTGTTTTATTGAAGCTACTCCTTAAATTTTAAAGATTTAGAATGGCACTATTTTATTATGGAATTTTTTTGAGGGGTTTATTTAATATATACTTTTCAATGGAAGTGAATTTTTTTAATAACTTTTCATCCTTGAAGGGTTAGATGAATATATGCCCTTCCAAATTAAATTAAGAGCAGACCTTCAAATTTGATCACTACTCGAGAAAAAAGAGAAAACAATGATTTCATTAATTAAATCCCCTTAACTGCAACTTCCTTGTGCTATTTCTGATAGAACATCAATTCCCACATCAAGAAGAAATTAGTTCATCACTCACATAGATCCTTGCGCGCTGGACAGAACCAGATGAATTAAGCAAACTTAAATTGTTTCATAAATAAATTGTTGCATAAATAGAAAAAAAGAGGTCCTTGTTATGAAATGGCAATGTTTTCTACTTGAATATACAATAGAAAAGCTCTGCCCCCATCTTTAGATCACATGTCAAATATGTTAAATGTGATCGGCATCAAAATGAATTCTTATTTTTAAATTCCAGTAGGATAGAGAATGCTTATCGAAGAAAAAGGAACTAGAATCATTTTGAGAAAAGAGATGACTGTCTTCTCAGAGTGTACATCAACTAAGGCTTTACACCTCTACAAAAATTTTCCTACTTTACACACGATGTAGACGGAGCAACTCACAAAGAGATGTCACTTTGTTGATAAAAGTTTCTGATTATAAGAAGATGAGCTCTATAGTCTCTGCACCTACAGTGATGGTCAATGTGTTTCAGGTTGGAGGCATTCATTTCTTGCAATTGATCAAAACCAAGAACCTTAAGTGTAAACTTCCTCATTCATAGAACGTCTCCCACAAAAGCATTCGCTTCTTCTCCATCACCACCTTTTGTTTCAGGGAACCGGCCTAACCATTCAGAGATTAACTGAAACTGAAACTTCTATTCTTACAATAATTCACATAAGAAAACATGAGCACTGTTATCATATCCAGAAATACCAAGAATTTTTCATCACTTTCCTCAGCATTTTCTGCTGATTACCCTACATTATTCATCCTAGGCTCCACCAACCTAAACATCGTTGAAGTCATCACAGAGAACTTGTCCTCGTTTTCTCCATGACGACGTTCCATCTGCCCTAGATTCCTCTACATTAAGAGTCCTCTACATTTATTAAAGTATTTATGATAATGAAGAGTGGATATTCTATTATTTAAATGTCTCCTTCCGGTTTGTAGTTCAAATAATGCCAAGTTCCAACAAGATCTATATGCACATTCCGTGTTGGACAAAGATGTTGAGGCTGAAGTTATATATATATAGGGGAGGGATGCTAGTTGTTGTGCGCCCTCCTCACCACAACATCAAACAACCACCTCAACATCGAATGAATTGTACGACATGTGTCCAACGCATTGTCCCACCTATTGTGGTAGCTCGAGAATTAATTCCTGCCTCGTTTCTCATGTTTTTCCTCGTCGGTTAGGGTTCAAGGTTTACTGCGTTTGGAAGGCTGTGTAATTTTTCTTGGGCGCGGTGTGTGGGCGTTCCTCTCTGCCCCGACTGTTGTTCAATCTACACCCTAATGTTGGGAAACATACACTTGGTGATTGCACTCGATTGGTTTTGTTGCTGAGAGAGGTGGTTTGTGTGCTGAGAGAAGTGGTTTGTGGGGGGTTCAGGGGTTCGGATGTTCAGGGTTTCATTTTGTATGCCTCGTTGCTCCATGGTCATGGCACACCAATGCTTGGTACAATCGTTTGTTATTGACCCAACCCTAGATTTCAGTCGGCTCAACAGTGGACACGGTGGACATGGGATTTTCCCGCTCCAGTGGGTTTTTTTGAGGGTAAGTTCTCTTGCCTGTGAATTTTTCAGGCATTTTCACTGGTTTATTTGTAGTTATTTTTTACACCTTTGTGATTTTTGCTGCAGGTAAGCTCGGTTGGGTTTGTAGGTGAGGTGTGGCGAGGGGTCGAGGTCTTCAACACTGATGCAATGGGGTTTGTGCGACTTAGTGGCTTTGTTGATGGTTGTTGGGTAGGATTCCATTCCTACCAGCTACTAACTATGTGCTTGTAAACACATTCAAACCATGGGAATTTTTCATTCTTTGGTGTTTTTATGTTTACGATTCATTGTAAATTTTGCTTAGGGTTCACTATAAACTTTTCTTGGGGTTCACTGTAAATTTTGCCCTGTTTTTATGCTTAGAGTTCATGTAAATTTTTTAGAGTTTTTTTGCATGGGGTTCGCTGAATTTTTGCTTGGGGTTCACTGTAATTTTTCTGAGGTTTTATGCTTGAGGTTCACTATAATTTTGCGAGGTTTTTCTACTTGTGGGTCACTGTAAATTTTAGAGACCCTCATCTTTTGAGCCTGATGACCGAAGAGAAGGAGTCCTTTTGAGCCTGAAAACCTTCTTTGTCGACATTCCATGGCCCTGGCCACGCCTTGGGTGGAAAATAAAGATATAAAAGCGCTACTTCCTTTGGCAGTTTATATATTTCTCAAGGTTGTTCATTTGATCTTTCAAAAGTTGTCAAATACCCCACCCATAGGTAGTAATTGTGCCCTAATCGAGTGCAAATTTTATGATTATGTCCATCTCACTAGGAAGATTTTGGGGTTCGTGTTCTTCTGTCATCTTGGGTTGCTTACAGTTCAGCGAGGGTAGCCTTTTTCACCATGTTTTTTTATTTATTCTGTTTTCCACATATACAAAGATGCATTGCAATATGGCTAGCTATGCCTCTATAAGGACCTCTGCCCCAACTTTCCTATTAGAGGTATTAGACTTTCTAAGGATCCATGCTACAAGATCTTGGTGTGTTGTACAGAGCGGTTGATTTGAAAAAGCTCAATGAGACAAATGAGAGGAGATATAACATGGGTAACTCGTAAGAATCCCCGATGAAGATCCATTGCCCATTCTAGAATTTATGACTTGGTCTTGCAACATTTTTGAGCCACTCCCTAAGGTACCTTGGACATTGCGGATTCCATTTTAAATTGGTTTGATTTGTTTTCAATTTTTGTGAACGATGTCTTTTTTTTGAAACTATGTTTCTTTGGTGAACTCTGCTCTGGCAGGAAGACTTAAGTTGGACACTGATCTCTCTTTTGTTGATGATTTGATCTATGTTACTTGTAACCTCTTTTGTTTTAAGTAATTAAAGTAGGGTTGTTGTTTTCTTCTTGTAAAAAAGGGTGGAGTATAACCGCTTTACTCAATTTTCATTTACATAAATCTAGTTTTGATTTGGTATGAGGCATAATCATCAAATCCATTAAGAAAAAGCATCATAGTTGTTTAGCAACTTCATAGTTTCTATCTCCTTGTTGAACGCATGTATTTGAAAAACCAAATTTAGGGAGGGGCATTGATATTAAACCTCCCTACAATTAACTTATACCTGAAAAGATAGAAAGTTATATAGACAAGGTGTAACTCAAATTAGGTTGAAGTCTTGCTTGACAATTTAATCTACACTTGACACTCATATTTAATCCACTTGTTTGTCTTGATTTTGAATTGTGATACACATTTCAGTTGACTATTAAGTATTGACATAAGTTGTGAAGTTAAAAACACCTTGGGATAAACAAATTTGCTTAATTTGTAATACTAAGGAAGTTAAGGATGAGTTCCATTTTGAGTTTGTGACTTTTCAACATGCCCAATTGCTTCTAGGATTCTTTCTTGTCATCCACTACGTTTTGCCCACATTTTCTTCTTTGGCCATAACAAGAAAGTTGTGAATTTGTTTGATTAAAAAATGTTGAATTTTTTTTATTCAATGTAGTCATGATAGATCAACAAAATTGAATTGTGTGATATTCTTTCATGTCGTCCACTGCATTTTCCTCACAGTTTCTTCTCTAGTCATAACAAGACAATTGTGAATTTGTTTGATTAAAGAATTTTGAATTTTTTGATTCAATGGACTCACAATGTTTATAATTAACCCAATTGCAATGGAAGTAGATTTATCCCCTGTGAGCATTGTCAAATGGAATTAAATGCATTTTCAATTTGTAATAGCGAGGGATAAATTAGGAGGTTGAAAATGACCAGCAAAATAAATGGAGTTATGATGTTTGCATCAACAAAAATTGTTTATTTCTATTGTTCATTGTTTTATGGAGTTTTCAAATTATAAAAAGTAAGTTGTTCATGATTCCATTATTCCCTCGTTTTTCATTTATTTAACAACTCAGAGAAAAATGTGATGTTGTGGATCATTTGGTATGTAAAGATGGAACAAAAATTCCATTTTCATTCTCAGCTAGGATTTCTCCATTCAAATAGGGTATGAATGTTGCTTCTAAAATAGATTTTGATTACAATGTTGCAAATAGTATGGAATAAAATGACCTAAATTATCAACCAAAATCCTTATGTGACAAGAAAGAGAGGCAATCCATCCAAAATCCACATCATAATGTGGTTACAACAAAAAACATATCATGCCCCTATTCTTGATGGCTTCCAGAATCTTTAGTGCCCAAAATTTTTGAGTTCCCTGCTTGATCCAAGTAGGTTGGCGTACCTAATAGTGGTTGATTAGGATGTGTTGCATTTCTACCATATGATTGAGTCCAATTTTCCCCTTGTAGCCATGGAGGAATTGAGTACCTATAGCTCACACGTTCACTACTAACCCCTGCGTTGAATGGAGATGTCTGATAAACATACATAGGATTGACATCTACACTGGTAGGAATATAGAAAGTGGGTAAACCCCCATTTTGATATTGAGGCACTTCAATGTTTATGAGGTCTTGGAATAATGGTGTATTATCTACAATTTGGTCCACTGTGGTTAACATCATCTTGGTTTCATTAACTGTGCTTGCATCATTGTCAATTGTCATCCATCTTTCTCTTTAAAACATTTGTTGAGCCTTTCTTGCTTCCTTTTCCTGCCTTGCTATTTGTTTTTTATGGTCCTTCTCTTGCCTTACTTTCTCTCTTTCAAGCCTTTCCTCTGCTCGAAGTTGTGTTGCAACAATCCTTGCTTCCTTCTTTTCCTTGGCTAAATCCTTCTTTTTCTATTTTAATTCTTGAATGCCAAATTTCTTTATTTCAGAGTCAACTAAGAAGGCTAAATAGTCTTCTAAGGTGAGTAACTGTGAACTTCGGCCCAAACACAGACTACCTGGTGTTCCATGTTTTTTTTCATCGACACTATTTCTACTAGTATCTTTAGGAACCGAACAAGTAACTTCATATTCCTTGCATCCTACATGTTATTGGTTGAATCTTTCCTTTCAATATCCAGGACAATTGATTGAACTATATTTTTCTCTTCATATGATTCCTCATTATGTGCACTATCTTCTTCCATTTATCTATTGTCCACAAAAAAATGAACAATTTCATTGTTCAATTCTGCTGGTTGTGAAGGCATGTTCATGCTTTCTTCATTCGTTCTTGAGACACCATTTTTGTTTATATTCATCATGGATTCTGCCAGCCACGATGGTGGGATTACTTGGCTTGGAAATGTCAATTGGTTATTGTTGCTTCCTAGTGCAATATCAACAATGTATTTTTCAACCACATTATCATTGTCATTTGCATGGTCAACAAAGTCATTAAGAATATCAACAATTGAAGTTCCATGTGCTCAGTTGGTAGAAAAAACTCCATGTTACTGCCAATTGGTTCACGATTGTATTGTGTTTCACTTACCTATTCATTATCATCACAATATAAGTGTCCTTGAGAGAGGGAAAGTATATTATCAATTGCAACTGCACCTTCTTATTCATCCACTTCTTCTTGGATTTCAACATCTGCTTGGACATGCCCTTCTTGTTGACCATTTACATGAAACGTTGGAATACAACTAGTATCATGGATAAGAGAATCATAGCTCAGTGGCCATATTCCAGTCCTCCTCAAGCTAGCCTTAATATTTGATTTTGTGAGAGCCCTTTTAAAGGCTTTACTTCCAAGCTCTGCAAGCTCAAATATTTTCACCTCAAACCTTGGATTCTTTGCCATCCATGCATCTCGCTCTGACTTGAAATAATTTTTGAAAGGGCCGAACACACTGACATCAAGGGCTTTCAATCTGTGAGTGGTATGAGCAAGAAATCTTAACAGGTTGATGCCCAAATTGTTTTCCTCCTCGATTGTTTGCACAACAATATGGTTTTCATGGCCATCTAAAATCAATAGGTTTTTCTTCTCAGGTGAGACACCACCTGGAATAGATGCAGTAAAGTGGAAAATCCAATCTAAAAAGGGTTCCTTAGTTATCCATGCATGGGGATGTGCAGGCATGCATGCACCTAGTTCATAGTTTTGTATATAGTTTTTTAGTTGATTTTTACCTTTAAATAGATAAAATCCTAGAATTGAAGCACCAATTGCATTGACACAACATAGAATATTTATCCACTCCCTGCTCTTAGGAAAAATATTTGGCACATTTCGTCTCCCTCTCTTGGTAATTACCCGCATGCCACAATTCCTTCATGCTTGTAAACCTGTTTCGTTAAAGTTCCATATATGGTTTGCAACATAAGAATACTTATTTTCTGCACTAGAAAGAGTCTCATAGAACTTAGACACAATTTCATGGTGTAAATCTAAATCTTTGTCTCTATCAAGGCCCTTAGTTGTATGCAATACAAGGTCTCGATGCCTTTTTTTAAACCCAAACCACTGTGATTTACCAGGAAACCCATCTTTGAATGGATTTGGCCTTCCTTGATAGATTTGAGCAACTATGTATTTGAGTTATATCAAATCTAACCCATATCTCAATTGGGCTATCTCCTTACACTACTCAACCACCTCGACCTCCTCCTCTTCAATCATAACTATAAGAGGCCCTCTACGTTTTGTATGAGTCAACCCATTTATCCAATAATGTATTGATGAGGGAGGAATACCATGTTTTTTGGCAGATTCCCAAACTAAATATCCATTAAACTCTATGTCTTTAATCGGAGCTAACATGTCTTATTTTTTCCAACCTCTTATAGAGCTAATATTCTTAGTTGAATTTCCCCCCTGGACTGTGGTTGATGGTGGCTTTGTGGTTGATGGTGGGACAACATCAACCTCTTCCACATAGCCATCCTAAACAACATTTCTAGGATCATTGTTGACATTCACATCACTTGTCCCTTCCTCATCTAATGAAGGGCATCGTAGCTGGGCACCCCTGGTCACTTGCCTGCCACTTCTCCTTGTACGAGCAATATAACTAACTCTTTCTATAGATGCAACTATGTGTAATTTATTGCATGCATTTAGTTAACAATAATTGAAATTTTTCTTTCCTACAGGCAATTAATTCACAAAAGAATAGAAACAACTTAACAATTTTTCATACATATGCCTTTTTGACAGTATTCTTGAAAAATCAAATCTACAAAAGGAATTTGTTTTATGTATTCAACTATATCAATGATTGTTTTTTTGATATCTTGTTTTTCCACTTAAAATACCATGCCTATATTTGCACTTGGAAAATTACTTCCAGTGTTTTGAAATTGACCTATAATTGGTTATATGTCTTCAATTATATGAACAAATGTTTTGGATGAAATGTTTTATGTGTTATAATAAAATGATGTAGACGTTTGAGGAATTTCAAATAAAACAAGTGACACCTGGTTCATTTTATGGTTAATATGTTGATCTAGTCTAGTTTTTTTTATAAATCATTTTATGACTTAAATGGTTTAGCCTCATTTCCATGAACATTGACTTTACCAACATAAAATTCAATCAATCAATTTCTTTTTAATGGTTAGTGATTCTCATATTGTGGAAATGGTTCTTAGTTTGCAAATATTGTTATTCCTATAGATAACAATCTCCATGCATGAAGGAAGTTGTAGGCTTGCCTTGCTAAAGGAATTTAGAAGCTCAATAAAAGATCTAGACATGAAGGACTCCGCTTGCCTTAACAATCTCCAGGAATGAAGGAAGTTGTAGGCTTGCCTTGCTAAAGGAATTTATAAGCTCAATAAAATCTCTAGACATGAATGTTTTATTGAGTTGCTAATTTAATTTAAAAATGTTGAGCCTCATGTCCATGAACATTGACTTTACAAACACAAAACTCGATCAGTTGATTTCTAATGGTTAGTGATTCTCCTATTGTGGGAATGTTTGTGCTTTATGAAATAGAAAATATTCATGTTTAAAAACAACAACATAAATCTATGTTGGGTTGGACATTAAACTAATGTGATTCATAAAACTGAAACCTTGTTGGGCCTACAATTTTCTACATGCCTCTCAGCCTAGAATCATCAACTCAAAACCTAGCTAGTGGTAGAATTGGAAAATTCATCTAGAGGTGGTAGAGGAGGTGTTCCAAGGTTAGCAACTCTCTCATAATAAATTTTGTACGTTCTTAGATGGGGCCTCAAAAGGCAAAACGGGTTGATGGTAGGTGTAGGAGGATAATTTTCAAAAAGTTTGTTTTGAATGGGCACCGGATATGGAAACCAATAATCAGGCAGAGGCATTTGTTTTATATCAAGGGATCCTTCTCCCCAGTTTATTAATAAATTTTGTTACTTCCTAATCCAACGTTATAGATGCCATCATATGACCTAGTCAAGTGGCCCATTGAATTTAAGATGTAAGGCCAGAATCCGAAGGGCATTAAAACCTCTATACCATTACATAATTCAGCCTTTATGCAGAGCAATTCTATTGATTCAGTTTTGCATCAACAGGTTTCAAATTTATCTAGGAGCCCTTAGTTAGCCACCTCCAAAATCAGAATGTCTATTAGTCTAGGTGTTGAAGAAAACAATGAGTAGGAATTCTCTTTATTAACTTCATGTCTTCTCATGTTGTGTAAAGTTGGTCTTTTTCGAGGTGTCTTTTTCAAGCTTTATACAAGTAAAAAACTACGTCACCCTCTGCAAAGGATAATATCACCTTTTATATGGTCAATCGTTGTACCTATTAATGCCAACGACATTATTAGGGCCAATTGTAGTTTAGAGCCCCCTCATTTTGGGATATAAGCAATAAGTAGAGATTCCATAGGATGGAACAAAATTTTTAGTTGAACCTCTCCATGGCCACAATGTATTTGTGTTGCCTTGATTTTTGACAACGCTAATTATCTTTATACGTCGATTCATTTTTTTTACTAAATATGATCTAATGTGCTTTGAATACTCACAGATTTTGAACATTAGTTCCAACCTTAGTAAT
Source organism: Pinus tabuliformis (assembly GCA_031772625.1). Classification (NCBI taxonomy): domain Eukaryota; kingdom Viridiplantae; phylum Streptophyta; class Pinopsida; order Pinales; family Pinaceae; genus Pinus; species Pinus tabuliformis. The sequence goes on along the minus strand of CM062809.1, from coordinate 278,059,030 downwards.
AAAATCTATAAGCATCTTAAAGAATTCAGGGCATATATTTTCATTGGAGTTCCATACCCTCCTCGTATGAAAATGACACCTAAATTGCATACTCTTATCTCTATATGTCGGTTTTGTTTTTTCTAAATGTGATATGATGTGCTTTGAATACTCACATATTTTGAACATTAGTTCCAACCTTAGTAATCAAATCTATAAACATCTTAAAGAATTCAGGGCCTCTATTTTCATTGGAGTTCCATACCCTCCTCATATGAAAATGAAACCTAAATTGCATACTCTTATCTCTATATGTCGGTTCAGTTTTTTGTAAATATGATATGATGTGCTTTGAATACTCACAAATTTTGAACATTAGTTCCAACCTCAGTAATCAAATCTATAAGCATCTTAAAGAATTCAGGGCCTATATTTTCATTGGAGTTCCATACCCTCCTCGTATGAAAATGATACCTAAATTGCATACTCTTGGCTTTTATCTATAGTCAATCAAAATGATCTAATAGCATTTAGAATAAAAATAACTAGTTTGTGTGGCTATTTGTAGAAAATTCAAATCCAAATAGTATAGGCTTAGGTGCAATCATCGACATAGTTGTTGCAGTGGTTGTGTTGGTTCTTGGTATTATTAAGACATATTTTTATGTTTTGAAGAAAAAGGAAAGCATTCATCATAATGTTGAAATGCATAGACTATTCATTACACTATAGTCTTTAGTTTACATAATCAAAATATTTGAAAGTTTATTTAAGTTCCATCAATTAAATAAATTATGATATAGTCTAATGGGAAATAAATTGTGCAAACATTGAAATAAATAACTTGAATAAACTATGAAATGTTATGTGATGGTATGTCTCCAGTGTTGGTGAATAGTTTGAATGTTACAAATGCAACTTCAGGAAGGGTTGAACTTCGTTTATAGTTTTTTGCACTTGAATTTGATTGGTATAGAGGATTGACATGGATTTCACTCAATTAATTTTGAATGTGTGATATGGATTAATTTGGATGTGGTCCAATGACTAGAAATTTGTTATGGTTGATCCATGTGCTTTGATCTAATCTATTTTAATGAGAAATTTAATGGGTTTCATGTCATTTATTGAACATACTGGGTGGAATTGTTGAATAATACAACAGTTATGGCTTACGCAAATCAACTATTTATATGTACATGTATGAATGTGCATTTGGGATACATAGCTTCAGCGTAGTTCAGTGGAGTTAAAGTGATAGGTACTTTGTACTTATGGAATATACCGTTTTGGAAGGATTTATAGTTTTATAGTTTTTATAGTTTGGATAAGATGTTTTGTACTCCTGGTATTTAAAATACTATTTATGGACAGTTGTAGACCCAGAATGTATTTTGGGAAATTTTGAATATAAATTAAAATCTATTTGCACTTAATGTTATATAATTTTGTTTAAAAGTGGTTACACATTTCTCAATTTTTGGTGACTTGGGAGGACTAGTACTATAACAACCATTAGTCCCTCCAAAACATTAGACATCTCTCCCCTATATAAAACTTGTCATTTTTTTATATACAAATCATTATAACATTTTTTTAATTATTCACAAATTAAAAATAACCTATTGATTTTGAAATAAACAATATTTAAAAGCTAAAAAAGGAAACGAAATAAACAATATTTAACAGCGAAAAAAGAGGAAACGTGTAAACAAGCCTCAATTTTAAACGCTGACTCCAAGATATAAAGATAACTTGTAAACGTCATTTTTGTTTCATGGATCTTCAATTTTTTATATATTCATTGGATTTAAAAAAAATAAGTCTAATTTGAAATAACTGAAGTTGTCAAAATAAAATTAAAAAACAATAATATTAACAAATATATAATATAAAATGTTAAGTATTATTATAATATAAACAATTATATATAATGATAAAATAAATTATATATATATATATATATATAGATATAATTTTTTATTCATAATTAATAAAAAATTATGAGGTTATATTGATTGTAATACCTTTATTATATTATTTTATAACCAATTTTATTATATTATTTTATAAATATGCGAGAGATTATCAATATTAATTCAATTTATTTTTATTTTTTTATTAGTAAATTGGTTTGGTTTTCTTTTAAAATTATAATATAATGTATTTAACAACATAATTTTAAGCAAACTCTTTCGATAGAAATCATATAAGAGAAATTTTTCGCCGACGCGTTTTGAACCACACTTGTTGGTTCGAAACACGTCGGCTAAAAATTTCTCTTATGTGATTTCTACCGAAAGACTTTGCTTAAAGCATAATTTTATTTTTGTAAGAGAATTAAAATTTTTGTTATATTTCACAACCAAAATATTTAATAACAAACAATTTTAAGATCGTATTTAGAAAGTGTTTTTTCTTTCATTATTATGTCATTGTTTGCGCAGTGACATTTATGATCGAGTTTTTGCAATTAGGTTGTTCATTCTGCGGAAATTTTTCAAATTTTTATAGTTAACATTAGTCTTTCGCTTGAAATTTTTTAGTAACATTAGCCTTCCGCCGCATCTCCGACCCTGGATTTCGAGGGTATACGTCATCCTGCCATCATATAGTATAGAGGAGAGCAATTCTACGTACAACTGGGAGTTAAATTCAACGTGCTTTGAGCTTTGGTGTCATAAATTTGGTTTTAAGATTGTTGGTGGACAATTTATTAACAAATTATCGATAAGCGCATTTCTAATTAGTTGTGAGTTGTTTTCTTGGTGTTGTGGCACTCATTGAGGCTGGAATTCCCATTTTTGTGCCTAGGTTTTCTTTGCGGCATAAATTCTGCTTCTTAGTCTTCCGTTGTTACCAAGTGAGCTACTCGTCGCATCATTTTTTTTACTTGACAAGATAAAAGCAATAAACTTTTGTTGTAGTAAACTTATGTGCCAGGTTGCAGGATTACCGACCTCCTCAACGACCATCTAACAGGTAAATGTATGAACATTAATCTATGGTTTACTCGTCGTGGTGCATAGTTTTGGCTTCTAATGGTTCAATGTTTCGCAGAATTTGCAGATTAGATTTTAGAATTTATTCGAAAAAAATTGTTCGGGTAAGCAGATTGTTGGAATCTAGCAACGAAAACCTAGTGAGTTTTTGAGATCTTAATCCAGATTTAAACAAGAACACAAAAAATTACAAAGATAACCATAAATACAGAGATGCAACAGAAATAATACTTCATTTCATTAATGTAAAATACTGAAATATGCTTACAAACATAAATGGAAATAAACTAGCTTGGGTGATGGTAGCTTATCTCTGAGGAGAGATGTGGTGGCTACTTGCCTCTAAATTATCTTACAATGAGGCTCAAAGGCCTATTTATTGTTGAAAAAGAATGGAAAACCATAAACATCCAAAAACCTAACCCTAAGATATGAAGCGCCAGACTATGGGCCCCGTTTTGGGTAAATCGGTACATCAACTTCTCGAGGTAGTAACTTTGGCATACGATCTCAGTTTGATGCACACAAAACCTCATTAGAAAGATCTATCTAAGGACTACAACTTTGGGATGACCAACATTGGTTCATGGCGACATGTTGCTCCCACTTTTCCCAAAAAATCGTCGTTTAGGGCCTCAAAATAGCTCTGGAAGTTCAGGACCCGAAAAACTGCTAAAAATAGTAAATTGTGCTACAATTAAGGAAACTGAAAAAATGAAAGAAACAATGGTGGGGGTCCAAGTGGAATTGGCAGGTGGTCACCAGTATCCACCTAGATCATTCCTGCCCCCTTAGAAAGCAATGGTCCCCATTGCGTTGAGTTCCCCCATGAGATGTGGAAACTTCTGCTGAACTTGGTCCTTGGTGAGCCACTTGCCCTAGTGAAGGAGTTGGCATGCTTTGAAAACTCGATACATTTGGATCTTCTACTGGCGAGTGTGCTTGATTTGCATGTCCATGATCCGATCAGTTTCATCTTGTTCCATGCAATTTGGATTTAACTCTGTTGGTGTGAGTTGTTCTGTAATGTCAAATGTGTCTATTAATGGTGGAAAGTATGGCCGAAGGCGATCCATATTGAACACTAGGTGCAGGCCAAGGAATGGGGGAATGCTGAGCTCAAATGCATTGTCTCCCAAAGCCTTGGTAATGGTGTAAGGGCCATATCGGAGTGGTCTGAGTTTCTGATAGGCTCTGGTAAGGTGTTCCTTTTGCAAATGCAACCAGACTTTGTCTCTACTTTTACTTGGCATTTGATTTCTCCAGAATGTCGTGGACCTACTGGGAGATATGTTGGATGTGCTCAATGAAGTTGTTTGCCTTATCTGTTTTGGACTAGACATGAGCCAAATTTTCCTGAGTAGCTGCAAATGGCATGGCCACATCAATGGGACATAGTGGTTAGAATCCCAAGCCCACCTAAAAAGGGTTGTGGCCAATCGAGTTGTGGAGAGCTTGGTTATAGCTGTGCAAAACATAGGGAGGATCTCATCCCATGTGCGTGGATGCTTTGAGTTGTACATGCACAGAATGTGTACGATCATCCTGTTTACAACCGTTGTTTGGCCATCAGTTTGGGGATGGAAGGTTGTGGAGTTAGTGAGTTTGGTGTCCAGCATCAACCAGAGACTAGACCAAAATGTACTGAGGAACCTGCTGTTTTGATATGAGATGATAGATTGTGGTATCCCAAAGTGTACCCACACTCGTTTAAAGAAGAGTTTAGCAGTGGCTTCTGCTGTGATATTCTTCTTGCAAGCCGCCATAATTTCCATCTTCAAGAACTTGTTGACGACCACAAAAACACAGTCATTTCGATGCTTAGTAGAAGGAAGGTCCAATATGTAATCCATGGATATGGATTCCCAAGGTCGACTAGAAGTAGGTAGCAGAGTATAGAGGCCTTGCTTCTTGATGGTCAATTTGGCAATGGTTTAGGCAGTGCCGGATCAGATGTACTTCCTAACATCATATCGAAGATTTAACCAATAGAAATACTTCTACAGTACTACCACTGCTTTCTCGACCCCGAAATGCCCAGCAGCCCGACTGTAGTGTGCTTCCCAAATCGTCTTGGCACGCTTGCTTGAAGGAACACAAAGGTGACATAGGTGGCATAACAAGGCATCCTGGAGGTGAAAATCTGGAACATGCTGACCCTCCAAGAGTGTCTGGTATGTGTAGCTAAATTCTGGGTCACTTTTGTAGAGAAGTGGCCAATCAGAAGTCTCGTGCCTACAAGAGTTGAGCACGGTGGTTAACGCCATGATCGGTGGTCAACTGAGGCAATCTGCAACATTATTGGTGCTGCCCTTCTTATACTTGATATTCAAATGGAACTGTTGTAGGTATGTGGACCACTTCTGATGGTGATCATTCTGCAACTTCCCTTAGGTCTGTATGAACTGTAGGGGTCGGTGGTCTGTATGGATGACCGTTTCCTTCCCCAAAATGTAATGCTTCCATTTCCAGCAAGCCTGCACAATGGAATACATCTCTTTGTAATAAGTGGGATGCTTTCGGACTGTGTCTGAAATGTCTCACTGTGATATGCCACTGGATGCCCGTGTTGAGTAAGGACTGCCCCAATAGCATAATCAGAGGCATCTGTTTCAATCTCAAATGTTTTTTGCAAGTCTGGTAATGTGAGCACTGGTGTCGAGCAGAGGCGAAGTTTCAACTCTGTGAATGCCTTCTGTTGAGATTCAGACCAAAGGAATTTTTCTTTCACTCTTCCTTTGGTGACTTGACTCAAGGGCCAAGTGATATGAGAAAATCCCAACACGAACCTACAGTAGAAGTTGGCAAGACCCAGAAAGTTGCAGAACTTTGTTAGGGTGGTTAGAGATGGCCAATCCCGAATGACTTGGATCTTGGCTGGATCCACATGCACCCCCCATTCATCAATAATGTATCTCAGATACTGAAATTGGGTCATGCCAAAAGTGCATTTCTCCAAATTGGCACATAACTTCTATTGCCATAGTGTTTGGAGAACCTGTCGGATGTGGTGGAGGTGCTCTTCCCAACTCTGGCTGAAGGTTAGGATGTCATCCAAGTATACCACTACAAATGAGTTTGTGAATGTCCACAATATGTCATCCATTAGCCTCATGAAGGTTGTAGGAGCATTCGTCAACCTGAAAGGCATAACCAACCATCGAAAAGGCCCTCCTTGGCTTTGAAGGTAGTCTTCCACACATCGAAGAGTTCGATTGGTACCTGGTGATATCCTGACTTCAAATCGATCTCGCTGAAATATTTTGCACCCTTTAGTTGGTCCATAAGGTCATCAATCCGTGGGATCAGGTACCTATTTCGGACAGTGATCTTGTTCAACGCTCGATAGTCAATATAGAGTCTCCAAGTCCCATCCTTCTTCTGTACCAACATGATCGAGCTCCCACGGGGTGATAAACTCGATAAGATGTGACCTTTGTACAACAACTCATGAATCTACCTTTTGATTTCAGCATTCTTTAGAATGGAGCATCGATAGATTGGTATATTGGGCAGCGGCGTACAAGGGGTCAGATCGATGGAGTGCTTGACCAGACTTTGCAAAGGAACCCTTACGGGGGAGGTGAAGATGTCCTCATACTCCTCCACGACCTTGTCCATATGTAGTTGTCGTGTGGAGGGGCCTTGTCTGGAGGTCGTGGTCACCGTCTTCTTCTTTCCTTGAAGGCGTATCAGTAGGAAAACAAATTTCTCAATTTTGGAAATGAGCTTACTACATTGTTTTGTAGTAACCAAAGAGATGGCGGTATGCGGTGCTAACTCCGGTATCCTGTACAACTTATTTCCCAAAGTAGCAATAACAGCACGAGGCCTTGAATCATACATAGCATGTCGATTCCACAAGTATGGTTGGCCTAATAATACATCACAAACATCAAGGGGAGAAACATCACATAATACCTCATCTGTGAAGGGCTTGATGTTGTATGGAAGGCGACACTGTTGGCTCACGCGAAGATCTCGTCCTTGGTGAAGCCACCCTATAGTGTACGGTTGTGGATGTGTTGTGGTCGGTAAGCCCAGCCGCTTCATGAACTCTATCGAAATGAGGTTCTTTTTGTTCCCGCTGTCGACAATGAACTGTTGCGAGGAGCCCTTTACCCACATCTCGGAGTGGAAGAGGCACTCCTCCTCCTCTGGATCTTCGGGTTCCTCCTTTTGGATATTTGTGTTGGCAACGGTGGGGTTGGGCTCTGCATCGATAATCTGCTTCCCTTTATCATTCCCCTTATCAGGTTCTGACTTAGAGTCAAAACTTGCATATGATTCCAAAGACTTTAGCTTGGCCACCAGTGACTGCTTGGCTTGACACTCACTTGTGTTGTGAGTGGAGCTCTTATGGAACTCACACCACTTTCTCGTGTCCTTCTTCGGCTTCGCGGTGTTGTTCTTTTCTTGCGGCTTTGGCGAGTTGTCTTGGGCCACCCCGCCTTGGTTTTGTCTTTTATTCAATGGTTTGGGGGTGCCTTTCCCTTGCTTCGGATTTGTAGATCCAAAGTCTCACTTCTTCTGTTTAAAATTCTGCTCGATCATAGCAGCGTATCAATACGCTGTACCGAGCGAGGAGATGTCTAGGAACTCCATCTCGTCCTGGATGTACCTGTGTAGGAAGTCGTGGTATTTGAGTACCAAATGCATCTCAGAATCCTTGATACCCAACTTTGTGCGAAGGGTATGAAAAATATTGGTAAGCTCCGGCACGTCTTGGTCCCTTCCTTGTCGCAACATGGTCCATTTTATGTATTTATCCTCATAGCTTCTAATAGGGTAGTACTGCTCCTTGATGGCATTCCGGAATGAATTCCAAGTGGGTGCGGCTCAAAAAAATCAAGTTGTACTTTCATCCTTCTGCTCGCAGTAGGTTTCCCACCAGTCCTTGACGTGTGGGGTAGCTTTGAGAAGAGCGAAAGTAATCTCTTCCTGGCCGGAAAAATCATGAATAGAAAAATACCCTTCTAGTAGATTTAACCATTTATCTATAGCATCTGCATCTATCTGGCCCTCAAATATGGGAATGTCAAAGTTAACTTGTACCTTAAAGGGTGTGACGCTTCCAGAGTCGCTGCTAGAAGTAGATGTGACGCCGTTGGGAAGTTGCTGAAGGATATGGGCAAAGTTTTCCATCATCGTGTTCCTTTGTTGCTCGAGGGCCTCTTCGAGCAAGACTTTTTTAGGATCTCTTTCCCCCTCATCTTTCTTTTCATTCGCCATAGGAGGCCATTAGGATTTTTGAGGTTGGTCTTGGAAAGGTTCGACCAATTCAAGCCCTAACTCCTTATATCTTGACCTCATTGGGGATATGCAAAGAAAAACAGAGAAAGAGCAGACCGCTTTGATACCACTGATCCAGATTTAAACAGGAACACAAAAATTACAGAGATAACCATAAATACAGAGATGCAGCAGAAATAATATTTCATTTAATTAATGTAAAATACTGAAATATGCTTACAAACATAAATGGAAATAAACTAGTTCGAGCGATGGTAGCTTATCTCTAAGGAGATATTTGGCGGCTACATGCCTCTGACCTGTCTTACAATGAGGCTCAAAGGTCTACTTACTATTGAGAAAGAATGAAAAACCCTAAATATCCAAAAACCTAACGCTAGGAGATGAAGCGCCAGACTATGGGCCCCGTTTTGGGTAAATTTCCTGGGGTCGTAACTTTGGCATACGATATTCGTTTGGCGCGCACAATACCTCGTTAGAAATATCTATCCGAGGACTACAATTTTAGGGTAAGCAACATTAGTCCATGGCCCATGTTGCTCTCATTTTTCCCAAAAGGCGTTTTTTAGGGCCTCAAAATGGCTTTGGAAGTTCAGGAACCAAAAAAATGCTAAAAATAGTAAACTATGCGAAACTGAAAAACTGAAAGAAAAAATTGTGGGGGTCCAAGTGGAATTGGCGGGTGGCCACCAATATCCACCTGGATAAGATCTCCTAACGAGAAAACTCTGGTTTAATGCGTTATTTTATTTCTTAGCAGAAAATTATGGAGTTTGTGATAGACATAAAAATAACATCAAAGTTTCAGTGTTAAATGCATTGCGGGGTCAAGTTTTGATGCTTTGAGTGCAATACTGTAGGATTAAAGTAGTAGTAATTGACCAAAACTAAGTCGGAAGTCGGCCCATTTTTGCATTTCCGTAAATCCTGTGAGCAAGGTGTCAACCCCGATTCGATATGGTCTGCTTTTAAATAGTCTGTCGACCTCGATTCCATGTCTTTTTATAGTGGTTACGACGAAGTTTTCCAGGAATTTAACACTCTGAAAGTTACAAGGTCGAAAGTATAGGAATCTTTGGATTTTAAAAAGGCTCATGAGCAAGGTGTCAAATTTGACTCCATACCGTGGTGTTTTAGATAGTTTGGATGTCGAAGTTCTATTGAAATAAGCATCTAGCTGTGGAAGAAAATAACTTCAAGGTCAGTGAGGCGCGATGCATAAACACAAGGATGTGTTTATTATTTACTTTCTAAAATTTGCAATGTCGGAAGTTCACGCATTTTCAGTTTCCACAAGACCTGTGAGTAAGGTCTTGACCCTGACTCCATATCATGGTCTTTTAAATAGTTGGATTTCTATTGGCATAAACATCTAGTTGGAAAAGAAAATAACACTGACCTCAATCAGGTCTAATGCATAGATGTAGAGTTTTAAATTTCTAGAATTTTCAAAACAATAAATTTATTAGAATAAAAGTTATAGTTTAACTCGTAGGAAATTACAATCTGACATAATTTTCAACAAGAAAAGCAAAACCATAAAAAGAATTAATGGAAAAATTCAACCTTCAACAATACTGGAGAATTTTCTAGACCAATGCTACCAGTATTCTGAGTTTCCAGCAGTGGGATTTTCTAATGTGTGGTCTTCCTCATTTTTATACATAAACGAACATTCTTGAGCCATGGTTGTAAGAGTACGTTTAAAAAAATTCAAATTAAGAATAAGTGCATCCCTCTTTATGTCAGTTTTTTGGGTTTATTTGGACTCGGACAAAACGCATAGTCGAGGTCGGGCCCAACTTCCTGGTCGGGCAGTGGACATGTATGTGGAGAAGAATCATAAGGAAAAGGTCGACCTTCGACCCATCTTGGAAAAGGCTGACCTTCAAGCAATCTTGAAGTTGCAACTGGCGTTTAAGTTAGTTATTTTTGACTTTTGTAATTTATCAACCATATTCACATTATTTTTTTCTTTAAAGGAGGGATAACAGGTTCATATCTTTTAAACATTTAATAGTAATTTGTTTCAGTGTTAAATGCATTGTGGAGTTAAGTTTCAATGCTTTGAATGCAATATTTTAGGGGTAAAGAAATAGTAACTGACCACAACTAATTTGGAATTCAGTGCATATTTTCATTTCCGCAAGTCCTGTGAGCAAGATGTCGACTCCTATTCTATATAGTCTACTTTTAAATATTCTATTGACCCCTATTCCATGTTTTCTGTAGTGGTTACGACGAATTTTTCCAGGAATTTAACACTTGGAAAGTTGTGAAGTCAATGTATATAGATCTTTGCATTTTCAGAAGGCTCATGAGCAAGGTGTTGGCTTCGACCCCATATTGTGATGTTTTAGATAGTTGGGGAGTTAGAGTTCTATTGACATAAACATATAGCTATGGAAGAAAATAACTTTGAGCTTAGTTGAGCATGGCGCATAGACACAAGGATGTGTTAATTATTAACTTTCTAAAATTTATGATGTCAGAAGTTGATGTGTCTTTCCGTTTTCACAAGACCCGTGAGTAAGGTCTCGAAGATAACTTCATATTGTGGTATTTTAAATAATCAAGGAGTCGTAGTTCTATTGGCATAAATATCTAGCTAGCAAAGAAAATAATGTCGACCTCAGTGGTGCCTGACGCATAGATGCAATGTTTTAAGTTTATAAATTTGTAGTGTTGAAAGTTAGCTGATCTTTCCATTTCCACAAGACCCTTGAGCAATAAATATATGAAAAGATAAATAGATAACCCCTATTATATCGTTAAATTTGCAGTTTAGAGTTTGATCTTGCATATACTAGTTTTCTCATGGATTTTATGTTTACTGCACTATCATAGGACACACTGTTGCTACTAATTTGTTTTTCAAGACATTTTGAGTTTCCAACGATGGAATTTTCTAATGTACATTGTTCCTCAATTTTATACATAAACGAACATGCTTGATCCATGGTTGTAAGAGTACGTTAAAAAAAAAAAACAAATTAAGAATAAGCATCTCCATGTCAATTTTTTGGGTTTCTTTGGATTCGGATGAAACCCGTAGTCAAGGTCGAACCCAACTTTGTAGTTGGGCATTCAATGTGTGTGTGGAGATGAATCATAAGGAAAAGGCCGACCTCCAACCCATGTTGGAAAATGTTGACCTTCGAGCGATCTTGAAGTTGCAACTAGCGTTTAAGTTAGTTATTTTTAACTTTTGTAATTTATGAACCATATTCACATTTTTTTTCTTTAAAGGAGACATAACATGTTCATATCTTTTAAACATTTTAATAGTAATTTGTTTTAATTTGTACATAATTTTCAGATTTGTTATTTTAAACTTTTAGATAGAAAAAATAATAATCTTTTGATAAAAAAAAAAAATTAAATAAATTTATCTTATAAAAATAATTTATTCAATTTATTTTTTTATTGATAAAAAAAATAAAGTATTTTAAATAAAATTTATTAAATAATATGTTATAGGAAAAAACAAAATAATAAATTATAAACACGCCAACTATACACATATATTTTTTATGGGCCTTCCTAGAAGCAAGTTGGAGGTTAGGCTGACTATGAGTTCAGAGACCGACCTTATCTTTTGAATGGTACTATGGCACTCCCTGACCAATTTGGCTCCCTGTAAACACACATAACTATACGCACATATTTCTTTTGTGCCCCCTACTAAAAGCAAGTTGGAGGTCGGTCTCCACTATGAGGTCGTTTGAATGGTCTTTCTCGACACTCCCAACCACTGACACTCCCCAACCAATTCGACTGCAGCTACAATACTTCACGCAAGCTAGTCCAAGCTCTGACAATTTCAATGGAGGTTGCGATATTTGCTTCATTTAAATATTACTTTAATCAAACTTATTCACGTATATATTAATGTTGATATTCCATGAGATTAAAGTACTATGTTGTTTTACGAGGAAATGAGCAACAATGGTCAAATTATCTTGTTTCATGGGTTTTATTGTTTGGGTTGAGATTTGAGAGTAGCGATTCCAATTATTACCTGTAAGTTGTAACTTATTCTCTCATCCATGTTTTATTTCTTTTCTCATACATATTTGGCTTGCAATGTACTTTTTTATTCAATATAAATTGAAAATATAATTTTTGCATTTTGTTTCCTAGCTATTACTATTATTATTTTTTATAAATGACTTAAACGAAGTCTATGATTAGGTTTATCATCAATTGATATGTTATAAATTAAAAGTTAAATATATAATAAAATTAATTGTTATTATACCTTCACTATGTGACATTTAGTGAAAAAATTATTATTTTAAATTTAAGTTTTTTATAATTATAAATAAGAAAGCAAATAGTTTTTATAATAATTTATATTATTTATTATTGGCTAATTTGTATTATTAATATTCCAAAAAAATAGAAATAACCATATTCACATTATTTTTTTGTTTAGGAGGATAACGGATTCATATCTTTTAAACATTTTACTAATAATTTGCTTAAATTTGTACATAGTTTTTCCATTTGTTACCTTAAACTTTTAGATAGAAAGAATAATGATCTTTCTATAAAATTGCTTTAAATAAATTTGTTTTATAAGAATATTTTATTCAATTTATTTTTTTTTATTTATAGAAAATAAAATATTTTAAATTAAATTTATTAAATAATATGTTATATGAAAAAACAAAATAATAAATTTTAAAGAATCCAACTATACATATATATTTCTTTTGTGGACCCTCCTAGAAGCAAGTCAAAGGTCGAGCTGACAATGAGGTCGGAAGTCAGCATTGTCTTTTGAACGGTACTATGACACTCTCGGACCAATTCAGCTCCTTGTAAACACTTCCAACAATACACACATATTTCTTTTGTGGCCCCTATTGAAAGAAAGTCGGAGGTCGGCCCACACTATGAGTTGAAAGGTCGGCCTTGCCATTTGTATGGTCTCTCTAGCCACTCCCAACTACTGAGGCTCCCCGACCAACTCGGTTGCACCTATAATACTTCACAGAAGTTGGTGCAAGCTCTAACAAATTCAATGGAGGTTGTGATATATGCGTTATACTTAATTATTATTTTAATCAAAATATTCGCATATACATTAATGTTGATATTAGGTGAGATTAAAGTACTATGTTGTTTTACCAGGAAATGAGCAACAATGGTCAAATTATATTGTTTCATGGTTATTATCGTTTGTGTTGATATTTGAGAGTAATAATGTCATTTATTACCTACATATTGTAACTTATTCCCTTGTCCATGTTTTATTTCTCTTTGTACATATTTGGATTGTAATGTACTTTTTTTGTTCAATATAAGTTGAAAATATAATTTTCTAGTATTTTTATTATTATTTTTTAGAAACGACTTAAATGAGGTCTATGATTAAGTCTATCATTAGTTGATATCTTATAAATTAAAAGTTAAATATCTAGTAAATTAGTTGTTATTATACATTCACTGAGTGACATTTAGCAAAAAAAAAAAATGTTAATTTAAATTTATTTATTTTTATAAGTATAAATAGACAAGCAAGTAGTTTTTATGTTTAAGTTTTTTTTCCCTCTATTTTTCTTCCCTAATTTTTTTTTTGAAAATTATTTATTTAAATTACAATTTTAGACAATGCTCTGTAAAATTAAGTCTATTTAGATACTTAAAAGATATATATATATATATATATATATATATATATATATATATATATAATCTTGTCAAAAAATATACAATCGAATTAATTAAGAATGTATATAAAATAATTAAACTTTTTTATACTTTTTAATTATTTTATCAATTTATATTTAAAATGCTCTTTTGTAGTATATTTGATTTTTGATTTATAATACATTTTATATGAAGATTTTTTTTACTTTGTTTGTCGATCATGTTTTTCTTTCTCCTTTTTTTTTGAGTCCTAATAATTCTAATAAATTGTTGAGTTTGGGTGATTTTATTTAAAATTGTAGATGATTGTGAAACGAATTAAAATTTCAATTAGTGTTTTAATTATTAGGCTAAACTTTATAAGACTGAAAAAGACTTAATTTAAAGCGAATTGATTGCGAATTTAAATTTTATTTCATTTTTAATTTTATTTTATTCATATATTTTGTAAATTAAGTATTTATTCGTATGTTCTTGTGTAAGAAACCTTTGCAAAACCCTAGGAATGGTGGTTTGAATCCTGCAGAGGGCATTCCTTCGCGCCTGCAGCCCGGGCGCTGACCGTCGTCACAGAGGCCAAGAAGACCGTTGACAGGCTCAAAGGGAATCCTCAGGTCGAGGTTGTTGTCAATCTCTCGCAGGAAGACAACGGCAGAATTAAAAGACTTTTGGGTTAGGTCAAAAATTTCATCTAGTTGGCATCGCATTCCCGCATGGAGGCGCTACTACTGACCTAGCAGCGCCAAGTCCTTTCCACTCCGTGCGATTCAGACATGGACCTTGGTGGGGGCTCTGTTTCTACCCCCCCAATACCCCCAAAACTAGAAGCGTTCAGATCCTTAGTCGCAACATCTGGGAAACAGACGACTGGCTCTCAATCTAAGTTTCTCAAAAAACTAGGAAGCATTCCCACGGTGACACTGCCGGTGGAAGAAACATGTAGAACAAACCTGAATCTCACCGAAAGAGGCCTCATTTGTCAATTCACAGGGTTATGGCCATCCCCGAAAGCTATTGAGGAATGGGTAAAGCGAAACTGGACACCTTTGGTCAGAGAAGGAATAAAAATTCATTTCGTTGGCAAAGGTTTCTTTGTGTCTGTGTTCGAAAATACTGAGGATAGAAGTCTGATCTTTAGAAACGGGCCATACTTCATGGGCCCTCAAGGGCTCTATCTGAATAAATGGTCTCCTGACTTCGATCCAGCTCAGGACGTGCCCATAGCGGTACCTGTTTGGGTACGCCTCCCACATCTCCCCCTCCACTGCTGGAGCCAAAACTCATTGCAATCCATAGGAAACGCTCTTGGCAGATACATAGATGAGGTACCGAGGAAGGATCAATACTCCTGTGCCCATATCTGCGTTGAGGTCGATCTTGAAGTTGGTTTACCAGAAGCCATCAAACTCTTAGTGGCGGACTGGACCCATTTCCAAGAGCTCGACTATGAGCAGCTGCCTTTTAAGTGCCGACACTGCCATGAATATGGGCACTTTACAAGATATTGCAAAAAAAAACGAGGAAGCTACAGAGAAAGAAAAAGGAGACCAATGGAAACAGGTAAAGAAACCAGCGAACAACAGGCAGAACAACAAAAACAAAGGCAAAGAGACAGGAAACAAATCAGGGCAAGAAAATGAAAGCACTCAAAATGTTGGAAGCAAGGAAACCATTAGCATAGAGGAGGACAAAAATCCTTTCGCATCTCTCATTCCACCCTCAGATCCTCCAGAGGCAGAACGAGAAGAACCTCCTTAGCAGAACAACATCGAATCTTCAGATCTAGGTAATACTTCAAACCTGAATCCATGCAATATTTCATCCCCCTCATATGCTGATATAATCAAACAAAAGAAGAAGAATGTTGAAAACGAGGGTTCATCGAATGAAGAGACCCTAGAAAGGACATCAAAGCGAGTGGGAAGGAAATCAAACAGAGAAACTAGGGAAGAAAAATCAGAAAGACAAAAAACCCTGGGAAGTCAAGCCACCATTGAAATGACTCTCGGAAGGAACACCAGACCAAGGGTCCCTAAAGGAGGTGGACCTACCCCAACAAGTCATAAATGATGCAGCTGGTCTCTTGGAACTGCAGGGGTCCGGGGAATCCCACTAAGGCAGAGGCTATCAAAGATATATTGAATATGGAATCCACAGACATACTCATGCTCCAAGAGACAAAAATAGAAGGGGAAATCCTTCTAAACACTAGCAATACAAGATGGAAATTTGATTCAGGAAAGGTAGTCAGCGCAAGAGGTTCGGCTGGAGGAATAGGCACATTCTAGTCCAAAAACTCCTTCTCTTTAGAAAGTTCCTTTGTGACCCAACATTGGATATATACAGAACTGCGCCATATAGCAAGTAATTTTAAGCTAGCCCTGTTTAATTTGTATGTACCTGTGCATTATGATGAGAAGAAAGAATGTTGGAAAACACTCTCGGACTATTTGGAGCTACTCAATCCTATGAATATAGTCATAGGAGGAGACATGAATATAATCTTAGATCCCAAAGAAAAGAGAGGAGGGACCACTCTGAGAGACCTCTTCCTCGCCACAGTGGAAAACCTCATCCAACAATGGGACTTAGTAGATTTCAAACCAGTAAAAGGAGAATACACCTGGACTAATAATAGAGTAGGGGAACACCACATTTCTGCAAGGCTGGACAGATTCCTCACCAGCAGTTCTATTATGCTGAATAAAAGAATTGTTTTCTCCAAGATTCTTCCTAAACTAACCTCAGATCATAAACCAATATTATTATGCTTAAAGGAAGAAGAAGACCTCGACCCCCTTCCATTTCGTTTCAGTCCTCTATGGGCAGAAAGGGAAGGGTTCCAAGAAACAGTTCAAACTGCTTGGAGAATAGAAGTTTCAGGTTCCCCAAGTTACGTTTGGGAACAAAAAATGAAAGATACAAAGAAGGCATTAAAAGAATGGATAAAGAATGTCACAATCACTCCCAATAGCCCATTGAAAAGATGCAGTCAACCAGTTGGAAGATCTCCAAGTGGAAATGGAAGAGAAAGACATCTCATCGACGGATCTAGATAATGAAAAAATTGCTCAAAGGAAAACATACAACTCTTTCAGAAGCGAGGAAGAATATTGGCGCATTAAGTCACGCAACTTATGGCTCAAAGCCGGGGATAGAAACACTAAATATTTCCACAGACAATACAAGGCTCGACTTTTGCGAAACCACATTATAGAAATAATCACAACTAGGGGTCAGGTATGCAGAGGATTTGAACAAATTAAGGAAGCTGCTGTGAACCACTTACAAAACCTTCTTAGCGTAGAAAAGGACGGGAGTGAGGAGGATATTGCAGAATTCCTCACAAATATTCCATAGCCAGTCAGTGCAGATGACAACAACACTCTTCTGAGCCATGTCACGGAAGAAGAGATTGCAAACATTGTCTGGTCCATGGAGCCAGACAAAGCACCTGGGCCTGACGGTTTTTCAATCCACTTTTACAGAAAATTTGGGATCTAATTAAAACTGATCTCATCATAATGGTTCACGGTTTCTTGAGGAAGGCAAAGATTGGAGGCAGTATAAATGCCACCTTCCTCGCCCTAATTCCAAAGGAAGCAAGCCCAAGCTCTTTTGACAGATACAGGACAATATCCCTGTGTAACTCGTCCTACAAGATCGTGGCCAAACTGTTAGCGAATAGAATAAACCCCTTTTGCAAAAATTAATATCTCCTCCCCAAGGGGGTTTTGTGAAAGGAAGACACATTCTGGACAATGTCATTCAAGTCCAGGAATCTCTGCACTCCAGCCAATCACGCAAAGAACAAGGTATGCTCATAAAACTTGATATGTGCAATGTATTTGACAGAGTTAATCGTTCCTTCTTGTACAAGGTCCTTTTATCCTTTGGTTTCAGCCAGGACTTCATTAATCTTATCAAGGCATGTCTAGAGAAGATTTGGATTGCGCCCATGATAAACGGTAGACCTGCTAACTTTTTTTTAGCCACCAGGGGCTTGAGATAGGGCTGTCCCCTTCCACCCTTTCTCTACATTCTGATGGCAGACTCCTTGAGCAGAAAACTAACATTGGAAAAACAAAAGGGTTGTCTACTAGGGATCAGAATTGTGAAAGACATAGACCCTGTGAACCATGCACTTTTCGCTGACAATTCACTATTGCTTGGAGGGACCTCTCCAAGAATAGCCAGATCCTTCAGAATCATTCTTCAGAAATATTGCAGCATCTCGGGATCACTGGTAAGTGAGAGGAAAAGTGTTGTGTATGGGTGGAACACAGAGCAACACAAGATTGAGACAATTGCAAACGAGCTGGGGTACACAGGACATGCAGATTGGGAAAAAATAAAATATTTGGGCCTTCCAATAATGCTAGGATCCAACAGAAATCACCTATGAGAGGAAGTTATCTCGAAATTTAAAAGGAAGATCATTGTGTGGGGAGGCTTCTGGCTAACCTCAGGGGGAAATTAATGCTCATCAAATTAGTCCTCTTAGCTCTGCCCACATTCCAAGCGTCTTTCATGCTGGCTCCAAAACTAATCTCAGATCAAATCTCCAGACTCATGCGCAATTTCTTATGGAATGGTGGGAGAGGAAACGCCAATAGATTTCATTTAGTAAGCTGGGATATGGTGAAACGTCTGCTGGCAGAAGGTGGACTTCAAATTCGCGGCCCAGTCCACGCAAATTTAGCTCTGGGCTATAAGTTATTATGGCAGCTCCACGCAGAGCCTTCTCATCCAGTTAGTCAGATCTTCAAACTGAAATATCTTAAAAATCAGTCACTAAAAACATACAATACAGAGAAATCCCCAAAAGGAACGCAGGTCTGGAAACTGTGTAACAGAAGCATTGATTTTTTCAGATCCCACTTGTATCAAATCCCCGGTAATGGAAAAAATACAAAGCTATGGAGAGACAGTGTTATGGGACACCGCCCTCTAGCAGAAAACCACGAGATTATAGAGGTAATAGTCTGGCTATAGTCTAAAGGTATAAGGAAAATAGAGGACATCTCCAGCTAGGACAGAAAAGGGAGCTGGTAATGTTGGACTTTCCCCATAATCCCTGAACATTTAAACACACAGTTAGACGCTCTTCAAGCCGCAATCTCTGACTTTTCCCCGGTGCACACAGAAGACGAAGAAGTTTGGGGCTGGGGTAAGACCGGGGTATACACAGCGAGCCAAGGATATTATCAGATGCAGAGCAAAAAGGATTTGCCACACCAGGAATCCATGTGGAAGCAGATTTGGGACAGCTTCGGCATTCCCAAAATCAACTTCTTCTTCTGGACACTGTTCCACAACAAAATTTTGACTGGAGAAAATTTGTGTAAGAGGAACATAGCTGGACCACATAGATGTGTCCTCTGCAAAAGAGCCCTGGAAACAAAAAATCATATGTTTTTAGCCTGGGAATTTGCAAAGGTGGTCTGGTCTTTCTTCATCACCGGGCTGAACATGTCTCCTCCAACTCAAAGCACGATTGACACCATGTTCTCCTCTTGGAATGACAGATATCCCTTCAGCATAGTCAGCAATTCAATTTGGCAAAAAGTGTGGACAACCACACCAAATTATGTCTGCTGGAAACTTTGGTTAGCTCGGAACGAAATAATATTTAACAACACAGGATTGCCCGCAGCAAAAGTGGTGGAACAGGCAAAGAATCTCCTCTTAGAAACTTTGAACCACTCCTTAGTCAAAGACGAAAACTCCTTGCGAACCGAAGAAAGGGTGTGGTTGGATGCTTATACAGGAAAGACCAATCTACCAGCACTCAACCGCACAATGCACAAAGGAAAATGGCAGATCCGAGAATCAAAGGACAGCATCCAGCAGTGGTGGAAATCACAGGGCAAGTGCACCATTTTTTTCAATGGAGCCTCAAAAGGCAATCCAGGGAGGTCTGGAGCAGGAGGGGCAATCTTCTTTTAGAATGGGAAAAAAAATGACTTCAGTTGGGGTCTTGGAATGAAAACCAACAATCAAGCTTAAATTCTCAGCCTCTTGAAAGCCTGCCAAATGGCCAGAAAAGGAAATCCAGAAGAAATTCTAATCTTTGGTGACTCCGAATTGCTGATAAAAACGATGGTAAACAGGAAAAGACTCAAAGACCCGGTGCTAAACAAACAACTTTCAAGAGTGACCAGAATTCTGAAAGATTTTCCATCGGTTCAATTCTTCCACATTCTCAAAGGATTAAACAAGGAAGCAGACAGATTGGCGAATATTGGATGCACTTTACAAGATGGAATGATCCGCATAAACACAGAAACATCGACCATGGCAATCATCCCCTAAGCAGAAAGAGAGCCAATGTAAATTCTGAAAATTATAAAGGTTGATTAGGCTCTGCCCAACCCATTATCTATCAATAAAACATAACCGTTTCAGTTTAAAAAAAAATTAAGTATTTGAAATATTAAATAATTAATCAAATCTAAAATTAATTAATTTATAGTATTTTTCATATATATATATATATATATATATATATATATATATAATAGGTATATTAAATTTTCAATAGTGTTATATTCTTTAAATTGTTTACATAATGCTAAAATGCTTAATTATAAAAGAGTAGGTTTTGTTTTCATAAATAAATAAATAGAGTGTTAAATTATTACATCAAGTCATTTTATATTTTCTTATTTAAGTTTCATGAATATTAAAATTGCTTGTTCAGCTAATTTCCTTATGTCATTGTAATATTGTATAATTTATATTAAATTTAAGGGGAAAAAATATAAATAAACATGAAAAATAAAATAATCTTGTATTTAATAAATATATTATCTTGTATTATATAATAGAAATATATATATATATATATATATATATATATATATATATATATATATATATATATATTTCATTGCATTATTGATAAAATAAAATTGTATATATATATATATATATAATTTTTTTTATATTTCATTGCCATATTAATAAAAAAATTATTGTTTATATATTATTATTATTATTTAATGGTGTATAGTTAAAAATATTTTATTGTTTTTATTAGTGGTTTTTGTAAAGCATGATGCATTGTTTGATATTTAAGAGACAAAGGTTATGAAAAAAATAAAATTGATTTAAGCAATAAAAATATAGAATCATAAATACAAGACATTATTGTAAATTATTGTATCTAAGTATTTTATGTAAATAAATCATGCAGTAGTTTATTTCCTTCAAAATATTTATAGTGGCCCTTTGAAATATATATTTTTATGATCCAATGAAGTGATTGCTATATTAACTAAGAAATAATTGATTTTGCATGTGCTTTTCATTTTATAAATATGGGATCCTAATGATTAAGATGTTGTAGACGTCTACACAAGTTTGAATTTGCTCTAAATTTTCAAGTGTTAAATACTTTTATTTAGACGAGGCAATATCCAAAATTTCTTGGATTTTCTAGAAACTTTTAATGAACTTTATTCTTGTTCATTAATCTGAGGTTACATTACAGGTTATTTATGTCCATGTGGCAAGCCAAACTTTAAAAAAAAATTGAATTATGGAATAGTATTAATATTTTTATGTAGCAATTATGTGCATTCTTTTTTCAAAACAAGTGAAAATCAATAAAAGACAAATGTGAACTAGAAGGAATTAAAGAACCTTACAACCTTTTTTATTTGCAATTGTGGTAATTAATAACATTTAATGTCTAAACACTTAAAGACAATTATAAGTTTTTTTTAAAAAAAAATTAGATACTTAGGTTTAACTTTTTGGTCAATTGTTGTTTAGTATGATTTGAAGTACAATATCTAATCTGTTTACATTTGAACATCTTCAACTAATGGAATTAGTTTTTAGAGCACTTTTTCCTGGTATTATTTACTGTAGTTGATACTAAAAATCCTTTAAAGAGTGATATAATTTAGATTTCTAAGTCATTATTTGACTCAATGATATACTAGGTTTAGGTGATGTCTACTGGTTTGGGTGGAATCTATTAAAAAACAATGTTGTGCAATTGTGAATAATTCTGAGCCATGGAATGTGTAGCTGTGAAACTATCAAAATCGTTGCAACATCTTATAGAAGAGGACGAGACTGATAATCAGAAATTGGATTCTGCAAACAAAATAGAGAAGAAAAAATAATGAGCATTTTCAATGCAATTTCCGTGGCAAGTATATTAATTGCAGTTTAAATTGGTGAAAATGTTGATGTCATTGCATGCAATATCTTTGTACAAATCCAGAGAGCAATGAATAATTGTCAAAGACCAACATGCAAATTTTTTTTTTGTGTGTGATGATAGATTTGTTGATTCACTAGGTGTCATGTGAGAAAGAATTTTCACAAATTATAATGCTAAAATTAGTGAATATTGCATGCACCTTTAGCGGTAATTTGCTTGCTTGCATTAGATATGGATATTATCCAAAGTGGACCACCATATCTCCTTTTTCGGTAAGTTCATAGTCATTTCTTCTATTTATGTCTACTTGGAATCTTTATTCCAAGATGAGTGGCTATAGAAACTTAAATTATTGTATTTCTTGTCAATTTTGGTGAAATATCTTTTGCTCAAATTGACACATTTACTAAAGTACACATGCAATTTAATGTAATTATAGTACTATGATTATATTTGAATAATGATTTTTATTTGCCATTTTTGTAGTCATGTGTGACTAGAATGTTATTTATTATTTATGGCATAGTAGATAATGATTTCAATGGCTAGCAAGCATTATGATAGAAAACCACAAGGGCCACCTTTGATCATATATTATATATATATATTCGCTCTAGTAGCATTGAATAAAATGTTAGTTTATCTTGGTACTCAAGCTCAGTGTACCTTGCATAAATTGATGGCTACAATGCTATAAATGCTTTATTATTAATAATGCAAATAATCCTAATTTTGAAGGCACCATGGTTCTCATGTACTCTCATTCTAAGTATATCAATCTCTTGATGACCAAGTTTTAAAAAACAAATACTACATTATGCTAGGTACCTAAATACCTTACATTTTATTTGATAGCATAATGTCTTTATAATACAACGGTAGGTTAGTAACTTAGACAGGGTGCAATTGATAGATTTATGGTAATAAGCATTTGAATATGTTTATGATTTCAATAAACTTTCGAATATGATTATTGTTTTAAGTTACAACTTTATTCTTGTTATTTTAAATTAAAGTTGTTTATTGCAAAAAGCTATATTGCAATTGGTTTTTGAAGCTAATGGTTGGATTCTATTTGATTTATACATATTGAAAAGAATTTAGAGTAATTGTCAAAAAAAAATTATGGAATTTTGCAAATTAAATATTGTGTTTTGAAACTTGTTAGAATGATAATAGCACTTTTATTGGTATTATTTTAAATTATAAAAATCTCTTTAGTTTTAAGCTATATTTCGATTGCAAAGAATGCAATCTTCAAGGTTACTTATGCCCATTTTGTCTACTCCTTTCTCACAGTGCTAAGTAGTCCTTTTCGGAGTATTGTCAAACAAAAACCAGGGAAAAAAATAGTCACAAAGACAATGTAGGCTACATAATATATAAGAGGTCTAAAATTGTTCTCATATGATACCTGGTAATTGAACTTTTAGTGCAACTCATGTTCTTAATGCTATAAATCATTGTCACATTTGGACAATTTGTCACATTGTCTCAATATACTTCATGGCAATGAAAAATAGTTTTGCGTTGAAAGGATCAAAATTTGCAAGAAATTGATCACAAGTTATCTAGATTCAATTTACATAGATTAGAGATTTTCTTCTATTGTCTTGGTGACTATTTATTTGACTCATTCACTATTCTTCTTCACTTTCGCTATACTTCAACCAAGATACGACACGGAACTGTAAACCACTTTCAACATTGCTTATGGACATGATGTTGCTTTGCATTCATTGCATACATAATTTACTCCTAAATATCTTCAACATCTTCATCATGTTAATGATCTTGAAATGTACTTGGAAGGATTGTCTACACCTTCTTCTATTTGTGCTTCATCTACAATTAGCTTATGGGGGTTTGTATCAAATGGTTCTCCAAATGGTTGTTAGTCTCAGTAAATGTTTGGATATTTACAAATGGCCAAGTAGATCTACGGTTCAATTGAGACATTGATGGTTATCAATATAATATTTTGTTGCATAACCAAAATCCTACATGTGGACATTTTGAACCACTCTTGTTACATAACACAGTACATAGTGTAGCTTCAATAGATAAAGTGATTGGCTCTTGTATTTTTCCATACCAATTCTCACTTGGAAACTTTGACATATTGTCAATTCAGAAAATCTTATTTGAACAAGGCTTCTTGATCTATCGATAAAAATTCAATGATTGCCATGACTCTTTGTTTAATTATATTTGCACACTTGCACCATGGTTTGATATGTCTAATATGAGAAAAAAATTGCACAAAATTTTTACAATTGTTTCATTTGCAATGACAATAGAGCTACCAATTTCCTAAAACATCCCCTGAATGTTAGAAACATTGAACAAGAGAAATGTATCAATGATTGGAAAGCTTATATTATAAACTTATCAATGCCATATGCATATGGACATATAGAAGGAAAAGGTTTTGCAATACAATGGATATGTGAACTACTTGATGTTAACATATATATCTGGAATATAGAAACAAAAGATATTTCCTTGAGATTCTATTCATCAAAGACTAGCTCCAAAGTTTTGTACCTTATGCATGTACCAATATCTACTTCGCATGCACATTTCCGTGCACTTTCCAAAATTCAGAAAATTTAAAATATTAATCACAATGACAAGTCACCACAAGTGCTCCAAAGAATCTCGGAAAGAGAAAAACCCAAATCAATTTCAAGTGTACCTTGTAGATATCTTGTTAGCAAAGAATCTAGTTTTGCTAGATCTTGTACTCAACTAAAGCATTTGACAATTGAGAATAAAATATCAAAAACAAGAAATTTAGTTGAGGTATCGAAGGATTTCACATCATCAAATGAGGACAGTAATCCTTTTTCAATGGAGACACAAAATAACAAAGAAGTCTCTACCTATTTTTCCAATGGATATTGTAAGTGCTATACTCACCTACATCAGTTGAAATTTTCAATACGAGCATAAGGTGCTCTAATACAAGAAGCACAAAATCGACATATAAAGCCAAATAAATAAATTGAGGCATATTTGCAATCGATCCAAGACACGCCTATGTATGCATGTTGCATTTGTGATAGATTGTCCTTTGGAAAGGACATGCAATCTATTAACAAACACATTTTATCTACTATTTTCTATTTGATGCTTGCATCAAACTTCAAGGCCATTAAACTCAATGAAAAAATATGAACATATTGTAATAAGTCAATACTCAATGAAAAAGTTTCTACATTTGCATCACCTATTTATATTCGACAAAATGAAAAATTGATCTCTGTTGCACAATTAACATATTTGGAAGAGAGATTAGTGGCACCCAGAATGGATTTTTCACAAATAAGAAAACTTGGTTACAAAATATCACAAATTGGATTAACAAGAACAATCATAAATGTTCCTTCCAGTCTACATAGAATTCAAACATCATTACCTAGAGATATTGATGACAACATGACAGTGGCAACTATGCTAGAAAGAAAATTGGAGTACAAGAATGCTTATTGGTCTAGAAATATTTGGCTCAAAAAAGTGATATATGCATTACATGATGTGCAACACATCTCTATACAAGAGCGAACAAATAGTAATCAACTATGAATGGAAAAAACATTTTGATCGAAGTAGGAAAAACCTTAAGAACGATAGTCCAAAATTGAAGGAACTAGACTCACCAAATGTAGAAAATGATTTAGAGCCAGAAACTGAAACATTTGTGCATGGTTATTTAGAGGCCCACCTTATCCATGATCTTGATACAATAATAATACAAGTTGCACCTCTTGAAGGGTTTCATCCCCTATGCATTTTTCAAGACAAATTCTTTCAGTAACTAAACTTCTAGACATTGTTCTTTGGATCAAGTCACCTTATTGATGTTATCAATCACTTTTCGTATCAAAAAATTGCATAATGGGAACTATTGCACATGTCTAGTGACTTTTCGAACATATTACAAACATATTTTCTAAAGCAATTCGTATTTTGATAAACTAGGTTTCTAACTCAACTTAGATTTCTATTCACAAAGGAGAACTGAAAGGAAAAAACTAGTTGATGAAGATGTCAAAAATAAAAGCAATATTCAGAAATTATTAAAATCACAAATTGCATATCAATGTTTAAGAAGCATTCGCACATCTCCTAACTATTTTGAACATTTATGAAAAGATATATTTACAATGATACGACAACTTAGCCCACCGTCTTTCTTTGTCACATTCACTAGTGTTAAACATCTTCTTTTTTTTGTAAGCTTTGCAGTACCTTTCATTCATTTATCTATAAATATGAAGGCTACAAATATATAAGTCCTTCGGTGGCCTCAACCTACCATGTGGGAAACTAGGTCTGTTGACCACCGAATCACATTATAAGCCATCCAAAATATGAATAGTTTGAGTCTATTTAACCAAGCCTTATCACACTAATAGTCTGGAAACAAACTAGTAAGCATAACACTTAAAACATAAATGCTACCCAACATATACAACCAAAATTAAGCCAAAATTAACAAGAATAACTTCGACCATCTAATCATCTGACGATTCCACCAGAGTAGGATCTTTAGCACTTGATCATGGTAATTCAAATTGCGACAGACATGGGATATGTCGCTCAATGTGGCCCAGGAAAGCATTCTGAATCTGAAATTGACATTGAATAAGCTAGATCTCTTTTTGAATGTCTTGGAGGCCCAATTCGGCCTCAAATTGCACTGTTATGTTGGTGGTCACAACCATTTCTTTGGCCACTATTCATTTAATAACCAGTAGAGATGTACGGACTGGATAAATAAGGTGAGACGATTGTGAGTACCTAAGGTCTGTGATTAGCTCCCCCCCAATCTTTGGCTAGTGGTTCAAGCTCAACTTTCAAATTCAACTATGCCTCCTAGGTTGCGATTAATTGCTTCACTTGCGTCGGGGTCTCTTCACAGTATGCTTGAACCGTGGCCTAAATAATCTCAGAGTTCATTTTCCAATCCCTCTGTAGCGCATTCCTCTGTCACGCGCTCCTCTGTCGCGTAGTACTTTGTCGCACATTACTCTATCACACAGTCCGACCGAAACACGAACCAACTTCTTTTCCTTTACCTTCCTGGTGTTTGTGGCCCCTTCTGCCTCAACCCGACGCTCCACTGCGAGGTTGTGACTTCACCATATCTTCCAAGGTTGGTTCCCCTTTCTTCACCCTTCTCCCACCTTCCCACGCTCATAAACCAAACCACTGTACAGAGTGGATACATCATAGGCAGGCCTGGAATATGATGTATACAAAGAACCACCTGAAAGACAAGCATTAATTTAATGTATGACCAGAAAAATAAATCAAGTGTCGAATAGCACTGTGTCCCTTCAGAATTCCACCACCTGAGCCAGCAAGCATACATGAATAGCAACCCTCCGGGAGTAGAACGTACCACAAGAATAAAAACAGTGGCCACCATGCACCCTTGAGCTCTAAGTCCATAGACTTGGCATTGATCATTTACCAAAATCCTTACTCTCCACAAGGCTTATCCAAACAATTCAATCTTAAAACGGGGAACCCAATTATCAACATGCGGAGGAAACATCATGAGAAAAATTCAGAAACCAGTAAACATGCCCATGCTAGAAAGGATGTTGAGAAAAACGATATAAATCGACATTACATAGTCAAGAGGGCCAATATTTCAAGTCACAAAAACTGTTAATTTAACCAGTGGTTCCTTTCCCCTTTGGACGCGAGGCTTATCATGAGTAGCAACCCCCAACCCAGGATACAGAGATAGCATTGTAACATACCAGACTTTATACGCAAACCTCGAACTGAGATAGGCAACAAATGGGTATACCTCTTGTGTTCTCAGTGTCGCGAACATGTAAAAATCAAACTTAGGCTCCCTGAGAAGCTGAGGACCTGAGTTTATACATCGAACAAATGGTGTTAACTCAACCTCCACTCCCACCACTTGAAGGCACCAAGGGTTACTAACCTTCACATCATGGATTTACCTTGATTTGCAATGCTTCATGTTACCACAGTGTATAAGCATGTGAGGGCGTGGGGGATACAACCCACTGTCCCAAACCAATAAATTCTCTATGATATCGATCAAACACAAGTGGGCCTCCAACTGTTTTTCACCTCAATCAAGGAAGTGTTGAGCATCTTTGGAAACCATTGATAAATGCACTAAAAATACAAAGCACTGACTCCTTAACAAATCAAACAAACAAATTTGATGATGAATGCATTGACACATTGATCAAACATCAACCCATCATTTGTAGTCGATATTATAGGAATAGAATCTCGTCACTACGTTCCTTGATAACAAAAAACAATGAATTATTTGGTTAAGTGCAAGATTATTTTTTATTATAGAATTCCAAAGTAGAGGAACAAAGCATGACCATGGATTACTTTGGATTCAATATGCACCAATATATAAACAATCCCCTGATGTCGATGTCATAGGTTTCATTGATCAATATTTGACTTGTGATTCAACAATTTTGTTGAATCAAATGATTCAATTTCAAACTCATCTCCACACAAGAACTTGCAAAAAACATAAAAATTATACTTGTAGATTTGGTTTCCCTATCCCGCCAATTGTTGAAACTTGTATCTTACATCCTTTGTTCATTGAAAACAATGATATACAAACAATGCAAAAGAAACTTTTGTTTCTTCTACATGACAAATCCTATTTAAAAAACATAACATTTGAGATGTTTTTAGTAGACCTCGAAATTACAAAACAAGAATACGTTGTGCTTTTACGACGTTGTATTACTTGGCCAATTGTACTACTCAAAAGAAATCCTTGTGATGTGTGGATAAATGCATTTACAAAAAAAAATCACTTCGTTGTGGAAAGAAAACACAGTTTCTCAATTTATTTTAGATGCCTATGCTACAACAACATATTACAGCTCTTATATGACAAAAATGGATCGTTCCATGACAATTGCATTAAAAAAATTCAAGAAAATTGCATATCTTGTGAAAAAAACAAAATTGAAACTATTCGTAGACTTGGAAACACAATGCTAAATATGTAACAAACATGGAAATTTTAAGGGCTAATATTTGCAAGTGAGCTAATTTTCCATGTTTTTTCAAAAAAAAAAAGAACTGCCAATTTCTATTTTTTTATAAAAATGATTCGCCCAAATTTTACAACATAAAATTATTTTACCTTCAAAATCGCCAACATTATATAGAGAGTATATATAAAATCATTATAAATTTGAATAATTTACAAATACATCAATAAACATTTTATAGTTTGCATATTAGGGACTAGTGAGATTTGCCAATGTTTTTAAACTACAAGATAATTTTCCATCCTTAAAATTTTCTCTCGAAACAAATCTCAAGTTGACAAACAATCCACGTTTCTCTTTCATTTCCTTTATATTCAGCTTCTAGAAAAACAATTTTAATTAACACTACTCCAGATGAAAAATAAACATATGTTTTAAAAACACCTATTTTGTTAGAACAAGAACCCGATAATTCTAAAGATATTGTTTGCGTGGAAACTATTAATAAATATGTTGCACGCCCGCTTGTCCTTGAACACATTTTCTTGGAAGAATATGTTTCCTCTTATTCAATCACGAAATAAATAAATAAATAAATAAATAAAATAAATAAAAAATGTCCATGTGTCATAAGATTCATTCCATACAATGAACACATGGACCTAGAAAACCATTATAGAGAAAAAATGATGCTCTACATCCCATAGAGAGATTCTCAATACACATTAAAGAAAAATTAATAGACATGGGATGAAGCATACTTTTCACATAAACACATTGTCGATGTCACTGAAAAGCAATTTCTCATTTAATCACATCATGGGGTGATATTGAAGCTACTTCTACTACAATTGCATCGTAAAGTGATGAAATATTTATGCTTCACTTTCCATTAGAAACTAAAATAGGGCTTATTCTAATAAAAAATATGACATTCAACAAGACTTGCAAGACAAAATGCAATTCATAAACACTCAAACTAAATATGCTAAAAACAATAAATTCATTAAGCATCCTTTTGTTTTGGACACATTGGCATAACATGAAATTATGAGACAATTAAATCAAGAAAAACAATCAATAATCAAACAAGTAGTTTTATGGAAAAAAAAATACTTGTAAGTGCTTCTATTTGTTCATCACTGGAGGTGAACGTACAGGAAAAACTTTCACTGCACAAGCACTTTACCATGCACTAGTACGTGTTTATAACAAATACTTACAAGGTGACCCCTTGGAAAAAGGGGTTTAATACTTTCATTTACTGGAAAAGTTGCATATATTGCACATGGTATCACAATCCATTCAACTTTTCATTTTCCACTTTCACCATGTCACATGGTGCCATTGACTTCTAACACACTTGATGTATTGAGAAAAGAATATGAACAACTTAAATTTTTGTTGATGGATGAGGCTTCATTAATTGGCTCTCGATTGCTACATAACATTGACAAGTGACTTCGCATAATTATGCATACTCCATCTTCCCCATTTGGACACCTTGACATAATATTTTGTGGTGACCTATGTCAAGCACAACATGTACGTGATCATTGGATATTTAAACAACTGTTTCTTAAAGGAACTAGTGTTCCTTACAACTTTTGGAAAGAAAATGTGAAAACTTATGAACTAAAACAAGTAATGTGACAAGAAAATAAAGCATTTGTGTCCATCTTAAACAGAATTATGGCATGTATACATATTGGTGATGATCTTGCATTCTTGAACAAACATTGTTATAGATTGGCACCAAATGATCCAACTTTTCCATACCTCTTCTATTTAAACAAGAATGTACATGAACATAATGAAAGAATGTTGTCTCTCATCAACAAAGAAGAAATCATATTAAATGCATATGATAGAAAATTTGAATCAACAAATATAAATGAAAATAAACACAGCAAAATGCAGTTACCATCTTCCATTGTGCTCAAATAAAATATTCTTATTGAACTAATTGGCGGAAATTACAATATTTGGGATGGCTTGCCCAATGGTGATGAAGGAATTTTAGAACATCCATGACATTTGAAAATGGCGCAATTTGGATTGAATTTGTTGATCCAGTTACTGGCACTATTCAATGGAAAAAAAAATGCCACGTCTGAACAAAGATGGAATAATGTCTAACTAGACACTTATTACTATAGTTTGTAGGAATAATGAATCAAACAACAAATTTAGTTTTACAAGAGAAAAATTCCCTGTTCAACTGGCATGTGCACGAACTATACATCGATCACAAGGGTTGACAATTGAAAAATTGGCTTTTGACCCAAAAGCAGTTACACAACATGGACTTGTCTATACTGCACTTTCTTGTGTCAAAGATATCAAATCCTTGTATTTGTTAAATAAATTGGAAAATAACAACTTTTCCCTCAATGGCAAAGTTCAATTTGAGCTAAATAGACTTAGAACAAATTCCTCTTATGAGCTTGAATATAACATATATCAAAGTAAAAAAATGACATTTTGACAATATGTTCATTGAATGCTCGTAGTTTCTCCTTGAATTTTCAAGATATCATTGTTGACTATGATCTAATGAGTGCTGACATTCTTTGTTTCCAAAAAACAAAAACAAAATCACCTCCGTCAAATCCATTTTTGTCTAGTAAACATCACTTAATACATTTATATCATTTACATGGAATTCTCACATACTACAGAAAAAATATTGTAGTTGAAAATCAATTCAATTATACAAGAAGCCAAATTGAATCAACAATTGCAACGTTCCATGTTGAAAAAAATCCATTACAATTGCAAATGTATACATTGCACCAAATGCAAACATTAAATAATTAATTAATTTCATCAAGTTCATTTTAGAACATCCATGCAACAACTACCCAATTGTTCTTGTTGGTGATTTCAATTTGGACATGTTGGAAAATAGCCATCAACAAATAAAACTACTTTCATTTATGCAAAGTAATGACTTCAATTTTCATACAAAAAAAACAACAATTGACT
The DNA here is from genome assembly GCA_031772625.1 of Pinus tabuliformis. Taxonomy (NCBI): domain Eukaryota; kingdom Viridiplantae; phylum Streptophyta; class Pinopsida; order Pinales; family Pinaceae; genus Pinus; species Pinus tabuliformis. Next base: position 278,026,943 of record CM062809.1, on the reverse strand, counting down.
ATAGCTCAATGCTATACCACTTTTGGACAAACCTTTCAGCTAGTATTGTTTCTTTCCATGTCTTTGATGCTTATTGGACAAATCATCATACAATTTGTCTTACCATATCTTTGTTGTCGCCTTGAGTCATTTTGGAAATGTTCATGTTCTACAATTTCATTGTTGACTTGTCACAATATTTGTCACATTTGCAAATGTGCACCTTTGACATATGCTTTGATTTGCGAACATTGGAAAACAAAGGAATTATGCACAACAAGAAACAAGAAAACAACAACAAAAAATGAAAATATCAAATTCCAGTAAGTCTTTGAACCACCAACATAAAATTTTTCAGTTTGTCTTCCATAACTGTAATTTTTTGTGTCATAGTTAGCATGGAATGTACGCATTTTGGTTTTCACTTTGTGAAATTTTGTTATATATACTGAATAGTATTATTTCCTTTAGCTTCTAGTTCATATTTCATTATTTCTTGTCCAACTGTGTTTGAAAAAAAGAAAATTGTTTTTACGGGCAGAGTGATTCTTTGTAACACATTCCAGGAATGAAATTTATGTGTGCTTTTCAAGGAAATCTATAAAACATTTCTTTGTTGTAACTTATGCACATTTACTACATATCCACTAACAATGCCTAGTAGTAATATAAAAATAGAATACACATATATATAATGTATCAATATAGAGCATACATTGTTTTGAAGGTTCTTTATACACTTGTTTCAAACTTAATCACTTTCATTTTTGTTTCTGGCACCGATTGGTCCAGTCATTTGGAACAATATCATGGAAACACCTAGCTCTAGAAAACAATCATTCGAAGAAGGAATGATGGAAGAAAAGAATATAATAAGGTTAGATTTGTGTTGCACTGAATATTTGTATACTCAAATGAAATATGTGCATTAAATCAATGGAAATGTTTTTTAAAGCATATGGTTTTAACTTTGCATAAAATAGACCAAAAACAATGGAACCAACATCCTCGTCAATCATTGAAATATGCTTAGGAGCACATGCAAATAATTTTGAAGGTGATATCTTGGTTATTTATGGACCAGCACAAACTAAAATCCCTAACTCTCATGCAAAGGCCCGATTGCTCCAGGCTCACTTGGTTGATAGCCACGGTCAACTGATTATCACAGTGAACATGAGAAACAATCTTATAGAGCGTTTCCAAAACATGTTTATTGTTGGAAACAATGTTCATATTACAGATTTTGTGATAAGAAACAAGGGAATTTATGAACAAGGAGATGAAAAATGTTGCATAGTGTTACAGGAGAAAATCACAGTTGAACCAATTGCACTGGTCCCAAAAAACGTAGAGTGGTTGAGATACAACAATACACGTTCTTCTTGTCTCAAATGATACATATGCAGTTGGTTCAATAGGAAAAATAATGATAGGTTGTCACCAAAGTAACAAACAAATTGAACTCAATATAAAAGATGGTGAAGCTGCAAAGGAAAATGCAATTGTAAGTCTATTGCTACAATAGCTATACTTGCATTTTCAACAAAAGTTAATGGTTTCTTTGAAATTGTGGTCTTGTATCTTTGTGTTCCATTGTTATCAAGATAAAAATTATCTCATTAATTCTTACACAAAATTATTAACAAAAAATATGTTAATTGATTCACTACCGCTGCTACTGAATGATAGTCATAAAGAACATTTTTTCAAAATATAGTATGAATTGGTTTCAAAGGTGACTCTGGTCTATCTATTCAAAAACATTGTCATAAATGATGTGAAAGACAGTGAACAATTACGCTCTGGATCAACAACTTTTGTTGAACCATTGAATGATGAATTTACAAAAGTGCATCTGTTATATTTTTTCATGTCAAGAACACATGTATGTTTCCTAATAGCTTCTTTGTTCAAGTAACAATAGTTTTACTTTGATGTGCAAAATATTGCATTTTTATGGTACATATTTGAACCTAACAATTCAATTTTCTAATAAATAAACAAAAAAATAGATCAAAGGAGTGTTCAAAGCCAAAAGTTATTTCTCTCCTCATTTTCAGCAAATTTGCAATAAATGCAAACAATGCGTTCATCCAAATATGGTTAAATGTACAATCCGTGGAGATGACACACCATTTAATTATGAGCATGGTGTTGAATGCACACATGAAACAAATAATTGAAAAATTGATTGTGTGTTGCAAATGCCACAACTAAAAGAACATTACTCAATTATTGTTGAAACAAGCTTTCAGCAACACATGCAAAGCATATCATCTACAATTTTCAATCTATGAAAACTTTGTATTTGAGGCCTTTTTACTTTAACAATTAACAACATTGTTGTTGAGATAAAAGAGATGTGACCAACCAAAGAAAATATTCCTCTGTACATCAAGTTCATGCATTTTGACAGTTAAGATATTCTTCCTATTTCCATTTTTACTACTTGTATTTCACCAACTCATATTTCATAAATCATATTTCAAAAAAATTTGCAACAACACTAATGTATAGTTTTTCTTTTATTGCAGGATTCAAAATTACAAAACACAAAAAACATGTAGTCCAACGCTCTCTGCATTTTTGCTACAATACGTCAATCAAGAATATATATATATATATATATATATATATATATATATATATATATATATATATAACTAGTTATTGTTTTTGTTTTCCTGTAACTTTTGAATCAAACATCTTTTCATGTTGCAAATGAAAACAGAGACCAAGATGCACATTATGCAATATAATATTTCAATTATATAGAAAATTTTTCCAGGCTACGATCTCGTTTTTATTAATAAGAACATAATATATTAGTTCCAAAGTAATATAATGTAACTCCAAAATATTTATTATACCATATTATATATAAGTTGATCTTTTTCTCTCCACTGTTGAAATATTAACTTGGATTTTCATTTGCTATGAATTCTGAAATTGTGTTGTGTTAGGAAAAAAAGGAAGAAAAGAGTTGCATGTGTATCAATGTGTTCATTTTTGTATATTCTCAATTAAATGCTCTGTGTTAAAAGAAGGAACTATAGGAAAATTGAGATATTCGTGCTCTAGTTTTCTTTTCCCATACATCAAATCCTCCTTATTTTCCTATTTACACAATTATTTTTCATGTTGTGTTCATTTGATGATTAACATTTTTGTTCTTGTTTTCTAAGCTATATAGTGTTGTGTTGCAGTTATATACAATTGCAAATTTATTGTGCAATGAATTAAGAAAATTTGTATCCCATTTTTGTTTTCTTGTTTTTTTGTCTCATCTTAAAATGCATTTCAACTCAAAAAAAAAGAAAGATAATAATAATAATACTAATAATACTAATAATAATAATAATAATAATAATAATAAATAAATAAATTGCAAATATAACTATAATCTAGGCGGATTGTAGTTTTATTGATGCTAGATGCTTCAACTATGGTGCTCAATAAATTTTTTGCTTGTTTTTCTTGAAACATAGATGGAAACCAATGTGCGTAGTTACTACAGGGACTTGTTCTTTCGAAAATTTTTGCTAACTCAGTGTATTATTTTGTTAATAGGACCATAATATCTCAATTACACAATAACATCGTATAATTCCAAAAAAATTATTGTACCATATTATATACATACACATGTTTACTTTCCATTGTTGCAATATTAACTTGAATTCTCATTTTCCGTAAATTCTGAAATTGTGTTGTGTTAAGGAAGAAAAAGCTACAAGCATCTCAATTGTTTAGTTTATGTATATGTTCAATGAAATATTTTGTGTCAAACAAAAAAACCTCTACATGAGCATTGAGAGATATATGTTATCTCTTTTTGTTCACATATATCAAATCTTCCAGAAATTTTATTTTTCTATTTGCACAAGTGTTTTTTCAGGATGTGTGCTTTTGTTGATTGGCATTCTTGTACAAAGGTTTTTATTTCCTAAGCTATATAGCATTGGATTGCAGTTATGTATAATTATGAATTTATGATCTAAAGAATTAACAAAACATACATCTTATTTTTGTTTTCTAATTTTTATGTATGCTCTTATAATGCATATCAACTTGCAAAAAATTCCAAATTTAACTATATTGTAAGGAAAATGTGGTTCTTCTAATCCCAAGTGTTATCACTGTGGTGCCAAATAATTTTTTGGCTCTTTGTCACCGACCATAAATGGTAATGAGCGTGGGTGGTTTCTGTAGCCACTTGTTTTTCCATTTCAAGTTGTTATTTATCATAGCACATGTTAATAATTTTCAATTTTTGACCTGCCATAATGAATCTTTGGTGAATGGTGAAAAATATATGTACTATTTGGACTCAATCATCCATATTTTGTAGCACAATGTCATTTCTATGAATAATAAATATATAAGTTATTTTGACCTTTGAATTATTATCATAAATTTTTCATTGACCTATATAATCAATTTTACTTGCACATTATGACAGATTTTACTTCCTCACTAGCATAGCATTTTCCCTAACAATATTGTCTTAGGTATTCTATGTATTTATTATTTAACATATGCAGTTTATTACTCCAAATATTTTGTAAAGAAAAGATTGAGAAATTTGTAAAAATAATCTTTGAATCATTGGTGATGTGATTTTTTATTTTTGATATCTCATGGCACTTTAGACTCTATTCTTTAACTGTAACAATAGGGAATCAGTATCATTGATAAAAATATCACTAAACATCTATGTTTGGACTCACCTAGTTTTGAAATATTGATAGCTCTTGAATAGTTGAATCAAGTGCTTTTAACCCTTTATTCATTAAGCATAATAGAACTATGTCCAATGTTAATTCGGTTTCATTTATCCATGAATTCAAGGCAAAAACTATTATTTCCATGAATACAAGAATCAAAAAACATATGTCAAATGAGCATTTTAAAACAAAGTTACGAAGTGTAATAGAAATGTGCCTACAGTTACTTTTCAGCCACCTGTTCTTCATGTTCCAATATTATCAATGAATCAATTAGCTAAGCTCAACAACGATCAAAAACAAGTGCCACACACTTCAAACTATGGAATGACTAAGTGAATAAAAAAAGCATAAATTTATGAATAAAGAGATATGTGTTTTTTAGGCACTTCTTACCTATTATTATTTAATATTGCTGGAAAGTTTTATAAAATACACTTTAAGTACATTGATCTAACATTTGATGTACTCAATAGACCAGTATTATGCATCCAGATACTCATGATACAGCTAATAATGCAATCATTCTTGAAGCTGGACCTAGTCTCCATACATTGTAGATTTTAATATTTTAATGTTAATATGATGATTAATCTCATCATGCATAATTTTGCCTATAATTTTGTGATTTTCAATCTTAGCATTTCTTTTATCATGTTCTTTTGCAAATAATCCATTTTTCTAGCTTTCTTATGGGTTGTGTACTATATTGTTTTTCTACCCACATAATGTTACAAGTTGTCACACTGGAGCACTAAATCCAAAAACTACAAAAACAAGGATGATGTGAAGTTGAAGTCATAAATAGCATGGTTTACTCTTTTCCTTTTTGAGGTTTTTTGCTTTACATTTATACTAAGGCCTTTTTTTCACAAGACAAATAATGATATATTGATTTTTGTACTAGTTGGCTACAAGGACCCCCTATGTGCTTGTGCTCAATATTGATGTCTAGTGAAATATAACTATTGTTGTTGCAATAGAACAATAAAAAAGGCAACATGCTTTCATGAACAAGGGAAAATGCTCTTTTTCACATACTAAGCAATCTATATATGGTTATGTTTGATATGTTAAAGCTTATATTGTCTCAATTGCCAACGTTGCAAGAGATCTCATGGCTTTCGAACACTGCAACAACCATGTGTTTTGGATACTCTTCCATTAGGCTTGCTCTTAGTATAACAAAATTCACAGGTTTGCCTTTTTTTTCCATATCTCTCTTTGTATTTTATCATCCAATTTTATTAGAGCTATAGAGATGGTATTTTCTGACTGAGCTATGAATAATAAAACATTGATTAACATAAATCCAATCTAAGGATCCTTGGAAATAGAAATCATCTCTATGCAACCCTAGTCAGACTACTTATTAATATTTTTTGTTAACAAAGGACACAACATATATCTTCCAATCTGTTATGAAACCAGCTCACAAAAAGATAGAAAAGATAGATCAACGCCTTAGAATTCAGCCTCTTCGAGGGGGCAACCTCCTTTACATTACACAAATGAAAAATTCTTCGATGATACAAATGAAAAGACCTCCTTTCTATATATAGGAGTCTAAGGGATCATAACATAATCAGAGCCGACATAACAATAATAATGTAAGGGCACAATAATAACAATAGTGGGCTTCTATGTGGCACAATAGTAACAATATGGGCACTACATGGGTACATCAATATAATAAGTGGGTTGTACTAATAACAATAAGGGGTTACACTAGTAGTATAGGGGCCTAACATGCCCCTCTCGTTCAAAAAGCGTTGTCCTCAACGCTTGAGTAGTTCTTGATGCTTCTGTATAAAATTCTTGTCCTCCCATGTGGAATCTTCAGCGGGTAAGTTCTTCCAGTTGATGAGATACTCTGAAATTGATCGATTTCATAGCTGTCAGGTTCTTTTTTCTGTGACTGCTCCAGGTTCCAATATGATTTTTCCTTCCTCTTGAATTTCTGGCAATATTGTTTGAATTGGGATCTTTTGCAACTTTTGAATAAGTGGCCATACTTCTTCATCCTTATTCCATTCATCCCTTGCTTCGTTTATCCAATCTGGTTGGATAATAGAAATGGCACAAAACAATGCTTCCTCATCCTCATCCTTGAAGAGTCTTCCCATTCGGTAAGGTCGCCATTTTTTAAGTGCATGTAGTATTGCCAACATTTCCTTCTCATAAATAGCTTGCTTGAGATGTAGTAGTAAAAATACCCAATCACCTACATCAAAACATTTTTCACTACGATGTTGATCTACCTGTTGTTTCGTTTGATTTTGCACCGAAGTGGTGCTATCCTTTAAAAGTTGGAGAACTTGTTGTTGATGCTCGATGTGATCTTTCTCTGCTTGAACCTTTTTCTTCTTGATATGTCCTTCTATCTCTAGAGTTAGAGAAGTGGTAATTTCTTCCAATCCTTTACAAGATATGGTCGGGTTCATTTCTTGATGCTCGATGTGATCTTTCACTTCTTGAACATTTTTCTTCTTGATATGTCCTTCTATCTTGATAGTTTGAGGAGTGGTAATTTTGACCAATGAATTACAAGATATCGTTGGATTCATTTCTTCTTTCTCAATGTGGCCTTTCACTTCTTTCACCTTTTTCTTCTTGATATGTCCTTCTATCTTGAGAGTTTGAGGAGTGGTAATTCTTGCCAATGCTTTACAAGATATGGTTTGATTCATTTCTTCATTCTCTGGGGTGGGGTCCTAGCGTATATCCTCTTCTTTTGATGTTTCTTGATCCTTTTCTTCCTCCTCTTCATATTCTATGTAAAATAATTTCTTCTCGGCACACTTATGACCTTTAGTGCATTTGCTATCACAATTGTAACAAAGCCCTTTTTCTCTTTTTTCTTCCAATCGTTGTGGTGTAACCCTTGTACGTTGTGGAAGGCTGGGAGAAACAACACTTCCATCTTTACAGTTGTGAGGGGTATGCTTCCTGGTTTCCATAATTTTGCTTTCCACTATGTCACAAAGCCCTTTTACTCTTTCCAATTGTTGTGGTGTCGCTCTAAAGAAGGTGTTGCTCTTTGTATCCTCATAATGTGTTATCATTTCCTCCGTGAAAATTGACCACATAACAAGTTGTTTACGAGAACAAAACCCTTCATACCATAAAAATTGATCTGGTTCTAAATATGAAGATGCAATACATACCTTTTGTAACAGTGGTACACCATGTAGATCAAAATATTGCTCCATTTGAAGTATCCAATTTACCGGATCCTTGCCATCAAACTTCCTCATCTTGCTTTTTCTTGATTTTAGGAGCTCGATCTTGAAATGACTGTAACTCTGTACTTTCATATCTTTAAGTTTTGAAATTATGATCTGTGGTATCCCTCTATGTCCTCTTTCCAATGCCACCAGTCTGATCCAAATTGGATTCTCCAAGAAAGAGTTATGCACAATCTCCCAAGATGACCTGATTATAGACCTTTCCAGAAGAGCAAACTTGTATGAAGTGCCACGTGTCACTGTTTCAACCTTTGGCTTTGAAAAATATATACAAGAAACTACAGTCCGTCCTCTTTCTATAACTTCTTACAAAATTTCAATCCAATGCTGAGAGAGAAATTTATGATGATTTTCCCCAGGTCACCTATTTGGAATGTAATTTAGGAGTTTGCAAAAATACCAACTTCCGCAGATCATATCTCCGCAAATATAGCATAAAAAGCTCTGAAATTCGGACCCAAGATTCAGCGCGATTTCTTCTCAAATGGGTTTGTTTTTTAGCTTTTGAAATGTCGTAGAAAAAAGGTTATAGCGAAAATTCCATGATGACCTGTTTGGAGCAGCGAAACCCTAGAATCCAACGCTCTGATACCAAATGTTATGAAACCAGCTCAAGAAAAGATAGAAAAGATAGATCAACACCTTAGAATTTAGCCTCTTCGAGGGGGAAACCTCCTTTACATTACATAAATGAACAATTCTTGGATGATACAAATGAAAAGACCTCCTTTCTATATATAGGAGTCTAAGGGGTCATAACATAATCAGAGCCGACACAACAATAATAATGTAAGGGCACAATAATAACAATAGTGGGCTTCTATGTGGCACAATAGTAACAATATGGGCACTACATGGGTACATCAATATAATAAGTGGGTTGTACTAATAACAATAAGGGGTTACACTAGTAGTATAGGGGCCTAACACAATCACTGAGAAACATTCTTGTTTCCTACTCATTTTCCACAGTTCTAATTGAAATAGAGGCAAATATTAACAATATATTTCCTTTTGTGTACCTAGTCAATGTTCATAGATTTTGTCTTGCTGACTTTGGAATTATGCATTGTGCAAGATTCTCACAAATCTCTGTCACTAGAGAGAAAACCAATTAAAAACATGATAACTATGATATTTGTGGCAATCTTAGTTAGACTCTTCTCTGTTCAAAGATTTAGAATCCAAAAAGTTCGTTACTCATTTGTCCTTGTTATTTTAATATCCAAAAAAGTTCATTACTCATTTGTCCATGTTATTTTGATATGGTTCTTATTCATTGCTTTCAATGAAGTATCGCTAGAGATGATACAAGCATCTTCAAATCTTTTCATCCCAAAAATATCTTTGATTACTTTGGAAAAAAAGCCAAAACAATCTTGAATTTTACTTGGAGGAATAGTTCTATGCATAACACGTATGTAATATGCTTCCAGTTGCCTTAAGAATTTGCTTGGAGATTATCAAACACAGTCTACATTAGTAACATTAACTATGAAACATGTAAACAATTATTTAGAAATTGCCGAACCTAGGCTTCATTACTAGTTACAAGTAACTAGAATTCAAAAATGTATTTAGACATTGTCAAATCTAGTATTTATTAATAATATTATGTAACTATCACACAAGAACTAAAGCTAGAATTTCATATGTGAGTATTTTTTCCTTCTCATATGTACTTAAGACATTAGCATAAATTAATTGAACACAAGAGAAATAAAAAGGATCTGTGTTATTGCTAGTGTTGTTTCTGATTCGAAATCAAAATCCAATACTCATTTATTCCATGACCCATGTTCTGTAATTTTTTGATATGAAACATATAATTTAAAAATTCACAGCCCCAAGGGTTAACTCAGTTGGTCAAAATCAGTGCCTCGCCATCAGGAGGTCACAGGGTCCATTCTCCCTGAAGCCCTTGGGGTTAGGCATAGCTAGTGGGTCGCAGGGCTAGATTCCCTTTGGGGTCGATCAGCCCAGATTTTCCCATGGACGTAGCACCACCCATTGACTAGGGTGTCCGTGAACCACGGCCAAAATAAATAAATAAATTTAAAAATTCACAAAATAATTTTCATTCTTGTTACCAGGTTTACATAAAACCCTTTTTCTTTTTTCGATCACAAAATGAAATAAAAAAAAATACTTAAACAATTTTTTTCTTTTTTGGAGACTTAAGTCGGAATTTAAATCCAGAAAGATCTTGTCAAAAAATTTTAGCTTCCTAACTACCTAACCTTCCTGTAATAACCCCTGGTCAAAATTTCATGTAATAAATTTTAATAAAGGAAAAATAAGACCACGATTAAGGGACACTTATTCCAAATTGAATGTTGGGCAAAGATATCCTAGTGGGAATCACTCGATGTGTTTATGGCTAAAGGAAATTGGCAAAGGCAATGGCAAAGGGTTTGGAAAGGAAAAATGGAATTTTTGGCACATTTATTTATGAAAATAAAGGAAAATAAGAGAAAACGAAGGTGAAAGGTCACAAGTTGCATGTGAGGAGGAAATTGACGGAAAATAATGGAAAATGAAGAAAATATAGGCTTCATTGATAAAAAGGCTTTTGAGGATCACTTTGTAAGCTTTTGGTTCAGTTCAGTTTTGGAGCTCTCACAATATTCTCTCTCTCTCTCTCTCTCTCTCACTCTTGGACACAGAGTTTTCTTAGAGCATTTTAGCTTTGGAGCAAGGAAGGGAAAAGCAAGCAAAGGAAAGACAAGGAAAGAAAAGATCAAGCAAGAAGGAGAAAGATCAAGCCACTTCATCAAGAATACTTGTAGGTAACATATTTCATGTGTGATTTCCTAGCTGGTTTTGACATGCATGGATTTGCATGTTGGTATATGGTTCTCTTGTTGTCGATTGCATGATTTTTCCAAGTTATAACAGTGGTTTTCAGCCTTACCTTTCCTTTTTCTGGATAGCCATGGTTTGATGAGATTGTTTTCTCAGTTTTGAGCTTTGGAATTGTCAGATGGTTTTGGAATCCGGGGTGGAGGTGGTCTCAGGAAAATTTTCTAAGGCATAGGAATACCTTGACCAAATTTGGCGGGATACACTGTAAAGTCTGAGGGTGGTGTCTTGGTTTAGGGCCTAGTGATCCGGTGTGGATTGCGTTAAAGCCTAAGAGACAAGGAGATGGAAAAATCCTCAAGGATAGTGATCAAGTCCGAAGGCATTCCAAGCGTGGTTTGGTTTTGTAATCTCGGTTTCGGTCTTCGTGAGATCACGATTTGATGAGGATCGAGGTGGTTTAACCTCTAGATTCCCTTGGTTGTTTTTGGATTATTTTATCCATGAGATCCCACATTCATGCTTAGAATATGGCACACAAGTGATTAACTGAAAGAATTATTTGGTTCAGCAATGTCTATGGTTGGGTGGTACGTGGAAATCCTGAACCTGGTCGACTCTTGCCTATGTTTACTAGAAAGATAAATTGTCTTGCTTTTTTACCTGTTATTATGTGGCCTTGATGGCTGTTATCTCATTTTTATTTACATGGTTTAATGTTGGTTATAAGCATAGTTATATGGCTGGTTTTGATCATGGTTATTCATGAATTTACTTGTAACTAAAAGGATAATGGATGAAAGACCTAATTGATGTTAGAACAGTTAAGGGAAGAGGGTGGTGATCCTTCTTGTCAAGTATCACATGAGTTATCAATCATTTATGCTTTGTATTGTATTCATGTCCTGTAGATTGCATTAATGCCAAGTCTTTGACAGAATGTCATTCCTGGTTGGGGATGGTCAGGCCTAGTCCTGGAGCCATTTTTTGGCTTGCAAGTCTTGTTGTCATGTAAATTATGAATTCTGAAATCTACATGGATTTTTGGGCAATGACCTAGATTTTAGGGTTGAAAAGTGCACAATTCCTAGAGTTGCAGGCACAGGTCTGAGGAGAAAAGTCCTCAGATGCATGCATGCCTTGTTGTGCAAGCCTTTGGAGCCTCCTAGATGCACCCTTGTCCATATCAAGGGAGAATCTAGGGGTTTAATGGTTTAAAACTTAGTGGGACCCAGGGACTAGTCATGGGGATGTGTGGAAAGGCTTCTTGGAGTCCCTGCAGCAGGTATAAAAGTCTGTGTTGTGGGTTTCCGTCGATTCCACTTCATTAACTAACACATAGGGAGTCGAATCATATCATAGTAACTTCTTGTCACATGTTTACCCCAATTGGATGGTTACTTGGGTAGATGTGGGAGGAGGGCATTACAAAGTGGTATCAGAGCGAGTTCTGTTCACTTTGGGGAATGTCTGGTTTTTGTTCTCTTTGTGTGTTATCTGATACCACAGAGTGGTATAAGAGCATGGTTCACCCCTTGCACTAGATGTGCGGTGTGTTGGTCATGCATTCATGTCAGTTGCATATGTGTTCCTTATGCTTGTAGTCCATGTCCTTGTTTCATTTTCATGTTGTTGATCATGGTTGTAGTGATGTCATCATGTGAAGGTTGATGGTGTTGTTGTATGTGTCCTCATGGGTGTATGGTTGTATATGCATTCGTTATGCATGTTAGTGTCTATATGTTGTTATGCATGCATTTTCATGGTGAAGGTTGTTGTGCTTAAGGTCATTGTATGCAATTAGGTCATCATGATGTATTGATATGTTATGATGCTAATGTGTTGGCTGAGATAGAGAAGGAGATGTAGATCATTATAGTGATTTTGAAACAACGGACTTCGAGGTAAGAGTAGATCATCGTACAGGTTTGTATGGTAGGAATGCAGGCATGTTGGTTAATGTTTGTTATGAGCATTAGGGTTATTGATATTCTTGTCATTCTATGAGTATCATGGTTACATGTATGATAAATGCTAGTTGATTAGTGTATTCATATGCACATGTGTCCGATAGTCATGAATGATAGTAACATACAGTTGTATGCAATGCTATTGTTGTTTTATGTTAGATAGCTTGATGATTATATTATATGTTGTTGATGAGTATGTCATAGGTTAACTTGTTGTTGTTATATGATAGTTAGCTTGATTATTAGGTTATATGTTGTTGTTGAGCATGATATATAACTTGTTGTTTTTATATGCTAGTAACTTGATGATTAGGGTTATTATATTAGGATCTTGATGTTATATGTATCATGCTAAATTGGATTGGCTTGTGCAGATGGTTAGGGTTATGACATTCAGGTGTGAGTCAACATATTTGTGATATTGTGTTGTAACAATCTAGAGTAACTTTGCATACGTGATTGTTATGCATGAATGATAAGTATTTATGAGTTTAGAATGTGAACATGTTAGCTAGTTACTGTTATGGACATCATTACATTATTTATGTTTGAGTTGATGTGTTGTGAAGTTATATCGTGCTAATGTGGATTGATTGTGCAGACAAGATAGCCTCCCCTGAGATACATTAAGGTATGAGTTTTCTTATGGTGTATATTTGGTACTTCACTGTTTGATTATGTCATCTAGTTGATTTATTTAACATGGTATGTTTGCAAGTTGGTTGAAATTTTTATGAATTGCATAATATAAGTATGTGTTCAAATGATCTTGTTTTGAGATGATTGTACTAACACATATGTGTTGAGGTAGTTGATATGTACTTGAGTGTAAGTAGGTGATAGTTGTAGCATAATGTATAATGACTATGAGTTCACTATGGATTATGACATGATTGTTAGCCTTGGTAAAGGTTTATTTCAAATCATAATATATGTTGCCTTAATCCTTGGAACATGTGGTCGACACGTGTGAGCAGTTGCAGGGAAACATGCTTGGTGCAACAATGTAAGATAATTGATATATTGTTACATTTATTTATGCACTGATAGTTATGTATTATGGCAATATGATAAAAGTAATTTCCATGGAATCTTGAAGAAGGCTCAGGTTGAGCTTTCCCTTGGAAGCATTGGAAACTTGTGGGGATGGAGTCATGGTGTTTGTTTCGAGTCTTGTGCTTTTGGTCTTTTGTGATTTGTTGAGCTCGATTTGCGGTTTTGTTTATGTCTAGTGCAAGGCCTTACCACTCTGGTTGTGGTTTTATATTTGATTGGTTTTCATGCTTTTCTTCTTGTTTGGTTCATGTTCTCACCTTTTATATTTTTTAGGGTCTTAGGAATTGGTTGGGAAGGAGGAATTTAATGGAGCTCGGGAGAGTTAAATGAAACCAAATAGGTAATGTAAGGCTCGAATGAAGCTCGGTGCATGAGTAAGGGAAGTTGAAGGTAAGAATATGACAGTCAAGTGGACTGGTTGGGTCCATTATGGTAAATGGACAGTGGCATGACCGTCATGAGAAAGGTAACAGGAAAGGTGAAGTAAATGGATCTGAGGCGTTAGATGCCTTAGCTATGTTTGGAATGGTTGTTCTCAATGTGGTGCATGTTGTGCACAAATAAAGGGAATTGTATTAACCTTGACCATATGGAATTTGGTAATTATGTTGTTACATGATTGCTTTATGCCAATGTTTTTATGCATATATGTATGTATGTACGTTGTTATCTGACAGGGTCATCGGGGATCATGATTGTTTTATGTTGATGTTTATATGTATACATGTATGTATGTATGTCGTTGTCTGGCAGGGTCACCAAGGATCATCCTTGTGGAGGAATGATTGCTTATGCAAGTGAATGGCATGAAGAGGTTCCTGGTTTATGAGGAATCAAGTGGGAAGAGTAGTCATGACAAATATATGAGGTCAATATCATGTAGATATGAATTGATATTGTATGCTTATATTATGCCTTTGTTTATGTTATGGATAGCCTAATTTTGAGAGATACATCAATGGAATGAAAACAACATAATCCGCGACATGCTAGGATAAGCATGGATGGCAGAGAGACACTGGAAGCAAGGTTTCTTGGCAGAGAGAGTGTGGTTTTGGATGTGCAGTGCTAATGTTGTGCATATGTTGTATACGTTGTACATGTTGCATCTGTGATGTTGTGCGCATGCAGTGTTGTGTATATATAGTGTGTGTACATGTTTTTTGTGCAATGTTATGTACAGGGTGGTATAGATAGTGTTGTGTGAATATTGCATATGCAGTGTTGGGTATAGATGGTGCTATGTAAATGTTGGATATGCGGTGTTGTGTACATATTGTATTGTGTGCATGATGGATATGCGATGTTGTGTGCATGTTGGATATGTGGTGTTCTGTATACATGGAGTTATGTACATGTTGTATATGCAATGCTATATACATATGGTGTTGTGTGCGGGTTGTGCATGTGGTGTTATGTACATATGGTGTTGTGTGCATGATTTTACATGTAGTGTTGTGTGCATGTGGTGTTCTGTACATGTTGTACACATTATGATGTGTGCAGGGGGTGTTGTGTACATGTCATACATGTGGTTTTGTGTACATGTTGTTGTTATGTATATGATGGTACAAATAGTGCTGTGTGCATGTTGGATATGTGGTGTTGTGTACATATGGTGCTATGTACATGTTGGATATGCGGTGTTGTGTACATATTGTATTGTGTCCACGATGCATATGTGATGTTGTGTGCATATGGTGTTGTGTGCATGTTGGATATGTGGTGTTGTGTACATATGGTGCTATGTACATGTTGTATATGCAGTGCTATGTACATATGGTGTTGTATGCAGGTTGTGCATGTGGTGCTATGTACATATGGTGTTATGTGCACGTAGTGTTGTGTACATGTTGTACATATTTTGTTGTGTGCAGGGGGTTTTGTGTACATGTCATGCATGTGATGTTGTGTACATGTGGTGTCGTGTACATGTTGTGCATGAGGTACGGTGTACATGTGGTATTGTGTACATGTTTTACATGTGGCATTGTGTACACGTTGTGTAGGTGGTGCCATGTACATGTGATGTTGTGCACATGTTGTGTAGGTGGTGTTGTGTACAGGTGGTACTATGTTCATGTTGTACATATTGTACTGGTGTACATGTGGTATTGTGCGCATGTTGTACATGTTGTGTTGTGGGCATGAGATACTATGTATGTGCATTGTGTAGTCATGGTATCGTGACATATGTATTCATTGTTTTCTACTCTATGTACATATTTGTGTTGTGATGTACACCAGATGTAGGAGTATGTATTATGTTGTGTTGTACACTAAGTGTAGGCGTATGTGCAGTATGTTAGGAGTATGCACATGTATTGCATGGTGTTGTATATCTTTTGTGATGGTATGTGTGTAATGCACACTGTATATGTGCACATGGTTGAGAAGAAGGCATTGGGTGTTTGTCGGGTGTGGAAACTGATCTGGTGTGCGTATGGAATAAGGACAAATGTAGAAGTTAAGGATTGATTAAAGGATAAGTATCATTATTTTATTCCAAGTTTATTATGCATGTGATTTATGATTCTACTCTATGATGATTACATGTGATCTATGATCCTGGTTTATGATGGTTACATGTGATTTATGATTTTGATCTATGATGGTTATGTTTTAAGCTAACCGAATGTGATATGTTTATACATGATGATGTGGTCAAAGATGCTAGTTTGACTTGTTGTGACAAGAACGAATAGAATTGTAAGTGTACCTTGTTGACGAGCCACCAATGAGGTATGATTTGAAGTTATTTAAATTTATTTTGAATCTAATGGAAATTATGTGCATGGCACAGGAAAACATAAAATTCCCAGTTTGGTGGTTGAAATCGACTGCAAGAATTAACAGCATTAGTGAAAGGAATTGAAACAGGCAGAAGTATGCTAGTAAATCACTTCAAGATTAGGTCTATTGTGGGACACTGGTACCCAATAGTGTCCATTGATTTCCATGAGCATGCTATGACCATTGTGATGATTTTGAGGCAGGTATATGCCTTGGTTGTTGACCTTCCGATGCAAGGAATCCTTACCAAGGGATGGATCACCTGAGATACAGGATCTCAGGGAACTTGGAAGGTGAGTGACTGCACGTAAGGGGTGAACAGATTGCCCGAGGGACTGTGTAGCATAGAAGGAAAGGTCAGGGATATATTTGTTTTGGTCATTAGCATTGTCAGATTGAATCAAATGCACATTGGTAGTGCACCTTGGAACAATGAGTCAGTAACTGTTAGTTGAAAGGACAATTGGCACAGGATTATAGTGTTAGATATTGGATGCAGATTTAACCTTGCAGTGGATTTTGGACTTCCTGGGAAGGAGGTGAATCCTAGTATTACTTGAGGGTGTAGGTGTCAGACTCTGGATTCCTTTATTGATTGATACAAGCATCGTATCCTTTTATTTTTTGGTTTATAAAATGTGCATATGTGTATATATGGTTATTGTAAATACACTAATGAGTTGTGTTATAAAGCTACAATACGTTGTATGTTTGTCATGTTTTTAGTTGTGATCATTGTAAATACCGCAATGAGCTGAGTTATAAATATCCATGGGAAGTAAGTTTGCTTTTCTACGGTTTTGCTTAGGTCTTGGTGTGGTTTAAAATCGAAGATGGTGTTCCCTAAGGGGGAGGGGTATGTACCAACCCCTGGTTAAAAGTTCATGTAATAAAATTTAATAAAGGAAAATGAGACTACGATTAAGACACATTTATTCCAAGATGAATGTTGGGAAAAGATATCCTAATGGGCATCACTGGATGCATTTATGGCTAAAGGAAATTGGCAAAGGCAATGGAAAAGGCTTTGGAAAGGCAAAATGACATTTTTGACAGATTTATTTATGAAAATAATGGAAAATAGGAGAAAAGGAAGGTAAAAGCTCACAAATTGCATGTGAGGAGGAAATTGAATGAAAATAATGGAAAATGAAGAAAATAGAGGCCTCATTGATAAAAAGGCTTATGAGGACAAATTGGTAATCTTTTGGTTTAATTCAGTTTTGGAGCTCTCTAATTATTCTCTCTCTCTCTCAACCATGGACACAAAGTTTTCTTGGAGCATTCTAGCTTTGGAGCAAGGAAGCGAAAAACAAGCAAAGGAAGGAAAAGGAAAGAAAATATCAAGCAAGGAGGAGTAGGATCAAGTAGCTTCAGCAGGAATGCTTGTAGGTAACATATTGCATGTGTGATTTCCTAGCTAGTTTTGACATTCATGGCTTTGCATCTTGGTATATGGTTCACTTGTTATCAGTGACATGGATTTGTTGGGTTATGACAGTGGCTTTCAACCTTGCCTTGCCTTTTTTTGGATAGCCATGGTTTGATGTGATTGTGTTCTCGGTTTTGTGCTTTTCAATTGTCGAAATGTTTTAAAATCTGGGGCAGAAGTGGTCTCAAGAACATTCCCAAAGGCCTAAGAATCCCTTGACCAATTTTGGCGGGATACACGGTACATCCTGAGGGTGGTGTCTCGGTTTAGGGCCTAGTGATCTATTGCGGATTGCAGTAAAGCTTGAGAGACAAGAGGATGAAAAATTCCTCAAGGATAGTGATTGAGATTGGAGGCATTCCAAGCTTGGTTTGGTTTTGTGATCTTGGTATCAGTTTTGGTGAGATCACAGTTTGGTGATGGTGGAGGTGGTTTAGCGTCTAGATTCCCTTGGTTTTTTTTGGATTGGTTTATGTATGAGATCCCACATTCATGCTTGGAATATGGCACGGGGATGACTGGCTGAAAGAAATATTTGTTTCAGCCATGTCTATGGTCGGATGGTACGTGGAAGTCCCAAATCTAGTCGGATCTTGCCTATGTTTAATAAAAGCTAATTTCTCTTACTTTTATACTTGTTATTATGTGGTCTTAATGGTTTTTATATCAGTTTTATTGAGATGGTTTAATGCTAGTTATAAGCATGTTTATATGGCTGGTTTTGGTCATGGTTATTTCATGAATTTACTTGTGACTGAAAGGATAATGGATGCAAGACCTAATTGATGTCAAAACAGTTAAGGGAAGAGGGTGGTGATCCTTCTTGTCAAGTCTCATATGATTTATCAGTTATTTATGCTCTATCTTGTATTCATGTCCTGAAGATTTCATTAATGCCAAGTGTTTGACAAAATGTCAATCTCGGTTGGGGATGGTTAGGCCAAGTCCTAGAGCCAGTTTTTGGCTTGCAAGTCTTGTTGTGATGCAAATTATGGATTCTAAAACCTACAAGGATTTATGGGCAGTGACCTGGATTATGGGCTTGAAAAGTGGCACAATCCCATAGTCACAGGCACAGGTCTAAGGAGAAAAGTCCCCAAACGCACGCATGCCTTTCTATGCGAGCATCTGGAGCCTCCCAAACACACCCTTGTCTATATCAAGGGAACATCCAGGGGTTTAATGGTCTAAAAATTAGTGGTACCCAGGGACTGGTCATGGGGATGACCGAGAAGGCTTTTGGGAGTCCTGTAGCAGGTATAGAAGGTTTGTGTTGTGATTTTTCATCAATTCCACTTCCTTAACTCACACATAGGGAGTTGAATCATATCATAGTAACTTCTTGTCACATGTTTACCCTAGTTGGTTAGTTACTTGGGTAGATGTGTAAGGAGAGCGTTACACTTTTGACCAACCAACTACCAAGTCGAGGTGACTACAATTTCTTTTATAAATAATTCGCTGGACCTCCCAAACTCATCATTTCCTAACTGCGTAACTACCTGACCTAATGAAACCACCCGACTATGGTATAATCGCAGTCCCAATAGAATAAATGAATCATAAAACAAAAAAATGCTCGACTGTCGGACCTCCCAACTGTACGACCAAAAGAAAAATTAAAAATAATAATAATAAGAAAAAAAAACCCTTGATTTTTGTGTAGTGTGCTTTTGTATATAAATATTCAAAAAAAAAAATCCACGTTCAATTTATTATTATTTAAGACAATAAATTTCATGCTTACAATAAATTAATGAACATGTTTAGTTACGATATTTTCGTATTTTAAGCAAAATTTTAAGCAAAATTTTCCTAAATCTAGTTCGAAGAAACATTGAATTAAGGAAATATAGTACCAGTTTCAAAAAAAATGTGTCACCAGAATATCATTTTCCAAATTCCTGAATTCAATTTCAAATTTTAAATAAGGACAACAGATAGGTGATTAAATGCAGAATAACCACCTGACTACTCAACTGCCCAACCGGCTGACTGCTAGAGTACTCATCCTAAAGACAAAAGTTGACTAAGGTATATTCAGAGTTGGGAAAGAACAAATCAATTATAAAAGGAAAAAATACCCAACCGCCCGACTAACCGACCTCTCAACTGTATGATCATCCGAATAAAATACTATTTTTTTTATTTGTGTGCAGTGCGCTTTTTAATGAAGATTTTCAAAATTTCTCATTTCACGTTCAATTGATTACTTGTTAAATCAATAATAATTTTTCTAATGCTTTCTCGATTCCCGAAAATAAAAATAGTTGGTTTATTTACAAGAAATTAATGAACACGTTCAATTGTGATTTCACATTTTTCTAAACAAAATTTTAGGATTTTAGGTTTTTCTGCCTACATGCTCATTTCTTAAGTCTTGTTGGAAGAAAAATTAAATTAAGGAAACATAGTATCAGTCTCAAAAAACTCTATGTAAGCATAACTTTATTATTTTTAGAAATTCCTAAGTTCAATTTCAAATTTTAAATACGCAAAACTTATATATGCTCTATTAGTGTTTACATGTCATAAAATCGTAAAAAAAGGGAAACTCTCTAGCAGAAAATTTAATATTTTAGTGTTAATGTCTGCACGCTCTTTTCTTAACTCTTTTTCATAGAAGAATTGAATTAAGGAAACACAGTGCCAGTCTCAAAAAATTATGTGTAAGCATAATGTTGTTTTTTTTTAGAAATTCATTAATTCAATTCCAAATTTTGAATAACCAAAAATTATATATGCTCTCTTAGTGTTTAAAACTCATAAAATACCAAAAAACTGAAAATATCCAACGACAAATTTAAGATTTTAGGTTGTTTTGGTTGCATGCTCTTTTCTTAAGTCTAGTTTGAAGAAACACTGAATTAAGGAAACACAATACCAGTTTCAAAAAAAAATGCATAAGCATAATGTTATTTCTTTAGAAATTATTGAATTCAATTTCAAATTTTAAATAAGCAAAAGTTATATATCATTTGTCACTGTTTATAGGTTATAAAATGGAAAAAAGGGGAAAATCTATAGCGACAAAGCAACAAATGGAGCAAATTAGAGAAAACATTAAGGGGATGGATGATCCACTAGCAAAGAAACTCAACTTCAATGCATTACTCATCTCATATTCAACCTACAAAATACAAAAAGCAAGTACGATGAGCTAGGAGGAGATATTTGATATCTTTGAGCAAAGAGAATGGTTAAAAAATACAAGAACTAGTGAAATAAAGAACAATCGGTTTGAAGTAATCAGAGGACAAAATTACATAAAGTAACAACTAGGGCTAGAATTTTCTTCCCAAATAGGATTCTTCCTTAGTTTTTTCTCTAGAGGATATCAAAATTTGGTTGAGTTTCCACAGTGGATTCTCCATAAATCTTGATTCCCTAGGTGTGCCCTAGAAGGGTATCCTAGTTTGAACCTAGTGGATTGATGGCTTCTTGAGGGTCATATGAGTTTGGTATTCAATGGAATAAACCTTAAGAGACCCTTTCTCATGTCTTTCCTTGACCTAATGAAGACTTTGGAGGAACTTCCTCCCGCATATATCCTAAACCCTAGGTCTAGCATAGGCCCCAATTAGGTCTCTCAATGATAGTGAAATTTTATTTAAGGTGTCTAAGCATCTTACAAAGCTTCTTGAGAGGTCCTATATCATCTTGAAAGTATTACCCTAGGGATATATTTCCTCCTAGGTCTTTCTCCAAGAGCCTTTAGCTTCATCGAACCTTTAATTGAACCTCTCCTTGAATGGGCCTTTTGAATCACTTTATACCTTATTGATATCACCATTATAAGTGATTTCCTTCATACCATAACTCCCCCCATTGGTGAAAGTTCATAAAGAATAGGAGACTCTGATTCAGGTGATAGTGGGTCTTTGTCCCATTGTTATCACTTCGGATAGTAGTTGTCCTATAGGTTACCCTCCTAGGGCTCTACAAGATTGTGTGGTAATAGGACTCTTAGTACTCAAATAGATACACTGAAACTTAAGAAGAGACAAGAAGATTAAAATAAAACATTAGCCACCTTTTGTCATTATAGTAGAAAAAAACATCTTCCTAAGGATTGGCCATTGAATCATGTGTGGGTTTGTGGTATATTTGGAAATGACCATGATACTGAAGGTTGTCCCTCATTGCCAGGACTTCAAGAAATTTATGCAAGAGGAAATAAACAAGATCGGCCATCCTTCCAAGCATCCCGGAGAAGGCCATGGCAGCCAAGGACACAAGGTATATCACAAGAGCCTCCTTTACAATTTCCTCCATTTTACATTGCATTTTTTCAATAGCCTAATGTTCAAATTCCTTGCATCTAGCTTGGCCTCAAAAACAAGTGAAAACCTAGCCATGGCAACAAAATTGGAGGGGTGATGCTTATGTAAATCCATCCTCACAACAAAACCATACTCCTTGTCCAATATTCTCCACCTTTTCCACAATAGTATCCACCCCTATAGCCACAAGTGCTCCACAACAAACTATTCCACAGCTACCACAATTGAATGCAGCACAAAACCCCCCTATAACCACACAATTGCCTGCCCAGACCATACATAATGCTAACAATATGCCAATCTAGCTTATTCTTAATGCATAACTGAAAACTTTTTCCACCTATCTGGTTATCCCAATTCCATTACAAGACATCTATCTTAGGTCGATAAAAGTATTCAAACCAAAAGACCTTACTGCTTTCATTGAGGAGGAAATTGAAGAGGAGAAGACCCCTAATTTGACAACCAATGACAACTAGCGCGAGGAAACTATCACGTGTATGCACTCTCTACTTCACCATTATAGTAGCCTCAGAAATCTAGGTCTCATAGCTCTACCTCGCATGCACAACAATCCAAAACACCTCCCTACCCAGAGAGTTTAGTTATAGAGAAACCTGCTGCCCAACCAAATTTTGACTTAGAAGAAGAGTAGAAAAACATTTGTGTTAAAATTCCCTTATTATAGGCAATAAATGATGTCCCAATATACATCAAAACCATTAGGGAATTATGCTTGAAGAAGCCTAGAATAAAACGCAAGGAGCCCCCTACCATCCAAGTAGTAGGACAATTGGCTTACTTAATGTCTGAAAAGACAGTGAAGGAGAAATATGTGTACCCTAGGGAATCCCATGGTGTTGAAATGTATTCAAATCTAGCTCTGATACCATGTAGAAATTGCTTGTAGATTCAAACTGCTAATTGTAATATACTAAAACAAAAGACTTGAATCTACTCTACTCATTGGCGAAAATAATTAAAATATCATGAAACATACAAGAGAAAGAATTCAATCAACACATTACACAATGATTCCTTAGGGAAAGCCATAGCTAAAAACCCCTATTATCTGTATATTGCATTAATCAGAAAATATGACAAGATTACAATGTTTTTCTCAATATTGAGCAACCTCTGCACTATCTCTATTTGTATCACTGCTTCCTAGACAAGTATTTGATGAATACAATATGCTCTATTCAACCTTGAGCTCAACCTGCACAATTTTTTTCTATCCTCTACCTGATTGACTGCCTTTGGCCAATACTTAGCCAAATTCCTAGCCTTCCAAGTTCCTACTTCCTTGCATTGTTCCCTTGGGAATTAGCCCCTATTTAATGGGGAAATTCCTCAATTATGAACTGTGCAATCCTCATTGGCCTTCCTCTAAAATCATGCACCATCAGTTTAATTTATATGATTTTACAATTGATAGTACATTATCATTGAACTCCAATCTCAACTGGGTATTTCTCTAATATGACATGCATGAGTTAATTATGAGTGAATCTTCAGTTTACTAGTTGATAACTAAAGGCAACACCCCACTACTGCAGGTTATACCCCACTACTGGACCTCCCACTAATTCCTCCATTAGGTGGAACTAATTTAACTGAATTTAACTAAGTTAGACTGAATTAAACAATTACAACTCAAAATAAACTCAACTAGTGCTCCTAATTGTAGGAGACACTCTACATGACTCTAGTTAGACCCTCAACTCGAATTAATTGATCTAACTAAGTCAAATTATCTTAGTTAACTATTACAAGTTGTCATGAGATGTGGAGTTACAATTTTATTCCCAATTAGTTCAAGGATAAATTAAATTAGGATTTTTCTTGATGTTCTTTTTAACATTTCTTCTTGTTATTTTCAACACTCCCTCTCAATAAGAAAGGAATTAAACTCTATCTTGATCTGGTACCTTTGGAATGTTCTGCATGCAACACTTGTCACTCTTGTTGTTGCCACTACAACATCTGCAACCCAAAAAAAGCATCCAAACAATGAATCAATTGTGTCTGCAATTGTCTACTAGGAAAACTTTGTTGTTGTTGACTCTACTACTGAGCCTCATGATCTGTTGTCAACACTGCTCTGCACTCCTCAATTGTCAACATTGATCCTCCTGCTACTGAATACTATGGGCCCCCGTAGCAAGGTAATGATCCATTAGACAAAACATACCTTAATTGATCCTGCCCAATTTTTGAAACTCTTGGACTAAGGTTTCATATCGCCCCACCTCACACCTAGAGGTATGGATGCATATGCTCCTTATTCCCATTTGGCTTGAAATTTGTGCCTACTGGAGGTCTCCACTTAAGTGGATGTCTCCACTCAGTCTCCTCACTTCTTCTCCAATTGTGGGTGCTCCACAACTTTATGAGGCTACTTCTGAGGTTGCATGTTGAGAGGTAATTCATGCTCTCTCTCAACCGCCAAGTCTCTAACCTTTTCCTTGCTCCTCAAGGATTTTCATGCATGTGCTAAATATGATCTACTCATATTGTTATTGCTAGTGATCTGTTGCTACTTCCGCACTGCTGCTGCAACTCCTGCAATAATGAGTCTCATCTCCCCAGATCCTAAAGTACTAGCTTCCCTAGGGTTTCTCTCTCTAAAACTAAACTCCCTCTGAGTCTCGATCTCCCTATGGGAAATTTCATTTTTCCTAAATATACCAATATCAATGATCAAAACTCCTTTTTTGTAACACCCTCATCACACATCTATCCAATCAACTGGCTAGCCAGGGTAAACATGCAACGAGAGACCACTATGATATGATTCGACCTCCAAAGTCATGTTAAGGAAGTGGAACCAATGAAAACACACCATACAGACATTAATCATCAACTACAAGACCCTCAGGAACCAATCCAACGCTTTAGACAACTTTCCTTGGGATCCCACTAAACTTTTGGACAACATAAGCCTCATTCGCTCTCATGCTATATGCATGAGGGTGACCAGAAACCCAAAGTCACTCTCACAGGCTTGCCTCCTAGCTACTAGAGACTGAAATTGTTAGTGTTATGCCAGCGACTCCAGGATTTGAGCCATTTTTCAGGCCCAGGTCCCATGTCAATGCCCAGAATTGAAACATCTCTTCAAATCAGAAAAATAACATGGAAATGACAGTACTAAAGCAATCACTTGTTCAAGACATTGACTGGACCCCTACTAGCCATGACATGCATTTCATCAAACATATTGCAAATGTGTAATCTACAGGTGTAATTAATAGTTCTGAGCATAGGGGTCTCATACTTAGCTGAGAATCGCTAAGAACCATTGATGCCTCAACACATCAATTGTCATTCCATCTATTAGGTAATAGATACATTGATCATTTGATTACAAGTAAAAACATGATGAGAGCCACACATGGTTATTGTCATAAAACACATACATAACCAGCATAATAGAAACATAAATACTCGTGAAAGTACAGTCATATAGACCACATATTATCCATTAAAATCCTTATAAGAACACAAGGAGAAATACCCTTTCATTAATGATGCAAAATCCAAACCCCGGGATGGGACTTCCATGTTCCACCCAACTGTAGAAAGGCTGAGCCAAATCTCTCTTCAATCATTCACCCCCATGCCATATTCCAAGTATGGATGTGGTATCTCATAGAGCACATCAATCAAAACTCATCTAGGGCTTCTAGAGACCATCCACCTCAACCCATCAAGCAGTGATTCCACCTCACGGTCAAACATCACAAAACCATCATTAGATTGGTCTCCATCCTTCTTGAGCTTCCAAAGCATTTGTTCCAACCAAGGCTTCCAAGACTAGTAACTCAATCCAAAATAGTCGACGGACTTCCAAAGCGTTTGTCCAACCAAGGCTTCCAGAACTAGTAACTCAACCCACCAAGGGCTTCCAGAGCGTTTGTCCAACCAATGCTTCCAAGAACTAATAACTCAACCCAAGCTAAGGAAACACAAGAACTAACCAAAAACAAACAATGAAAATAAACCCACAATCACCATGGCTATCTAGGAAATGGCAAGGTTAGGCAATCCACGTCAATCCATGAAATTCTTTGTGCCAATGACATATCACAACCAAGAAACCACATGCATGTGCCATGCATGCCAAAATTAGTGAAGGAAATATACATGCAACTCAGTACTTGCAAGAAAATCTGATGTAGTAGCTAATCCTGATGCCTTCGTGCTCCAAAATCCAAGTATGCCACACCCACTGAGAGTGCTCCAAGAAAAATATGTCTCCAAGAGTATGAGAGAGAGAGAGAATAATGAGAGAGCTCCAAAACTGAACTGACAAAAGGTTACCAATTGATCCTCAAAAACCTTTTTATCAATGAGGCCTCTATTTTCTTCATTTTCCATTATTTTCATTCATTTTCCTCCTCACATACATCCTGTGACATTTCGCCTCCTTTTTCTCCTAATTTCCATTATTTTCATAAATAATTGAGCCAAAAATGCCATTTTTCCCTTCCAAAGCATTAATCATTTCCTTTGCCAATTTCCTTAGCCATAAACAATGACAAGTGATCCCCATCACTAGGGTTTTTCCCAACATTCAGCTTGGAATAAATGTCCCATCATCTATGGTTATTATTTTGTCTTTATTTATTTTTATTAAATGTAATTTTCACCATGGTTGTTATAGAACCCTCCCCCTTGGGGGAACACCATCCTCGGTGTTCAACAACACCTATAACCACAAAATTGTTGTAAGAAATATATATGCTATTGATGGAGCTTTATAACTTAGCTCGATGCAATTTTTACAATGATCATTCGACTGAAAGCAAACCAACATAACAGCATAATAAAATTGACATCATAACAACATACCACATAGTGGAGCTTTATAACACAACTCGTGGCGGCATTTACATCCATATACATATGTACGTAAACCAACATCATCAAAACATATACCAAAGCATATACCACAACATAAACCAAAGCCACACCAAAAACCAAACCAAAACTGCTTTGCCTCAACCGGCAAACAAGGAAGGATTCATAGCCTGCA
This sequence comes from Pinus tabuliformis, assembly GCA_031772625.1. Lineage (NCBI taxonomy): Eukaryota > Viridiplantae > Streptophyta > Pinopsida > Pinales > Pinaceae > Pinus > Pinus tabuliformis. The sequence goes on along the minus strand of CM062809.1, from coordinate 277,999,609 downwards.
TCTAATCTGCCATCTCCCATGTAGATTCATCGGGCCCAAAGTGCTTCCACTGCACCTTAACTTGCTTGATTTCTCGGTTCCAGAGCATGAGCACCTTTTTTGCAATATACACTAAGGCTCTGGCTGGAATTTTCCATTTGGTTCCACCTGAAATACAGACCAATCAGTCACATGATCATCATCCTTAACATACTTCTTAAGAAAATATACATGGAAAACATCATGGAATTTCATTGTCGGATATAGTGCAAGTCGATAGGCTACTGGCCCATTCCTCTCAAAAATGCTATAGGATCCGCAAAATCGTGGTGTCATCTTGGCACATGATCTAATCCGTAAAGAGCTCTTCTTTTGTTTGATGTGCAGGTACACCTATTCCCTGACCTAGAACTCGTTGAACAACCTATTCCTATCTGCATAACTCTTTTGCCTATCTTATGTTGCCTTTAGATTCTTCTTTAGAACTTGCATTTCATGTTCCATGTCTCCCAACATGTCTGGTCCAATCAACACCCTATTAATCGGATCACTCCAACTGATGGGAGTGTTGCAACTCCTCCCGTACAATGCCTCAAAAGGACTCATCCTCAATGATTCTTGATAAATTTTGTTGTACGTGAACTCCGCCAGTGGAAGATACTCTTCCCACTTTCGTTGTTAATGCATCATATACATCCTCAACATGTCTTCCAATATCTTGTTGACCATGTTTGTCTATCCATATGTTTGTGGATGATAAGTCATACTGAAGATCAACTTTGTGCCCAAACTTGGAAGCAACTCCTTCCAAAACCTAGAAGTGAACTTCAAATCCCTGTTTGACACAATCTTCTTCGGAACACCATGCAATGTGACCACATCTCGGATGAATACCTATGCTACATTGCTAGTTGAGAATGTAGACTTCACCGGAATGAAATGTGCAACCTTCGTCAACCTGTCCACAATAACCATAATGGAATCATGTTGTCTCACTGTCTTCAACAACCCTATGATGAATTCCATGGAAATAACTTCCCATTTCCACTCTGGAATCGCAATCGGCTATAAAAGTCCACTTGGATTCTTACATTCTTCTTTCACTCGTTGACAATCAAAACATCTAGCCACGAACTCTACTACATCTCTCTTCATATTCAGCCAATAGTAAAATCTCTTGAATGTAATTAATGTCTTTTGATAACCTGGGTGACCTGAATAAGGTTTTGTATGAAACTCCCTCAAGATCACCTTGTTGAGCTCATTGTTATCCGATACATATATCTTTTCTCAGAACCTAACCAACCCATCTGCTATAAGACAATGATTCATACCCTGTGCACCTACAGCTACACTTGTGCATGTACCTGTACCTATACCTGTACATGTGCTATCTCATGTACCTGTACTTGCACCCTGCTACAACATGTGCACAATCTCCATATACCTAACATCCTACTGACTTGCCTACAATATCATATCCTATAAGTCTTTCCCATAGGAGCTCATAGCTTCCAAGTGATTTACTTGTACCCGTTTGCTAAGAGCATCTGCCACCATGTTCTCTTTACCTTTAATGTACCTGATCTTGAAATCAAACTCACTGATCATGGCCAACCATCTAGCCTGCCTGGCATTCTCATTTAGCTGGTCAAAGAAATACCTCAACCCAATATGATCACTCATAAGTACAAACCTTCTGCCAAGAAGATAGTGTCTCCACATCTTCAGTTCATGTATGATCACTGTTAACTCCAAATGATGTGTCGGGTAGTTCTGCTCATGCTCATTTAGTTTCTAAGACTCACAACATACCACCTATCCATCCTGCATAAGGAATCCACCTAGTCTTCTCTGGCAAGCATCTATGCATACCACAAACTCTTTGTCTGGGTCTGAAATATGTAGCACTGGTGCATGTGTCAACAACTGCATAAGTTGCTCAAAGCTAGCCTCACACTCATAAGTCTATTCAAACTTCTTACCTTTCCTTTGCAATGATGTGATAGGATAAGCAATCTGCAAGAAGTTCCTAATGAACCTCGTATAGTAGCCTACCAAACCCATGAAAGATCTCACCTCATCCACACTCTTAGGATCTACCCACTCCGTGATGGCCCTTATCTTCTCTGGATCTTAGACAATTCCCTCCTTGGAAACAACATGCCCCAAGTAGTATACCTCAATCTGAAAGAAACTACACTTATTGAGCTTAGCATACAATTGATTCTCTCTCAACAACCTCAACACTGCTGCTAAATGCTCGATATGTTCTTCCTCATTTTTAGAATATATCAGTATATCATCAATGAACACAATAACAAAATTATCCAAATATGGACACAACACATTATTCATCAAGCACATGAATGTAGCTGGAGAATTAGTTAATCCAAACGGAACAACAACAAACTCTTAATGCCCATACCTAGTCCTGAACGCAGTCTTGTAAATGTCCTCCTCTTTGATGTGTATCTGATGGTATATAGATCTCAATTCGATCATCGAGAACACTATTTCTCCCTTCAACTGATCAAACAAGTCATTAATCATCAGCAAAGGGTACCTATTCTTTATAGTCACTTTGTTCAACTGCCAATAATCAATGCATAATCTGAGAGTACCATATTTCTTCTTCACAAACAATACTGGTGTGCCCCATGGTGATACACTCGGCCTAATGTACCCCTTGTCCAACATTTCCTTCAGTTGCAAATTTAACTCAACGAAATTAAGTGTGCTCATCCTGTAAAGTGCTTTTGGTGCTGGAGCTACCCCTAGTAGTAACTCAATAGAAAAGTCTACCTCCCTGTGAGGTGGCAATTTTGTAACGGCTTCGGGAAATACGTCCTTGAACTATTGTAAAACTGGGTACTTGCTCAACATATCCATATCCTCAACTTCCTTACCCTTATCACTAGAAATGTGCACTGCAAATAACTTACACCCTTTCTTGTGACTACACTTTGCTTGCATAGTTGTCACCATCCTAATTGATGTAGCTTTCTTCTTACCATGTAAGACTCTTGGTTCTCCATTTTCATCAACACACTCAATAGCTTTGTCATAACAATCTACCTTGGTTCTATGAAGATACAAGCAATCCATGCCCAACAACATATTGTATGAACCCAATGGTAATACATTCAAATGTGTTGCAGTAGGCATACCATTCAAATCAAATGCACAAGCTCTTAACAAATGATGAACTTGCTTCTTTGTACCTATAGCCAACTGCACTAACCAAGACTCTACATGTAATTCCTTACTCAAACCACACTTTTCCACCAAGTTAGTACTAACATAACTATAATTAGATACAGGGTCAATCAAAATAGAAATAAATTGATCACAAAACTTACCGTCCATCTCAATTATAGATGATTGATGCTCTACCTGTTCCTATTTGTTATCCAATGTTGCATAGATACGCAGAATGCTTTGACCAACAACCCCAATAGTCTGTGCCTCTTGCGCACTGTCTATCTGATGTCTACCACCCTGTTTCTGCAAACAATTTCTCCTATGATTATCCTTACCACAAATCCAACACTCTGTAGGCTTCCAACCTGTCTCCTTGTTCTGTTCTCCTAATCCGAATCCCTGTCCTCTATCTGATGCATTGAACTTCTTAGATGGTGCGACATTCTCCTTGTTACCTGTATCCTAAGGTCTTGCTCTCTTTCTGTCACATTTGACTTTGTTCTTTGCATTACCTCTCTTGTCTGGCTTAGTCTCATTTTTGCATGTTGATTGTTCATAGCAATGCCTTAGCTTCTGAATGGCCTCCTCCAATGATCTAGGGTCATCAAACTCAATTCTATCTTTAAATTCAATAGATAACCCACTAATGAACCTCTGAATCTTGGCCTTTTCCTCTGTGAGATAAGACACATGCCTCAGCAACTCCAAGAATTGTTGGTGTACTCATCATCTGTCATGGAACCCATCTTTAGCTCATAAAATTCGTTTGCTCTGTCATCAAAGTATCTCTATGACAAGTAATTATTCTTGCATAGCCACTCAAACTCACTCCATGTCAAATCCTCCTCATGAATGCATATGACATTCTTCACATCCTCCCACCAAATGTCTACTTTACCTTTGAGACTGAATGTAGTCACTCTAGCTTTCATTTTCTCGGAATAGTCATGCAAGATGAAGAATTTCCACGTGCCAAGAAACCATGCCTTTGCATCCTATAGTTTCTTCATCTCTCCATCAAATGTTGGTGGCTTCACTTTCTTGAACTCATCTGGCAAATATCCCCTATCACTTCTCCTGTAAGGATGATATCGATGACGATCATGGCGCTTATCTGAATCAAAACTAGAATCATACATGTGTCTATGCCTTCTCCTATTTGGAGTGTCCAACCATCTACCATCTTTGATTGTGTCATCTCTATATGATTTGTGACCACCATGCAACTGAATACCATATGCACCATTAGTTCTACCCTCCTACTCATAGTTTATCTGACATGGTCCCTGTCGCTGCAAATCTAATAAACTTTGAAGTATTAGTGAATTTATCTCTACTTGTTTCTCCTATCTCTGTATGATTCTGTCATTATCTTCCTTAAAACTCCTTATTTCTTCCTTTAAGCTTCTCAGTGTAACTGCCAAATTGGAAGAGTTCCCAAAACCATACTGCTCTTCGGATTCATAGGGAGAGTCTTTGTAGTCAACCATCTTGCTAGCCATTTGATATTTCTTCCTGCAAGGTATATCATGTCAGCTAAACCAAATCACAATAAACCAACATACCTTAGTATAGCTCGGGGAGGATACCTTGTCTGCAAGATCAACAAATTAGTGTGATACATGTATAACATAATCATGACAACATATAGAAACATAAAACATAAGCATATGACCATGCAACCACCATTCTAGCTAGGGTCCAATCATCAATGCATGACCTCAATAACAACACACACCACAACCTCATGCATGAAAACCACCATCATTATGTCACTATACACTTGACCACATGCAAACATGAACATGCATAAGTGATGCATAACCATCCACACATATGCATAAACACATATGATCAAGCATGAATGAACAATACTTGAAATCAAACCTGCAAGAATGATACATGCAACTAAGCATACAAGAATGTAACCAATCAAGCAAGATTGCAACCAAAAATACTACAACGATACATGTAAGTGACATAAATCGACATGTAACTAGTCATACACTCACGACGTTGCATTCCACCACAACAACCTCAAGTTTCACATGATGACATCACTACAACCATGAACAACATCATGCAAATGCAACAAGCACATAGAATGCAAGTGTGAGAGACACACATGCAACTGACACACGTGCATGACCAACACATAGCCCATCCAGTCCGAGGGGTGGAGCATGCTCTGATACCACTCTCTAACACCCTCCTCCCACATCTACCCAAGCAACTAACCAACTGGGGTAAACATGTGACGAGAGGTCACTATGATATGATTTGACCTACTAAGTCATGTTAAAGAAGTGGAACCGATGGAAACACACCATACAGACATTAATCATCAGCTACAGGACCCTTGGGAACCAATCCAATGCTATAGACAACTTGCCTTGGGGTCCCACCGAACTTTTGGACAACTTAAGCCTCAATCGCTCTCATGCTATAGGCATGAGGGTGACCAAAAACCCAAAGTCGCTCTCACAGGCATGCCTACCAGCGACTAGAGACCAAAACTATCAGTGCTATGCCAGCGACTCCATGATTTGACCCACTTTTTCAAGCCCATATCCCAGGTCACTGCCTATAATTGAACCATCTCTTCAAATCAAAAAAATAACATGGAAATGACAGTACTAAAGCAATAACTTATTCAAGTCCTTAACTGGACCCCTACTAGCCATGACATGCATTTCGTCAAACACATTGGAAATGTGTAATCTATAGGTGTATTTGATAGTTCTAAGCATACGAGTCTCATATTTAGCTGAGAATCGCTAAGAACCATTGATGCCTCAACACATCAACTTCCATTCCATCCATTAGGTCATAGATACATTGATCATTTAATTACAAGTAAAAACATGATGAGAGCCACACATGGTTGTTGCCATAAAACACATACATAACCAGCATAATAGCAGCTCATGAAAGTACAGTCATATAGACCACATATAATCCATCAAAATTCTCATAGGAATACAAGGAGAAACACCCTTTAATTAATGATGCAAAATCCAAACCCAGGATGGGACTTCCACGTTCCACCTGACCGTAGAATGCTTGAGCCAAATCTCTCTCCAATCATTCACCCCCATGCCATATTCCAAGCATTAATGTGGGATGTCATAGAACACATCAATCAAAACTCATCCAGGGCTTCCAAAGGCCATCCACCTCAACCCATCAAGCAATGATTCCAACTCACGGTAAGACATCACAAAACCATCATCAGATTGGTCTCCATCCAAGCTTTCCAGGGCTTCCAGAGCGTTTGTTCCAACCAAGTCTTCCAGGACTAGTAACTCAACCCACAGTTGTAGACGGTCTTCCAGAGCGTTTGTCCAACCAAGGCTTCCAGGACTAGTAACTCAACCCACCAGGGGATTCCAGAGTGTTTTTCTAACCAAGGCTTCCATGACTAATAACTCAACCCAAGTTGTTACAGGGCTTCCAAAGTGTTTTTCCAACCAACACTTCCAAGAACTAATAACTCAATCCAAGCTAAGGAAACATGAGAACCAACAAAAAACACACAATGAAAGTAAACCCACAATCACCATGGCTATTCAAGAAATGGAAAGGCTAGGAAATCCACTGTCAATCTAGAAAATCCTCCATGCCAATGAGAGATCACAACCAAGAAACCACATGCATGTGCCATGCATGCCAAAACTAGTGAAGGGAACATACATTCAACTTGATACCTGCAAGAAAATATGATGTAGCTGTTGATCCCAATTCCTTCTTACACTTTCCTACTCTTCCTTTTCCTTCTTGCTCCAAAATCCAAGTATGCCACATGCACCAAGAGTGCGCTGAGAAAACTCTAAGTCTCCAAGAGTATGAGAGAGAGATAGAATAATGAGAGAGCTCCAAAACTGAACTGACAAAAGGTTACCAATTGATCCTCGAAATCCTTTTTATGAATGAGGCCTCTATTTACTTCATTTTCCATTATTTTCATTCATTTTCCTCCTCACACGCAACCTGTGACCTTTCACCTCCCTTTTCTCCTAATTTCCATTATTTTCATAAATAATTGTGCCAAAAATTCCAATTTGCCTTTCCAAAGCCTTAGCCATTGCCTTTGCCAATTTCCTTAGCCAAAAACAATCATAAGTGATCCCCATCACTAGGATTCTGTCCAACATTCAGTTTGGAATAAGTGTGCCATCATCCATGGTTATTATTTTTCCTTTACTTACTTTTATTACATGAAATTTTCATGAGGGTTGTTACATTTTTGTGTCATTAAAAATTGGCTCATTGATATGCCCACTAGCAACCTTCTTGCTCCATTAAGAAGTCTGCACATAAAGTCTTCTGGATCTGCCCTGAACTACAGCTCCATCAATCTACAAGGACAACTTCGAATTCTTCTCTTCTATTGTGATTTCAGCTCCAATACCATTTAGAAATTTCTACAAATCTAGTTCTGATACCATGTAGAAATTTCTACAAATCTAGCTCTGATACCAGGTAGAAATTTCTACAAATCTAGCTCAAATACCATGTAGAAATTGCTTGTAGATTCAAACTACTAATTGTAATATACTAAAATGATATACTTGAATCTACTCTGCTCATCAGTGGAAACAATTAAAATATCAAGAAATAACGAAGCATACAAGAGAAAGAATTCAATCAACACATTACACAATGATTTCCCAGGGAAAGCCATAGCTAAAAGCCCTTGTTATATGTATATTGCGTTAATAAAACAAATATGAGAAGATTCAAATGCTTTTCTCAAGCATGAGAAACCCCTGCACTCTCTCTATCTGTCTCATTTCTTCCTAGACAAGTCTTAGATGAATACACTAGGATTTGCTCAACCTTGAGCTCAACTTGCACAAGTATTTTCTATCCTCTACCTAACTAACTGACTCTAACCACCTTGGTGAAAATTTCATGTAATAAAAGTTAATAAAGGAAAAATAAGACCATGGTTAAGGGACATTTATTCCAAGCTAAATGTTGGGAAAATATATCCTAATGGGCATCACTAGATGTGTGTTTTGGCTAAGGAAAATTGGCAAGGCTAAGGCAAAGGCATTAAAAGAAAAAAAAGGCATTTTGGCACATTTATTTATGAAAAAAAGAAATTACGAGAAAATTAAGGTGAAAGGTCACAAGTTGCATGTGAGGATGAAATTCAAGGAAAATAATGGAAAATGAAGAAATTAGAGGCCTCATGCATAAAAAGGCTTCTGAGGATTAGTTCATGGCTTTTGTCAGTTCAAGTTTGGAGCTCTCTCATTAATCTCTCTCTTTCTCATTCTCTTGGTCACTTAGAGTTTTCTTGGAGCACTTTAACTTTGGATCAAGGAAGGAAAAGCAAGCAAAGGGAAAGGAAGGCAAGCAAGGATCAAGGAAAGGAAAGCATGATCAAGCAGCTTCAACAGGAATACTTGTAGGTAACCTTATGTGTGTTTTCCTAGCTGCTTTGGACATGCATGGCTTTGCATGTTGGTGTATGGTTCTCTTGTTGTCGGTGGCATGGTTTTGTCGGGTTATGATAGTGGTTTTTAGCCTAGACTTGCATTTTTCCAAATGCCATGGTATGTTGGGATGTTTATTATGGTTTTTGAGCTTTGGTTTGCCGGATGGATTTCAGAATCTGGGGCAGAGGTGGTCTCAAGTTCCATTCCCAAAGGCCTAGGAATCCCTGGACCCATTTTGGCAGGATACATGGTAAAGCCTAGGGGATATTTATCAGTTTAGGGCCAAGTGATCTGGGTTTGGATTGCGGTAAAGCCCGAGATACAAGGAGATAGAAAATTCCTCAAGGATAGTGATGGATTCCAGATGACATTCCAAGTTCTGTTCGGTTGTGATTGGAGCATCAATTTTGTTGTGATCACAATTTGATGAGGGTGGAGGTCGTTTAACCTCTGGATTCCCTTGGTTGTTCTTGGATCGGTTGTTCTATGAGATCCCACATTCATGCTTAGAATATGGCACGAGGGTGACTAGCTGAAAGAGAGATTTGGTCCAGCCATGTCTATGGTCGGGTGGTACGTCGAAGTCTCAAACCTAGTTGGATTTTCCTATGATTAATAAAAGCTAAGTTCACTTACTTTTGCATTGATTTATATGTGGATTTAATGCTTGTCTTATATCTGATATTTACATGGTTTTATGCTAATTATAAGCATAGTTAAATGACTAGTTCATGTCATGGTTATTTCATGTATTTACTTATAATTGTTAAATGGATGGATGCAAGACCTAATTGATGATGTAGTAGTTCAATGGAAAAGTAGGTGATCCTTCTGGCTATGTTTTATAAGTTGTTTCAGTCATTTATGCTTTGTCTTGGATCCTAGATCTGTAGGTTGCATTGATGCTAAGTGTTTGAAAAAATGTCAGTCCCAGTTGGGGATGCTTAGGCCTTGTCCTGAGGTTGGTTGTGATTGATCAACATTGTTATCATGTCTTTAATGGATTCTAAAAGTTGTAGCAAGTTTCGGGTAGAGGCCGAGATTCTTAGATAGAAAAGTAGCCTAAATCTCAGGGTCATTGGCACAAAACTGGCAATTTTGGTCCACAGTCACCTGCGGCTGTGAGAGTGACTATAGGTTGTTGGTTTCTCCCTTTCCCATAGCACAAGAACGACTATGGCCTAATAGATCCAGAACAATAGTGGGACCCAAGGACATTCTATCTAAGTGGTTGCATTATCTCTTAAGGGTTTTGTTGATGATGTTGGAGGACTGTGTGTGATGTTCTGTCGATTCCACTTCCTTAAGGTCACATAGGAGGTTGAATCTGATCATAGTAACCTCTCGTCTCATGTTTACCACGGTTGACATGGTTACTTTGGGTAGACCTGGGAGAGGGTGTTACAGATTGGTATTAGAGCATGGTTCACCCCTTGGATATGATAGGCGGTGTGTGTCGGTCATGCATGCATGCCAGTTTCATGTGTCTCTTACACTTGTGTTCCCTGTGCTTGTTGCATTGCACTATGTTGATCATTGTTGTAGTAAGGTTATCATGAGGAACTTGATGTGATTTTGTGGAATGTAACATCAAAATTATACGACTGGTTACTTGATTATATGCAGCGTATATGCAGCTTGATTATATGCATCTTGATTACATCCTTGTATGTTGGGTTGCACTCTTGATTGTTTGATTACATGTATTGGTCTTGTAGGTTGGTTACAAGAATTTATTTCTTATGCTTGGCTACATGTAGTTATGTGTATGTGTAGTTGATTAGGCATTGCTTATGCATGTTTATGGTTGCATGTGGCAATGTGTACAATGGAATAACGATTGTTGTCAATCATAATGTCATAGCATGCATTGTTGATATGGCCTTGCATTGATGATTGGACCTTACCTAGAAGGATGTTTATGTGTTGATGCATTTATTCGATAGATGTACATATGTTATTATGATTATGTTATATATGTATCACGTTGATTTGATGATATTGCAGACAAGGTATCCTCCCTGAATTATGCTAACTGGTTTAGTTGACATAGTATGCCTTGCAGGAAAGAGATCAAATGGCTAGAAAGATGGTAGACTACATAGAATCTCCCTATGCATCAAATGAGTAGCATGGTGTGGGGCATTCTTTTGATTTAGCAGACACATTCAAAATCTTGTGGGAAGAAATAAGGAGTTGCGAAGCGAACAATTATAAAATCATGCATGCACAAGAGAAACAAGTAGAGGTGAATGCAATACTACTTCAGAGTTTGTCATAATTGCAGCGACAGGGGCCACTTCGGATCAGCCATGGGAAAGAGGAAAAAACTAATGGGGAATATGGTAGTAGGTCTCCTAGTAGACACAGGTCTTATGGTGGGCACAGGTCGGATAGATCTGACATGATCAGATATGGCAGGTTGGTGGACACTCCGGATTGGAGAGATATTGGTCATAGGTACTATTCTAGTTCTAGTTCTGATAGACATCATGATCGTCACCGCTATCATCCTTACAAGAGGAGTGATAGGGGATACTTGTCGGATGAGTCAAGAAAGCGAAGCCACCTAACTTTGATGGAGAGATGAAGAAACCACAGGATAAAGAGGCATGGTTTCTTGGTATGAGGAAATTATTTAGATTGCATGATTATTTAGAAAAAAAGAAAACAAGGCTAGCCCTTTTCATTCTCAAAGGTAAAGCAGATATTTGGTGGGAAGATGTGAAGAATGTTAAAGGTATTAATGAATATGACTTGACTTTTCATGCATATGAAATGCTCTTCAAGAGGAATTACTTATCGGATAGGTATTATGATGACAGAGCTAAGGAGTTTTATGAGTTGTGAATGGATTCTAAGACAGACGAGGAGTATACTAGCACGTTTTTAGATTCATTGAGATATGTTCCTTACCTTAAGGAGGAGAAGGCCCAGGTTTATAGATTCATTAGTGGACTGGCAATAGCATACATAAAAATGATTGAATTCAATGAGCCTAGATTGTTGGAGGAGGCCATCCAAAAGTTGAAGCATTGTTATGAGCAGTCTAAGCACAAAGTTGGGCCGCAGCGTGACTTGAAAGGAAACGAGAAAGCTAAAGGAAAATGGACACCAAAGAGAGGAAGACCTCAAGATGCAAGTGGGAAAGAAAATGCATTTCATTACAAGAGATTAAATACAGAGAGAAAGGACGTGGAGAGAAGAAAGCTAGAGGCGATGCTAGGGAACCATTGTAGTGTTGGATATGTGGTAAGGATTATCGTAAGAAGGATTGTCTGTAGTATTAGAGTGGTGGTAGACCCCATATCTACAATCTCAGGAGGTGGATACAGTGGGCAATGTTGGTCATAACATTCCTCGGATCTATACAGCTATGGAAAATATGCAGACAGATCATCAATCATCGATCATTGAGATGGATGATAAGATTTGTGATCAAGTTGTTTCTATTTTGATTGATCCTGGATAGAACTATAGTTATCTTAATCCCATCCTGGTGGATAAGTGTGGTTTGATAAAAGAAGTGCATGCATAATCTTGGTTGGTACATTTGGCTACATGTACAATGAAGCGAGTGCACCATTAAGTAAGAGCTTGTGCATTTTGATTTAAATGGTATGCCTACAACAACACACTTGAATGTGTTGCCATTTGGATCATATAGTATGATTTTGGGTATGGATTGGCTATACCTTCACAGAACCAAAGTGGATTTCTTTGACAAGGCCATTGAGTGTGTGGATGATAGTGGGGAAAAGAGGACTTTGCAGGGAAAGAAGAAACCTACATCAGTTGGGATGGTTACCGCTATGCAGGCTAAGCGTAGTCCCAGAAAAGCTTGTGTGATGTTTTTAGTGCACATTTCTAGTGACAGGGTAAGGAGGATGAGGGTGTAGATGTGTTGAGTAGGTACCCATTTTTGTAGCAGTTTCAGGATGTATTCCCTGAGGACATTACAGAGTTTTCACCTCACAGGGAGGTAGATTTCTCTATTAGTTAGTACCAGGGGTGGCTCTAGCATCAAAAGCACCTTACAGGATGAGCACACCTGAGCTAGTAGAGTTGAAGTTTTAGTTAAAGGAGATGCTTGACAAGGGATACATTAGGTCAATTGTATCGCCTTGGGGTGCACTAGTTGTTGTTCGTAAAGAAGAAATATGGTACTCTTAGATTGTGTATTGATTATAGGTGGCTGAACAAAGTAACAATCAAGAACATATACCCTTTGACAAGGATTGATGATTTTTTTTATCAGCTAAAGGGAGTAGCAATGTTCTCTAAGGTCGACCTGATATCGAGATACCATTAGGTATGCATCAAGGAAGAGGATATCTTCAAGACTGTGTTCAAGACCAGTTATGGGCATTATGAGTTTGTTGTTGTTCCATTCAATTTGACTAATTCTCTAGCTACATTTATTTGTTTGATGAATAGTGTGTTGCATCTTTACCTAGACAAGTTTGTTATTGTATTCCTTGATGACACACTGGTATATTCTAAAAATGAGGAAGAGCATGCCGAACACTTAGCAACATTCTTGAGGTTGCTAAGAGAGCATCAGTTGTATGCTAAGCTTAGAAAGTGCAACTTCTTTCAGACTGAGGTACACTACTTGGGACATGTTATCTCCAAGGAATGCATTGTAGTAGATCTTGAAAAGATAAGGGCCATCATGGAGTGGGAAGCTCCTAAGAATGTAGATGAGGTGAGACCATTTATGGGATTTGCAAGTTACTATGGGAGGTTCATCAAGAACTTCTCACACATTTCATATCCTCTCACATCATTGCAAAGGAAAGGTAAGAATTTTGAATGGAAAGAGGAATGTGAGGTTATTTTTGAGCAGCTTAAGCAATTGTTGACACATGCACCAGTGCTGAAGATTGCAAATCCAAACAAGGAGTTTGTAGTGTGTACAAACGATTGCAAGATAGGACTTGGTAGATTTCCCATGCAAGAAGGTGTGCTATGAGTCACGGAAACTGAATGAGCACAAGAAAAACTACCCAACACATGACCTTGAGTTAACAACGATCATACATGCATTGAAGATGTGGAGACACTATCTTCTAGGTAGATGGTTTGTGTTGATGAGCGATCATAGTGGGTTGAGGAATTTGTTTAACCAGCCAAATCAAAATTCCAGGCAATCTAGATGGTTGACTACCCTTAGCGAGTTCGACTTCGAGATTAGATATATCAAAGGGAATGAGAACCAAGTTGTAGATGCTCTTTGTAGGAAGGTACAAGTAAATCATATATCAACTATGAGCTCTTATGGAACAAATTTACAGGATAAGATCTTGCAGGCAAGACAACAGGATGACAAATACATGGAGATCATGAACATGTTAAAATAGAGTATAGGTACAGGTGCAGGTACAAGTACAGGTGATTAGGATGCAAACTATCGTCTCACGCTAGATGGCTTGGTGAGGATTCGAGACAGGATCTATGTGTCAAATTGCAGTGAGCTCAAGAAGCTTATCTTGAGGGAGTTTCACGTCAATCCATACTCGGGGCATCCAGGATATCAAAAGACGTTGACGACGATAAATAAGTTCTATTATTGGTCGAATCTAAAGAAGGAAGTGACAGAGTTTATGGCTAGACGTTTATATTTTCAATAGGTAAAGACAGAATGCAAGCATCGAGGTGGTTTACTACAACCTATTGCGATTTTGGAATGGAAATGGGAGTTGATTTCCATGGATTTCATTATAGGTATTCTGAGGGAAGTGAAGCAGCATGATTCTATTATGGTCATGGTTGACAGGTTGAGCAAGGTAGATAACTTCATTCCATTGAAGACTACATATTCATCCAGTGAGGTAGCACAAGTTTTCATTACAAAGATACTAAGACTGCATGGTGTTCCAAAGAAGATTGTGTCAAACAGGGATGTGAAGTTCACTTCCAAGTTTTGGAAGGAGCTATTTGCAGGCTTGGGTATAGAGTTGGCCTTCAATACAACTTGTCATCCACAAATAGATGCCAGGATAGACAAATAGGGTCAATAGGATTTTGGAGGATACGCTGAGGATGTACATGATGCACCAACAGAGGAAATGGCAAGAGTATCTCCTTTGGTTGAGTTCACATACAACAATGGTTATCAGGAGTCATTGAGGATGAGTCATTTCGAGGCATTGTATGGGTGGAGTTGTAATACTCCTATCAACTGGAGTGATCCAGTGAACAGGGTACTTATTGGACCAGCTATGCTGGCAGACATGGAGCAAGAAATGCAGGTTATAAAGAGGAATTTAAAGGCAACACAGGATAGGTAGAATATCTATGCAAATAGGAACATGTTGTTCAAGGAGTTTCAGGTTGGGGAGCATGGGTATTTTCGCATCAAGCCCAAGAAAATATCTTTGAGGATTGGTTCATGTGCCAAGTTGGCACCACAGTATTGTGGGCCTTTTAAGATCCTTGAGAGGATTGGACTAGTGGCATATTGACTTACACTACCTCCAACAGTAAAATTACATGATATTTTCCATATTTCGTTGCTTAAGAAGTATATAAAGGATGTTGATCATGTTATTGATTGGTCTGTATTGCAGGTGGAGAAAGAAGGAGAGTTCCACCCAAAGCCTCAATGCATATTGTAGAAGAAGCTTCTCATGCACATGAATGGAGCCATAGAGCAAGTTAAAGTGCAATGGAAGCACTTTGGGCCTAAAGAAGCTACATGGGAGATGGCGGATTAGATGTGGGCCCTATATTCTTCGTTGTTTTCTGGTTGAGGCAAAACAGTTTTGGTTTGATGTTGGTATATGTTTGGCATATGTCTTGTTGATGTTTTGGTATATGTATGTATATGTATATGGATGTAAATACCACCACGAGCTAAGTTATAAAGTTCCAATAAGCAGTATGGGTGTCATATTATTATGGTTGTTATATTGTCATGTTGTCATGATATTTTTCTTTTGAGAAGGTCTTTCATTGTAAATATTGCAACGAGCCCAGTTATAAATCTCCATGGGCAGTATGTTTTCTTTTCAATGGTTTCGATGAGGACCGAGGATGATGTTCCCCAAGGGGGAGGGTTCTATAACAACCCTAGTGAAAATTTCATGTAATAAAAGTTAATAAAGGAAAAATAATACCATTGTTAAGGGACACTTATTCCAACCTGAATGTTGGGCAAAGATATCCTAGTGGGCATCACTAGATGTGTGTTTTGGCTAAGGAAAATTGGCAAGGCTAAGGCAAAGGCATTTTGGCACATTTATTTATGAAAATAAAGGAAATTAGGAGAAAAATAAGGTGAAAGGTCACATGTTACATGTGAGGAGGAAATTAAAGGAAAATAATAGAAAATGAATAAATTAGAGGCCTTGTGCAAAAAAAGGCTTTTGAGGATCAATTCATGGCTTTTGTCAGTTCAAGTTTGGAGCTCTCTCATTATTCTCTCTCTCTCTCACTCTCTTGGTCACTTAGAGTTTTCTTGGAGCAATCTAACTTTAGATCAAAGAAGGAAAACCAAGCAGAGGGAAAGGAAGGCAAGCAAGGATCAAGGAAAGGAAAGTAGAATCAAGCAGCTTCAGTAGGAATACTTACAGGTAACCTTTTTCATGTGTGATTTCCTAGCTGGTTTAGACAAGCATGGATTTGCATGTTGGTGTATGGTTTTCTTGCTATCGGTGGCATGGTTTTGTCGGGTTATGACTATGGTTTTCAGCCTAGCCTTGCATTTTTCTAGATGCCATGTTATGTTGGGATGTTTATTTCAGTGGTTTGAGCTTTGGTTTGCCAGATGGATTTCAGAATCTGGGGCGGAGGTGTTCTCAAGTTCCATTCTCAAAGGCCTAGGAATTCCTTGACCAATTTTGGCAAGATACATGGTAAATACTAGGAGTTATGTCTCGGTTTAGGGCCTAATGATCCGGGTTTAGATTACGGTAAAGCCTAAGAGACAACGAGATAGAAAATTACTCAAGGATAGTGATGGATTTCGGATGGAATTCCAAGTTCTATTCGATTGTGATCAGAGCACTATTTTGGTGTGCTCACAGTTTGATGAGGGTGAAGGTGGCTTAAGCTCTGGATTCCCTTGGCTATTCTTGGATTGGTTGTTCTATGAGATCCCACATACATGCTTGGAATATGGCACATGGCTGACTGATTAAAAGAGAGATTTGCTCCAGCCATGTCTATGGTCGGGTGGTACGTGGAAGTATCGAACTTGATCAGATTTTCCTATGATTAATAAAATTTAAGTTCTCTTACTTTTGCATTGATTTATATGTGGATTTAATGGTGGTCTTATCTTTGATATTTACATGGTTTTATGCTGGTTATAATCATGGTTAAATTACTGGTTCATGTCATGGTTATTTCATGTATTTACTTGTAATTGTTAAATGGATGGATGCAAGACCTAATTGATGATGTTGTAGTTCAATGGAGAATGAGGTGATCCTTCTAGTTATGTTTCATAAGTTGTTTTATTCAGAATGTCAGTCCCGGTTGGGGATGCTCAGGCCTAGTCCCAAGGTTGATTTTGATTGATCAGCATTGTTATCATGTCTTTAATGAATTTTGAAGGTTGTAACAAGTTTTGTGTAGAGATCGGGTTTTTTGGGCTAGAAAAGTGGCCTAAATTTTGGGGTCCCTTTGCCATAGCATGAGAGACACTATGGACTAAGAGATCGAGAACAACAGTGGGACCCAGGGACAAGCTGTTTCAGTGGTTGACTTGTCTCTTGAGGGTTTTGTTGATGATGTTGGAGGATTTTTTATGATGTTCTGTCGATTCCATTTCCTTAAGGTCACATAAGAGGTCAAATCTTATCATAGTAGCCTCTAATCTCATGTTTACCGCGGTTGACATGGTTACTTTGGGTAGACCTAGGAGGGGGTATTACACTGCCTTTAGCCAATACTTAGCCAAATTCCTAGCCTTCCAAACTCCTACTTCCTTGCATTTTTCCCTTGGGAATTAGCCCCTATTTAATGGGGAAAATCCTCAATTATGAAATGTGAAATTTTCATAGGCATTCATCTGATTGCATGCACCATTGGTTTAATTTAGATGATTTTAGAACTAATAGTACATTGTCCCTAAACTCCAATCTCAACTGGGTATTTCTCTGATCTAATATGCATGAGTTCATTATGAGTTAATTATGAGCGAATCTTCAGTTTAATGGTTGATCACTGCAAGCAGCACCCCATTGTTCAATAGGTTACACACCCCACTACTGGACCTCCCACTCATGGAAAATTTTAGGGGCGAATTTTATCCCAAGGGCAAAATTTAAAGGGTTTTTCATTTTAGAGGGGTGAATTTTTTATAAAAAACCCATTTGATATAGTTAGCCCATTTTATTTAAAAAATATTTTTTTTGTCATTTTAGACCCCAAAAAAAAGGGCAGCTAAACCATGCAAAAATCATTTGTCCCGATTCGCCTAGTTTGGGAGGTTAAATTCTTGCAAATCGCCCGATTTTCTACTTTGCGATGTTAAATTCTTGCAACTTGCACCTTTTATGGTTTGGGAGGTGGTTTGGGAGGTTGGATTTGCCCCCAATCACCCTAATTTCTTGGTTTGCAAATGGAGGGAAAATACGGCTCCATGTTTTCCAATCTGGTTTTCATCGATGGCAAGGATGTATAAATTTGATAGTCAGTTTGTGAATTCTCCATTTCTAATTTCTAAGTTGGCTCCATTTCTGATTTCTGAGCTGGTGACTCCTTTGAAGCAGTTCCAGGGACTAGGGTATACATTTTGTGAATCAGAATCATCTTCCAATTCTTGGTGATTCGTTGTAGGCAGCGCAAGGTATCGATTTTGAGAAAGAATCCTCCATTTGGACCATTTCTGAATTGTTGACTCGTTGCCAGGTAAGTTTCAACCATAAAACCAACTACTTGAATATGAAATCACCCATTATTTCATTGCTTATACGTTATTGCTTTCTCTTCGTGTTTGCATACAACATTTGGATACTTTGCCCGTCTTCGCTAATGCATTGATTGGGTTGGGCATACTTACTTAGCGAACTTCTTTTTTCTCGTCTATAGGTAACATGGCTGAATATTGTCAATATGCTTGTAAGTAAACAACATACATGACTCTATTCAAGTGGATATATGGGTGAACTATCTCTATCGAGTATGACTAAACGAGCTGGGTAAGATTGAAGGGCATCTATGTGGTCCTTTCAATGATCTATATCTCTACACTATAATCCTTTCCTAATATGCTAGGAAACGTTTTATCACGTATGGTACTGATCAATCGGTTGTGGAGTGTAGCTCACACTATCTATCTATGTGCTCCCCAATTTATACATGCCTTGACCAATGGATATGTCCCCAAATTTATGTGTGCTAGTGTTCTCGATTCCACATTAAGTGAATGAAATTGTTGGTTCCACATTTAAACTAGTGAAATCATTTAGCCTTGAGAAAAGGGTCAAGTGGTATCTTCTAAGGGATTCATTCAATCATCTAAGGTTAGCTTGTTTAGCTCTAAAGAGTCAGTAAAGAAATAGTTAAGTAAGGGAGAGATGAGGGATGAAGTGATATAATCCTACTTATGCTGATAAGAAGTCCTAATAGTGGTAGATACTCTACTAAGCACTTAATTAAGTAAGTGTGAACTAATCAAAGCATCTCCTTTACTTGTAGCCTGAAGCCAGTCCAATTCTATGCTAATAAGTCCTTCCATCCCATCGGTTCGATTAAGTCTAAGTAAGAACAGTCTGATCTGATGAACTTACTGCTCTTCATAACATTTCTATAGAACACTCGTATAACATAACTCCTACAGGTTAATGTATCAAGTTATGTGTAGTCTTAGGCACTAGTAGAGGCATGGCATAAACAATTATGACAATGTATTAACATGTCAAAGATATAATACTAGTTTTCAGTGCTGAACCTCGCATTCCTACCACCATTCTCACCAAATTCCTTAGTTTTGGCAAGATCACAATCTAGGCCTTTGTTCCCATCTTGATATTCCTTCTCATTGATCTAAATTGGTTAAGGGCCTCAGTGACCAACTAATCTATCTAAAAAACCTCAATGTTTTTAAAGTAGGCTAAGAAGGCATTATATTTTTTCACAGATGGAAAATAAGCCTCATACATGGCCTCAGAATATTCAAAGTATCTCAAATAACTCAGTCAAAGTTAGTTAAGATTTATTTTATAAGATTGAACAGATGCTTTAGTTTTCAGTGTTATCTAGTATCTAACTTGAGCAGTATATGATATAATCACATGAGTTTGACCAGCTATTGCAATGTTTAAGGAGACAAATGGTATGATTTTTTTAAAACAACTAGTGTTATGTTTCTTACTTTGGAGTATGACCATGGATTAAGTAAAATATGGTATCGAAATCCAATTTGTTGCCTCCGATCTATGGGGAAACCAATTAAAAGACCTAATATGAAAGATCCAAGGCTCAAGAATCTCAGAAGATGATTCAAAGTAGTTTTAAATTCTTTAGTCAGTGAAAAAACCAGTGAAGGTGTCTTCAGGATGTCTGCTAAGGCTTGTTTGAATTGAAATCCCTAGATCAAAAGGTATGTTTTACTTCTCTTAGTGATTTTTAGTTGAAATTATTTTGAAGAAGATCTCATAGTGAGGATGAGAAAACATAAAATATGTTGCATTTAAACTAGTGCTAGTGTTCTTAGTTCCACATTGAGTGTATGAAATCGTTGGTTCCACATTTAAACTAGTGAAATCGTTTAGTCTCTTCTATAGAACACTCGTATAACATAACTCCTACAAGTTAATGTATCACGGGATGTGTAGTCTTAGTTAATGCGAACTATTTGAGGTATTTATTCCATAACAGTTAATATTCCTCAACTAAATTCTGGGGGAAGTCAAATTGGAGTTGTGATGTCATTAGGAAGAACAAAGGTTATAGGATTTAAAATCACAGTAGTAGAAGCAAGAATGGGATCCCTTTTTATTTGTGGTAATGATCTACAGTAAGGGGTAGTTACAGATCCATGGTGGAGAAAATAGTTCTAAATGAACCAACATATTTCATGTTGCCTAACATTGGCTTAAGGGCCAACTGGAGAATTGCTTATAGTCTTCCAATATTTGGAAAAAGGGCCTACCTTTCCATAATTTATTTCAATGTCAAATAAATATTAATCACCATTCTTCATCCTTATCAAGTTATCAAAAAAATTGAGGCTAGAACACAAATGCTATATGTTAGTGTTAGTCTTTGAAACCTTCCACCAGTGATCAAATATGCTCTTACAAAGTGGTCTTAGGGTGTCACAGTCAAATTTTGTCATTTCAGTGAGTCTTTAAGTAAAATTTGGTCACTAAGTATTAGGTCTAGGGTTTGTTTTCACTCTTTCCAAAGTTTTCCAAGTATTGTTCCATGTCACCATTCAGCTTAGTGTACCATCATTTAAAAGAGTTATCATCATTTCAGGTTCCAATGGGTCATTTTACACATTGTTCATGTTTCAGTTATACTGGGTAAGGCTCATTTCCCTCTCCTAGGGTTTTGAAGGTAATTTTTCTTGGATGGTCAAATCATCAACAAAACTTGTATATTGATACTCATTCACCTTCCCTTATCCTTAATGTACCTTCTTAAGCACTCTCCATCACTGATATCCCTCAAATTCATCATTTTCCCATAAACCCTAGCTTCTTGCTACAATTTGACAATTTTCTAGGCTAGGCCTGTGTTTTTCCCTTTTGAACCCCTTCCCCTCTCTCAACATTTGAAATTTAACTTTCCCCTACTTCCCAAAACTTTCTCAAGAATTTAGAAGCCCCTTATCCCCTTCATTTCACTTCATTTCGATAAATCCCCTGTTCCACACATCGGGATAGGTTTTACGCAAATGATGTTTTTGAGCAAGAAAAAATGAACTTGGAAAACGTGAGAGATTTTTTTGTCCATAATGGGCTGAGGAAGAAAAACCTCCTTCACTTTTTACATAGGTGTCATGGTTTTAGAGCAATGTCAAAAATAAAGTTTCCTCAGGAGGGTTGCTACACCTCTGGAGTGGCCTTGGGAAAATCAATATTTCTCCTAGCTTGGCTGGCAACATGACTTTCTTGATGAGTGAAATGCTAACTAGACACAAAGATATTTCCAATGAGATATCGTAAGCTCAATTTGGAGTTGAGGAAGACCTTCAAAAGTTGACTGCAACAACACTCTGCATTTAGGCAGCCTCATTTTGCACATTTTGACCAGTATTGGGAGATTTCAATTTTGACAGGGAAAATGAACTCAAAATTGAAAAATTCAAGATTTTTTGTAAAGTAGACTCAATAATATTTCCAACAAGCTATCTTTCACCCAATTTGGACACCAGTAAGGCCTCCAAAATCGGTTTGCAAAAGGGCACTGCGCATCAAATTTTGCAACACGGAAATTTCAGCTGGTGGCGCTGCGCATTGGATTTGCTCACCCTTTTGCCAAATGGCTTGTAGTTTTAGATTCAGCATGAAAATAAAAACCAAACCCATAAAAATTCATCAATGGAGGAGATCTTGGCCGCCAAAAGGACAAAAAACACTCAAAAAGTGCCCTCTCTGCCACTTTTTGGACACACAGGAACCAGTCTTGGGAGAATCCACTTTTGAGGGGGGAAATGACCTCCAAATCAGAAAATTCAAAGTGTTCTAGAAACTAGAAAAGTAGGGCTTTCCCACAAGCTATCTTGGGCCTGATTTGGATGAGTGGAAGGCCTCCAAAAGTAGCCCTGAAGTGGCACTGCGCAACAGGCAAAGTTTTGCCAATTTTGCCTAAAAACTCAGAATTTCACCTAGTTTGACTATCAATTGACTTTTTCTTTTCTCCTTGGTTAATTAATGATATAATATGATGAAAAATGACTTGAGGAGGTAGATACATTAGTTAGAGGTGGTTTGAGTTTGAATGAATCAGTTTCCATAGTTTTAGAGGCAAGCTGTTCCACTGCTTATTTTCTAGTTCCAAGTTTAGATGTTGTTGAAACAGCTCCTTGACTCATGGATTCGAACCCTGATGGCTAGCATAGGTGGTTTGATGCCTATATCATGTACTTTCTTAGTCATTTTTCAAGGTTGGACTCTTGTGGATGCATTGAGCTACATTGTAAATCACTTCTGCAGTTTGGCAAGGAAATGAACCAGGGTTTTGCAACATTTTGTGGGATTCTTGTGGTAATGTGTATTGGCATTGTTTTCTCCTCTGTAATTTAGTTTTCTCTTATGTGTATATGTGCCATCATCTATCTTTTTCTGCATAACTAAATGAATCAAGATTAATAGGTGGAATCCATTGATGTTCAGTGCTCTGCCTTGAGGTTTCATTTAGTTTTAAATGTTTTCTATTGTTTGAAGAGGACTCATGAACCTTGCATGCCCTCTCCAACTCCTCACCAGTCTTTAGACTCACCATAGCATCAAATTCAAAGTGCTAAAACACTTTCCTACCTCGCCCCACAAAAACCTCTGCAAATCTGAGTTGATTTCCCAGACCCAAAGCTGCCTTCCTCATATGATCCAGTAACCAACAATTAAATCAATCAAATCCTCTGAGAAAATATACCTAGCCTAAAATTAGTATTCATTTCAGTCATCTCAAGCCTTATTTTCCAGATTTTCTTTGAGATTGACAAGGAGAGAGCCCTCTCCCGACCTGGTAGGGCTAGCAACCAGGTTAAACGTGGTTTGATGTTACCCTAGACCTGCCTTTCTTCAACCTGAGGTAGATCCAGGCACTAACATAGTGGCGACTCCACTAGGGAACGTAGTTTTATGTTCCTCAACAAAATGTAGCAAGTTCAGATCTGATTGTTGATGGTGGACAATGATCAGACACCGGAAAGCTGAAAGCATTCACCTGGCAACTCCAGGGTCGAAGAATCCCAAGGTTTGGAATTTTTATGGCAATTCTACTCTTCAAGAACCAGTAGCTTGAAGACTTTCTTGGTGAATTCATTGTTATCAAAATGGATTTGTTTACTTGAAGGCATGCTCCCATGAGCCGAGATCACATTCCAGGTTTTCCAAATAAAATTCCTAAGGTAGATTGGCAAAGGAATTTGCCTATGTTTAAAGATGATGATATGAATGATGCTGCTTTACATCTGGTTAGATTTCACATGCATATTTGCAAGTTGAGCGTTGATTTTCCTGAAGACTGCTTGATGAAGATATTCATGGCCACTTTGGAAGGTGAAGCCCGATCTTGGTATGAAAGTTTTCCACCTGCTAGTATTTACTATTTAAAAGATTTTCATACCATGTTCTTTGAAAGGTATAAAGAATCTCATCCATCCTTAAATTTCGTTCAAAACTATTGCAAATATGTTTATACTTTTATTGAAAATCTTGAGGAAGTTTATGAAGATGATGACTTCATGGACGATGAGATCATGGAAGCCCTGTATGAAAATCCATTTCAGCAGCATAAAGAGAGCGATACTTATCAAGATGATCAGGAAAATTTGCAGCAGGTTCAAGATCTTAGTACAATTGAAAATGATGAAAGAGAAGGTCTTACTTCCGATCTGCTCATAGCAGAAGATAGTATGCAAGGAAATTAAGTTTCAATTTCACATTGTGATAAAGTCAAGTTGACTAATTTAGATCTAGATTCAGATCATGATGATGAAGAAGATTTAGATCGTGATGATGAGGAAATCATTGAAACCAGTCACTTTGTTACACAAGATCATAATCAGCATATAGTAGCTTCTTCTTTGCTTTAAGATGAAGGAATTTTGCATATTGATAGTCAACAGGAATCATATAAAATGAATCGACAGTATGAGGAAAATTTGTATACTCCTTTGTTTGAAATTAATGAAGACAATCACTATTTGAGCAAAAGAAAACAAAAAGTATTATCTCCTCTGTTTGAAGATGAGATAGATCAACTCCTGAAAGGTCATGTTACAACCCAAGCTAATGCAGGTTTGCAGTGTACACATGGTCAAGAAGATGTTGGTGAAGCTTCTTCCACTTTTGAAAATGATGATAGTCTTGAAATTGGCTTTATAGATCAGCGAATAGATAATGTTTTCCTTCATGAAGATTATATGGCTGTCATGTTTGATAATCTTGAAAAATGTTTTCTGTTTAAGAAAGGCTTAGATTATGACATTGAGGAGTGTGAACCTAAGAGACACAGTATTCCAAAATTCAAGTTATAATTTCTAATGGTCAAGGAATTTACATCTAGCACTCAGATAGCAGAAGCTGACACTGCTCTATGCCTTCCTATCAATCAGCAACCAACTGTTCTTTCATATCACAATGAAGGGAGTATTTGTATCTTTGCTGCTAGATCTCAAGACGAGTTAGAGATTCAGGACTTTCAAGATCCTTTTGACATTCTTTTGCAAGAACTAGAGAAGATGGACGTTGCCTATTTCGTTAGCATAAGCCTTGGTTTCAATTGTTATTGTGAGTTGCCTACATGTACATCATTCTACCCGCTCGGCGAAAGTGAGAGCAGAATTTCAGTGAGTAGCCATTTGTTGGATTGGTTACATTGGAAGGCCCACTTCACATGATTGTACATATTTCATCATTAGGAAGGTGGTTTTCAGCATTATTTGAAGCCCTCAAATCTCGATGGACTACTGCCATTAAAAAGTTTTGTAAGTACTTGTTTCAGTTAAGTAAGTCTTGAGTCATTCGCCAGTTTCGAGATAGTTTCAGCTGTTGAGTGTCTAGTTTCAGCTACTGAGTGTCTTGCTTTAGTTTTGAGTTAGTCTTAGTTCTTAGTCATTTCAGTTATGATTCTTGAGTCTTGCATCTTGAGTTTTGATGTTTTTGTTGCCAGGACGTTGATTCCATATTGCCCAATGGATAAGGCACTAGTCTGCTCTCCCAAAGATATATGGTTCTTGGCACCTCCCAGGAGCTACCATCCCCATTGGAGCCAATGTTAGTGTCAGTATTTGAAATCTTCCACCAGTGATCAAATATGCTCTTACAAAGTGATCTTAGGGTGTCACAGTCAAATCTTGTCATTTCAGTGAGTCTTTAAGTAAAATTTGGTCACTAGGTATTAGGTCTAGGGTTTGTTTTCACTCTTTCCAAAGTTTTCCAAGTATTGGTCCATGTCACCATTTAGCTTAGTGTACCATCATTTAAAATAGTTATCATCATTTCAAGTTCCAATGGGTCCTTTTACACTTGTTCTTGTTTCAGTTGTACTGGGTAAGGCTCATTTCCCTCTCCTAGGATTTTGAAGGTAATTTCTCTTGGATGGTCAAATCATAAACAAAACTTGTATCCTGATGCTCATTCACCTTCCCCTATCCTTAATGTACCTTCTTAGGCACTCTCCATCATGGATATCCCTCAAATTCATCATTTTCCCACAAACCCTAGCTTCTTGCTACAATTTGACAATTTTCTCGGTTAGGCCTGTGTTTTCCCCTTTTGAACCCCTTCCCCTCACTCAACATTTGAAATTTAACTTTACCCTGCTTCCTAACATCCCTCCCTACATCCCAAAACTTTCTCAAGAATTTAGAAGCCCTTTATCCCCTTCATTTCACTTCATTTCGATAAATCCCCTGTTCCACACATCAGGATAGGTTTTACTCAAATGATGTTTCTGAGAAAGAAAAATGAATTAGAAAAAGTGAGAGAGGTTTTTGTCCATAATAGGCCAAGGAATAAAAACCTCTTTCACATTTTACACAAGTGTCATGGTTTTAGAGAAATGTCAAAAATAAAGTTGCTTCAGGAGGGTTGCTGCACCTCTGGAGTGGCCTTGGGAAAATCAAGATTTCTCCTAGCGTGGTTGGTCACATGACCTTTTTGATGAGTGAAATGATAACTAGACACAAATATATTTCCAATGAGCTATCATGAGCTCAATTTTGAGTTGAGGAAGACCTTCAAAAGTTGACTGCAATAGCACTCTGCATTTAGGCAGCCTCATTTTACACATTTTTCCCAGTCTTGGGAGATTTGATTTTTGATAGGGAAAATTAACTCCAAATTGAAAAATTAAAGTTTTATTGGAAATTAGACTCAATAAGCTTTCCAAAAAGCTATCTTGCACCCAATTTTGACACCGGTAAGGCCTCCAAAATCGGTCTGTAAAAGGGAGTTGTGCATCAAATCAGTGGCGCTGCGCATCAAATTTTGCAACACAAGAAATTTCAGCTGGTGGTGTTGTGCATTGGATTGGATCACTCTTTTGTAAAATGGCTTGTAGTTTTGGATTCAGCATGAAAAAGTGACCAACCTATAAATTTTCATTAAATTTGGAGGAAATCTTGGCCACCAAAAGGACAAAAAACACTCAAAAAGTGCAGCCATCTTTGCCACTTTTTGGACACACTGGAACCAGTCTTGGGAGAATCCACTTTTGAGGGGGTAAATGACCTCCAAATCAGAAAATTCAAAATGTTCCAGAAACTAGACAGGTAGGGCTTTCCAACAAGCTATCTTGGGCCTGATTTGGATGGGTGGAAGGCCTCCAAAAGTAGCCTTGAAGTGGCGTTGGACATCAGGCTCACGGTGCTATGCATTAGACAAATTTTTGCCAATTTTGCCTAAAAACTCAAAATTTCGCCTAGTTTGACTATCAATTGACTTTTTCTTTTCTCCTTGGTTAATTAATGATGTAATATGGTGTAAATATGATGAAAAATGACTTGAGGAGGTAGATACATCAGTTAGAGGTGGTTTGAGGTTGAATGAATCAGTTTCCATAGTTTTAGAGGCAAGTTGTTCGACTGCCTATTTTCTAGTTCCTAGTTTAGATGTTGCTGAAACAGCGCCTTGACTCATGGATTCGACCCCTGATGGCTAGCATAGGTGTTTTGATGCCTATATCATGTACTTTCTTAGTCATTTGTCAAGGTTGGACTCTTGTGGATGCATTGAGCTACATTGTAAATCACTTCTGCAGTTTGGCAAGGAAATGAATCAGGGTTTTGCAACATTCTGTGAGATTCTTGTGGTAATGTGTATTGGCATTGTTTTCTCCTCTCTAAGTTCTCTTATGTGTATATGTTCCATCGTCTATTTTTTTTGCATAACTAAATAAATCAATATTAATAGGTGGAATCCATTGATGTTCAGTGCTCTTCCTTGAGGTTTCATTTAGTCTTAAATGTTTTCTGTTGTTTGAAGAGGACTCATGAACCTTGCATACCCTCTCCAACTCCTCACCAATCTTTAGACTCACCATAGCATCAAATTCAAAGTGCTAAAACATTTGCCTACCTCGCCCCACAGAAACCTCTGCAAATCTGAGTTGATTTCCCAGACCCAAAGCTGCCTTCCTCATCTGATCCAGTAACCAACCATTAAAATCAATCAAATCCTCTGAGCAAATATACCTAGCCTAAAATTAGTATTCATTTCATCATCTCAAGCCTTATTTTCCATATTTTCTTTGAGATTGACAAGGAGAGAGCCCTCTCCCAACCTGGTAGGGCTAGCTACCAAGTTAAGCGTGGTTTGATGTTACCCTAGAGATGCCTTTCTTCAGCCTGAGGTAGATCCAGGCACTAACACTATAGATTATACAGATTTTCTTTTTCCTGAGTCACATTATCTCTAGTCAAGTTACACACATAAAATTAATTTGACTCTTCCTTTGGAGCTATTGAACTAATGGATTTGTTTCCTGGAAAGTCAGATACTTTCAAAAGTTTTAGAGCATGCTCCTTCCATAAAGAAAACTTCATTTCTTTTGCAAGTAATTTTTTCTTGTGCATTTTATAAATTAGCTTTTAATTCTTCTATATCCTCTTTTGGTATTGTCTCCAATGTTCATAAAATTATGTAATAATCCAATTGGTGAAAATCAGGCATGCCCAATTAAAAAGAAACAAAACACTTCTCACAGGAAATATGAAAAAGCATAAAGCACATTACTTTGGAATATAAGATTATGCCAACTGCAAAAACTAGGGAAGCAACCTAGCCACACAATGCTTGTAAAATCCATCAAATTTGACATTAGGACCACAAAAAAGCATATAAGGGGGCAATCAAATTATATTTTTGTGCCTATAATGTAGGCCCATACATCAACTTTATAAAGTTATATATTGTTTAAAAACTTGTAATAACATTCTTATAATCAAGGTACTTGATCTAGTATGATGCCTGACAATCCAGTAAGTCCTTACAGGCCTAATGTACCTTGTAATGTGACCTTTCAGATATACCAATGGATTCAGTAAAATATTTTCAGTAATAATTTCATATTGAGTAGGTTCATTATTGGAGGTTGTGGGAGTTGGATGCCTCTTCATTGTTCCTTCACTTTCTATTGCATTTCTTCCATCATTGGGGATGAGATACAATTGCATTTTATCTAGCAAAATGAATTCAAATATGCATGATGAATAGGATATGAATAGTGGATCACTATCAACTACAACAACTCTTCCAACACCCTTGTTTGATGCTGCAAATATCGCAAGGATTCTAGATCCAATTCCACAATCTAACATGTTCTCTCCACCTTTTACAAATTTTTGTAGCAACAAGATACATAATCTAGTGGTAGGATATTCCTTTGGTTCCACATTGAGTGTGTTATGCTCCTATACCAATAGGTGTCATATTTCATGATTGATTGGTAAAAATCCCTAATATGTTCATCCTTTCCCTGCTGCGAAGGTTTTCCATATTTTGAAAAAATCAAAAAATTAAAAAATGTAAAGAGGGTATACCCTAAAAGAAAAATCGAAGGGTGAAGAGATAAATGGTCAAAAGGAAAAAGTGAAAGAAATGAACCCCAAAGAAAAAGGACCAAGAGAGTGTGCAAGTCCAAATGCCACTACTACTTTATGTTTTGTAAATAAAATTTCGTGTGCAGTTTGTTGATCTTTATGCTGCAATTGATGAATGGCCAAACAGTTTAATCTTGGCCAGTTCATGTTTGAATTCCTGTTTTAGAGATAGAGAATAGAAATATGTCCAAACTGTTTAAACTTGGCAGATAAGTAGATAGATAGAGAAGCAAAGGAACTCAACTGTTTAACCTGAGCCCTTGGAAGAAATAAGGGCAGCCCTAGGTAGGATTCCCATGAAAAGGAAAGAAGATTTATAAGGGTTTGCTAGTCTAAATGCACCCATAGGAAAAGAAGAGAAAATGTTAGGTACAGTAGGCTGGGTAGGTAGTTTTGATGTTGCAGAAAGAGACTTGTGATAAGTTTTGTCTCTCAGAATGATTAAATCCTACTTCTATCATAGGTACTATGGCAGAGGCATGACTAAGTCCCCTTATTGCTTTTCCCCAAATCATTTGCTAATCCCCCCCAAAGATATTGAGATCTTCTCAATATCCCCAAATTACTCCATCTCATTTCATAAAAAGGCCTAAGTAAAACCCTGGTTACTTAGGAGATTGTGCAAAATCACATATAAACTTGTCTCCTTAAGCCTAAGTTTTTAAACTCTATAACTTAGCGCTCTTTTTCAACATATCTTTCATATTAACCCTTAACATTACTTAGTAATTCCCTATATTCGTTCCCCTACCCATATTATATATATAGATAAAAACCCCAAATTTTATTATTCCCGCCCCAGCTAAAGTTATAGCCATATATCATTATGTAATTCGGGATTTAAAGGTTTATTCGAGATCTTTAAATAACCTAGCCCGCTGCGCAAAACCCAAGAGTTAATTAAAATTTGGTTAATTAAATAACCTAACTAAACCAACCCCGAAACCATTAAAACGTTTGATTTTATACATGGGGCCCACGCATTAAACTTCCGTCGTCTCTGAAGAGCGCCAACCGTCCGATCAGCGCCCTCCCATCGGACGGCTAATATACATATCGCTATGCCTCCGTCCACCGTAGTTTATTGCCCAGGGAACTGTGGTTTTGCACCCGTACCATGGACGCGTGGCGCATCCCCGCGCTGCTCGCGGCCCTCCCCATCAAAACCACTCTAGTCGATGAGCAATGCGGGGTGAAACCGCTTACCGCCCTCCTACCAGCCCTCAGCTGACATCACGACCACATCACCCCCACGTCACCATTCCGTACCCCCGCTAAATGACAACCTATCTCCTCGCTGACGTCACCTATCATTAAATGTCAAATTTACCCGCCAAAGCAAAATTTTGTTAAATTATTGGGAAAATTTCATTTTCATTCACTTTCTCTGCGAACTATTTCCATGCACATTACGTTCGTTGATTGCTCGAGCACCCAGTCTGCCACCCGGCCAAGAAATTACAGTGTCATGCTCTGCAACTCGTCAGTCAACCTCCAAATCGCACTGTTTTTCGCCTAAATATAGGTATTTACCTCGTTTTCACTTCTCGAAACTGTAATTTCGTTTTTCCTCTGTGAATTTTACCTAAAAGAGCCAAATTCAAGCTGAAAAAGGTCCACAGTTGCCATACGAGGACACTAGGACCACTGTTGTTTTGCCCATTTTCCTACAGAAGCCCGACCTCTAGTTTGAAAACACAAGAAACAAACATGGAAGCCCATGTGGCCCTCAATGTCGCACCCCTCAATGCACCTCATAAAGCCTGGATTGGTTACCCTTGGCTGACAAAGATTTTCAAATAAAAGAGTTATCTGGTGATATGAACCATCTCAAGGCATTTTGCCGAATTAGGAATAGTCATCTCAGCAACTCTGATATCTATGGAATATGGGAATCTAATCTCCCCAGATATTACCTTCCCTCAATCAATGTGTTCCCAGATATTATTCACTAATGTTGTGCCAACTATGACCCTGTCATTAAAGTAGTTATGACCCCATCCCAAACTATTCTATTTTACATAACTGTTGATTCTATCAATGAGATGTTACACTTCCATCCCACTCAGCCCCTTGCTCCTCTTTCCATGGGATTTTTGCTTGAGCAAGGCTCTCAATTGCCCAGTGTAGAAATAACCTGGATTGCTCAATTATTCATGAAACCAGATTGCTAGCCCCAAGGCCCACCTCCCTATGTGCATGCCTGGTTCACTGAAACAGGCAGGCTTATTCTTGACATGATATCCTTTATCTTGGGATTCAAAACCAGTGAATTTGTTGATGAGACCATCTTAGTTATGTTGTCAATGTTTACTCCAGGACAGCCCCCTGCTGTCAAATATGATTATGCCTCTTTCATTGCCAATAAAATCAATGAGCAATTCATAAATCTGGACAGAGAAGGAGTCTTCAAGTACACCTCATTCATATACCACCTTCTGCTATATTATCAGCCAGACAACTTTTCATTTCCCATCAGGAAATTGGATTCCAAAGGAGAGCGGAGGTCTGTGATCTTTTGGACCTCGGTCTTCCACAATGTTTGTGAATCCCCTTATACCTACTGTGAATTCATTGACTTGTTTGTACATCCAACCTCCACTTTATTGATAGGAGCTCCTCCTCCTAGGCTCTCTGGTGATATGAGAAAAATTTTACAGCTGTCCAAACAATACAAGATAGGTGACTGGTACCTCTACCAGAATCATACTGAAATTAGAATATATGGCTGTGAACTATGCCCTTACAAGTTGCCCAAATATGTGCCCATGAGACTATTTGCACTGGAGTATTTCAGGCAGCTTATCAATGCAGATTTAACTCACTTTTGCAATGTAAAGAAAAAGGCTCAGCTGATAATAAGAAACCAGTGAGGCCCTTTTAT
The DNA here is from genome assembly GCA_031772625.1 of Pinus tabuliformis. NCBI lineage: Eukaryota > Viridiplantae > Streptophyta > Pinopsida > Pinales > Pinaceae > Pinus > Pinus tabuliformis. Next base: position 277,967,364 of record CM062809.1, on the reverse strand, counting down.
CATTAATAAGAGGGAGGCATGGGAAGATGCTGATAAGATGTTAAGGGAAGACCTTAAATTGAAGAAAAGTTTCTGGTGGGTACCATATGACTCATAGCTTTATAAGTGATAGAAGAGTAAGAAACAGGTTATCAGCTTACACACATCATAGGATCCCTGAAATAGAACAATTTGCTAATCAGGATGAGTGGGTAGAGGGTACATTAATAGAAGAAATTACTGAATAAGAAAAAATGGAAAAATCTATGAAAGATATTGAAAAGACCCTTGACCTGGACTCTTTTGGACAAGGGTCTTTCAAACTGCCTCAGCAAATCGGAGTGGGTACATCCTTTGCTGGAACTTCAGAGTAGCCTGTACAAGAAACCAATGCACCAGTTACAGGGTCTTCTAAGGGAAAGGAAGTGGCAGGCACAGAGCAACAAGCAATGACTGATCAGCAGGGGAAAATTCCTCCAGTCCAGACCAAAGCAGCAGATATTCCTGCATTACAGACTCCTCTAAATGAGGAAAGAGGCAAGAAAAGAGACGGGGAAGAAGCCACACCTATCAATGGGCTTGCAGAACAACCAGGGGAAAAAAGGAAAAGACTGAATCGTCTGTCTGAAGAGGAAATCATTGAAGAAACAATAAAAAGTCTAAGAGGTGAGAGGGTAACCAGCCAACAGACCTCCCCAGTGATAGAGACATCAACTAGCTCACATAGGCAAGAGCTAGAAAGGCAGCATAGTGTGGAAGTTTCATCCACTAGGCCACCAAGTAAGCAGACCTCTGACATCAAAAGAACATTCACAGAGATAAAGGCTAGAAATGATCCACTAAGGCTGCAGATTTATAACCAATATCTTAATATGGCCCCCACAAAGCAACAAAGATTAATGTCAGCATATGACATAAAAGAAGGAAAGATGATAATGAGTTATTTCAAGCCCAAGGTGCAGCAACCGCAATCAACAGCTGACTACATCAGGACAAATCTGGAGGTCTTGGCCAAGGACATTCATCCAATAGACCAGATTGAGCTGCACAAACAGACTGGAGAGATGGTATACTCCATGCTAGCTGATAAAGCTATGTTAGCTCATAAATTACAAAACTCCTTGAATAATACCTCTGCTCAGTTAGATTTGGAGAAAGCTTCTTCTCTAGCAAAGGACAACAGGATAAAATCCTTGGAAGAAATTATTATTGAATTGGGACATGATCCCAAAGATGCCAAAGGATAAAGGCATTGATGAAGAAGAAAGAAGAGGACATTGCTGCCCTCAGAAAACAACTAAAACTACCTCCTTCTATGCATCCACAGACTGTAGAAGTTGTCCAACAGAAATCTGAAGAGGACATGATGGACCTGCTCATGAGACTGGATGAGAGATTGAGTGAAACAGTGCAAGCATTGGAGAAAGCTCTACAAGAAAAGCAGGGAGAGTCGACCTCCCAGCCACCTAAAGTAGCTCCAACAGTCACTACTGCCCCCTCCACACTTATAACAGCATTGCCTCCCACTGTCCCGGCATCAACAACAGAGGTCATCACAGGAGCAACATCAGCAGAAGCAGCACTAGGTAGCAATATAGGTATGAGCACAGAGCAATTAATAAAATCCATGGAGGAATTGAAACTCCAAGTGTCAGAGCTGAAGCAGGTAAAAGAAAAATTGGCAAAAGTTGAACAGAGTTATGATAAATCCAAGATGAATGTGGCAGAGAAAACAAGGGAGATCAAAACATTGGAGAACAAGGTGAGAGCATTAGAAAAGGATCTCTCTTTGAAGAAACCTCTAGCAGAAATCAGAGGAATTTTGTGGACCAACATCACTCAATCCCTTAGTGATGTGTGGAGGTCTATCCAAACCATTTATGAGCAGATTGACTTGATAAGAGTGGCCCAAGTGGAGATTCAAAAAACAAGAGCCTTATTGGGACAGATTCCTGAGCAAGCTAACAAGCTAATACATTTTTTGAACACCAAAGGCCAGTGAAGAACTGGAAGCACTGGAAATTAAAGATAGAACAGGCACCATTCTAGACATCAAGAGAGTTCTAACCATGAGAACTCTAATGCAAAATTTGGACAGAAGATGCCAGGACATGCAGGTAGAGATTAATTCTTTCACAGAAAAGTTTAGTCCTGCATCAAAAAGGTTTTCCAGGTCCTTTGGGAAGTAATGATCGTCTGATGAAACACAAAGACTATGTACATAAATTAAATACATATGTTGTTGATCAAGTGAATACATCATCAAGTACTTCAGGAGAGAAGGCACTTCCTTCTAGCCAAGCCCTCTACGACAGCCTGGAAAATTTGTTTTACATTGAGCACGAGGTGAAGCATCTGTTCACCATCCCACCTAATTTCTTCAGATATACAGAGACTGATGAAACTTTAAGGAAGCTTCAAAGACATAAATTACCAGGACCAGAGTGGCGGAAAAGTAAGTTAGAGATCCTATAAACTTATCTTTGGTCAATTCAAAATTTTGGACCATCTACTATAATGCAGAGAATAGAAATGAATCATAGTCATGCGGGTTAAAGCGCATCATATCAGAGTTAAAGAAAGTCCGGCCAAGGCATAATAACCAACACAGAGTATCAGTAGAAGATGGTCGTGAACCGACTTGCAACACCAACCTCCAGTACATCTCATAAAGACAGAACAGCCAGCACAGAATCAATTTATTGCATCAATTTATTGTTCCCCTGTTTTCGAGAATGTTTGTCTCTACCTTTGTAAAACGCATTAATCATCATCAGATATTATCTTCTTCAGATATTTGATATTTTTGTACAAATACCCCCAAATGAAGTATTTGGGGTTGGTTGTGGGTTGAAGATTGTTCATGGTTTCTGACTATAATACTGAAGTTTTCAGGAATAAAAGGTTGTTGGAACCATTTTTGTCTGGCTCACTGAATGGGGAATTGATGCTGATGATCATGTTACAGAATTCTTGAATCATCTTATGGATCAATAAGTCCCTTCTAACTTGTGTTTTACATTTTCTATGTTTATCATATCATCTATGTTTCATAATCTCAGTAATAAAGAAAAAGAATAATTCAGAATTTGCTTGACTGCACTCTATCTTAAATCTTTGTTATTTTCTATGTTTTCTTCAGAATTAGAATAACAATGAATTCTTAATTGCTCATGTTTCCCCTGATTCTCCATCTTCACTATTTGTTAAGGAATTCTTAATTTCCCCTTAACAGTAGTCAACCATTTTCCCTCTGTCAACATGATGAAGGATTCTTAATTGCCCTTCACCCATTGACTCCATTCCATCTTATTCCAGCCTATAAATTGTTCCATATTTGAGTACCTTGCTCTGTGATACCTCCTATGATAAGAAACCTAATCCAGGAAGCTATCCTTCTTTGACTCCATCATGCCCAATGGACTGAAACTCTTCAGTTTTACCTCACTGTTCTATTGAATCTCCATTTCTCCAACCAAACTCAAAACAAAATCCTTGTACTTCATATCTAGCCTAATATACCTCAAAACAAAGCTAAATTATAAAGCGAGAGCCCTCTCTGGATGCAGATTGGCTAGAATCTGTATCTAAAATATTGGTATGTGGTTACCTCGGCCGTATTCCCTTTCTTACAACTTTGGGGAACAACCTAAGTGATAATAGAGTGTATGAAATCATTGGTTCCACATTTAAACTAGTAAAATCATTTAGTCTCTTCTATAGAACACACATATAACATAACTCCAATATGTTAATGTATCATGGGATGTGTAGTCTTACGCACTAGCAGAGGCATGGTCTCAACATTTATGACAATGTATTAACATTTCAAAGATATAATACTGGTTTTTAGTGTTGAACCTCGCATTCCTACCACCATTATCACCGGATTCCTTAGTTTGGAAAGATCGCAATCTAGGCCTTTGTTCCCATCTTCATATTCCTTTTCATTGATCTGCATTGGTTAAGGGCCTTAGTGACCAGCTAATCTATCTAAAAAAACTCAATGTTTTTAAAGTAGGTTGAGAAGTCATTATATTTTTTCACAGATGGAAAATAAGCCTCATACAAGTATCTCAAATACCTTAGTCAAAGTTAGTTAAGATTTCTTTTATAAGATTGAACAAATGCTTTAGTTTTCAGTGTTATCTAGTATCTAACTTGAGTAGTATATGATATAATCACATGAGTTTGGCCAGCTATTGCAATTTTTAAGGAGACAAATGGTGTGATTTTTTAAAACAACTAGTGTTATGTTTCTTACTCTAGAGTATGACCATGGATTAAGTAAAATATGGTATCGAACTCCAATTTGTTGCCTCTAATCTATGGGGAAATCAATTAAAAGACCTAAGATGAAAGATCCAAGGCTCAAGAATCTCAAAAGATGATCCAAAGTAGTTTGAAATTCTTTAGTCAATGAAAAAACCAGTGAAGGTGTCTTCAGGGAGTCTGCTAAGGCTTGTTTGAATTGCAATCCCTAGATCAAAAGGTATGTGTTACTTCTCTTAGTGAATTTTAGTTGAAATTATTTTGAAGAAGATCTCGTAGCGAGGATGGTAAAACAGAAAATATGTTGCATTTAAACTAGTGCTAGTGTTCTTGGTTCCACATTGAGTATATGAAATTGTTGGTGCTTAACAGTACCACATTGAGTGTATGAAATCGTTGGTGTTTAACAGTAAAACAACAAGGGAATTCTACAACAAATTGTTATGAAATTTACTCATTTAACAATGGATTCCATGCTAGATCACACCTACATTCAAATCCATGAGGATTAATATTCTATTTTCTACACAGAATTCAAAGACTCACTAATTTTTCTAATAGAATTTGTCCAAAAAACAAACTACATGGAATAGGAATGATTCAAAGCCCACCCATAGATATCTAGCATGGATATCGACCCAAGCCAAACTATGAAATCAAAAGGACTAAGATAGGCCTACAATGATGACGTTGTTTCAATGTTATACACATGAATTATTATATTTTGTCTTAAAAGTTAATAGTTTCCCATTATCATTGTTAAATCATTTTTGTGAAATTCCATTTTGCCTCAAAATTCAATTTCTGATATATGTTCTTTCAATGTTGACTCAAAAATTCTTTTGCAAAGTACAATTCTATTTTCTATGAACAAGTGAATTTATATGAATCATATCTCAACTCTTGGAAACTGTTGATGCAGGTTTGCAAATTGATTTCAAATTTTACTTGTGGAATATTCAGTGAGATATCAAAAGATAATCATGGGAAGAAACCATCAAGGCAAATGGATGTATTATCATACTTTCAAAAGGCTCCATTCAAAAATACACATTCTCATCATGATTCAAGCTCCTTTGAACAATCTATTACTGAAAGAGAGGTTAACTCTTGTGGAAATGCATTTGATATCCATACAATGGATGAAATAATAGGTTCCTCAAGTGATCAGGGTGAGATAAATGAAGTTTCAACATAAATTGGTGATGAAAATGTTAAATATTTTTCCTTGGAAGGTGACACAATCCATTTGCGGAAAAGGAAAATAGGTCAATGGACCATAGGGAGACAATTCCAAGAAAATTGGGTCTCAAGTTTTCTATTTATTGAAGAAATACCTCCTACAAATGAGAACGAGGTTTTCCGACAAGTTAGATGTAATGTGTGTAGTTGGAAAACTCAAAAGGCAGTGAAATTTCAAATGAAGCTAGATACAGTAAAAAACATACAGGAAAGGTGTATGAAAAGAAAATTGTAAATGGTAAAGAGAAATATATTTTTAGATGGAAATCTTCTGAGGAATGTCGACATGTTAATATAAAAAATATTTTAATAAGTAAGAGGAAACTTGAGGCAAGTGGAGGAACCATCATATTTCTATTTGAAAGGATGATGGAAAGAAGTTTGTTATCCAAGACAATACAATTGAGCATTGTATTTCGCATCTTATCTAAAGGTCGTCCTATGACAGATTATCCAAATCCCATGAAATTTCTATCTTTTCTTCAAGTTCCAAACTTTCCATCTTCTCATTGGTTTGTAACCAATGGTTTGGAATGGGCAAGATATCTAGCTCAAGTAGAAAAGGACGATTTGAAAGAGAAGATTGAAAATGCTAGGTTTTTGGCATTGTCTTTGGATGAGGTTACAACTCTAGATAATAATTCATGGATTTGCATGAGCATTTATATGGTTAATGACCATATTAGGCATTCCTATCTACTTGGGATTAAAAAAGATGAGAGATACTTCCACAGCTGAAAATATTTATGAACTTTTTCTTAATGGTTTGAAGGAAATTGGTATGGATCATTTAATGATTGCATAAAAGTTGGTATGTGTTGGAGCAGATGGAGCATCGGTAATGCAAGGACAAAGGAATGGCCTTTGTGTTAGGATACAACTACCATCTTCACCATAAATGATTAATATTCGTTGTATGGCTCATAGGATGAATCTTGCATTTAAAATAGTAAGCAAGTTTCCATCAGTTTCAAAAGTTGAAGATCTTGTACATGAGACTCATGCATACTTTTCTCGTAGTCCCAAATGATATTTAGAGTTTCAACAATTTGTATATGGTTTTACAGATGGAAAAAAACTACTGAAAGATGTTGATACAAGATGGATCTCATTAAATGGACCAACTCAAAGACTATTTAGTGAGTTCAAATCTTTGGTAGGGTTGATGTATGAAAATCGCTACAATGTAGACAAAGCTCAAGATCTTCTTTCTCGACTAACTAATATAGAGACATTATTGACATTTGCTGGAATTCTTCCTATGCTACATGAAATGAATGTCCTTGTGAAAATGTCTCAGAATCGCACAATGTATATTGCGGAATACACAAATGCGAGAAAGTCAACATGCCTTGCATTGGATAATTTGTATATGATGCCCGACTCTTTTACTAGTCGAAAGTTTAAAAGTTGGACTAGGATCATCAATATAGAAAATACTAAAAAAAAATTGACGTTTGATGAAAAAGAGATATTATGTATTGCAATGCGTGGGTATATGGTTCCCTTTCATTATATTAGTAAGACGGGACGAATCACCAAAGATTGCCCCGTGTCAAGAAACCAATTTGATAATATTGTGATTTCAGTGAGAAAAAAATGATAGAAATTGAAAGATCACTATCATTAGAGATAAGAGAATGATTTCCTCGAGATGAATTGTTGGAGGCCATGTGTGTGGTATACCCTCAATATTGGAACAATTGTCAATTTCTGAGAACTTTAAACGCTAATTTTCAAAAAAGATTAAAATGTTTAGTAGACCATTTTTGCAAAAAGTCTTGATACATGGAGAACAAATTGAAGGTATGTTAGATTCATCAAAATTGTAACAACAAGGTGGACGCTTTGTTGAAACAATGTGGAAGAAATATCCTTTTTTGGTGAATGCTAATGAAAATGGTGGTATAACTAGATTATGGACTACTTTAAGTGCTAGCCAATACCTGCAAGAAAACATATCAGAATATTTAAAATTAGCATATTTGTGTCAAACCGTGATTTTGGGATCAGTGGAGGATGAGAGAATTTTTAGTGCATTATCATTCTTGAAGTTGAAGTTAAGGAACAAGCTTTATAAACATGTGGATACATGTTTAAGATTATATGTAACAAAGTATGACATTGACAATTTCCCATATGAAAGAGCACTAACTCTTTGGCAATCAGATTGTGATAGAAGGGGAGAAAACAATATAACAAATTTCTCTAATGAACTTGATATAGAACATAATGTTTTGAAGGCTCATAATGACAGTTCATTTAGAGAAGATCATGTTCACAATTTAGAAAATGAGGACTAAGATGAGAACTGGGAAATTGAAATACCCTAGGACTCCTATTTTGGTATACATGTTCCATTGATCATGCAAGATTACTATATGTCAAATTCAAGTAAAAATAGGTTCTATATTTGTATTTTTCATTGTAACATTACAACGACACTACTTTGATGCGTGTTATTTTACGATTGATGTTTCATATTTAATCATTACATTGTTTGTTTCTTATCTATGACAGGAAATAAAGTTGGATTTGATGAGGTTGGGACCTATTTTGTTTCAAATACATAGTGTCGGACTATTATTAAATGATAAATAACTAATTTAACAAGACTAACGCAAAGCATCAATGGGCTCATTCAAGTACATGAAACTACCTTGATGTCTAACTCTAATATCTTGGAAAAATTTAATGGTTTATATGTTGCTTGTGTTTGGGGCATTTTATTGAGTTTTGAGTTTTTTTTTGGTCAGAGATTATGTTAGTCCCTTAAATTATTTTAGTTCTTACTTCATGCTTAGATTCCTAGATCTAGTTTTATACTTATTATTGTTTTCTTTATATATTTTGTGGTTTGAAGAAAGTTGTTTTTATTTCCTTTCACTTTGTGGCATGACTTTGTAGACTACTATGCTTATTTTATATTTTCTTGGAAAATAATTATTGATATTTGGAAAGGGAAATGAGCCATGGGTAGCTAAGCGAAGAAAAAAATGGTTTATGTACTAGGTTTCTGCACATTCATCGTAGCAGACCTATTGTCATGAGACCGACATTCTTTTGTATAGTCTTGCCAATCATTTGTCAGCCATGTTTTCAAGTCTTTCAGGTACTAAGTTTTTCGGGTCCCCACATGTCTTTAGGACCATTAAGGGATGAGATAACATGAGCCAGTCCAACTCATGCCCTGAATTTACTTTTTACCTATTGATGTAAGTGTTTTTTTGCCACTTATCACCAACAAAATTCTATCATAACATAACCCAACTTGAAGACAACACTTCTCATCTTCCTTTTACATAAATTCTCTATGGATCTCCCTACTATACTTTCCCAAGACCAACATCCCTTCTTGGTAGGTCTCTCCACCATACTACTAATCGCACAATAGACACACTAATAACTACCAGATTCTATAAATATCTCTAGTCTCAGTTATTGGTGTCCTTGTCACACTCGACCAATACAATCTTGCATGTCTATTTTTTATCATATCTTTATTTTTTGTTATTTTATGTATTTAACTTTAGCACCATCCTAGAGTAATGAGTTAGTGTCTTTTGGATTTGATCTTTGATTGGAAATGAAGTCGGATATAATGAAGTTGGGACCTATTTCTTTTCACATAGATAGTGTCCTAGTATTAAATGATAAATAACTAATTTAAGAAGTCTAACACTAAGCAACAATGGGCTTATTCAAGTACATGAAATTGTGTTGATGTCTAGCTCTGATATCTTAGAAAAATTTAGCGGTTTGTTTTGCTGCTTGTTTAGAGGATTTTGTCAAGTCTGAAATTTTTGGTTTGTTTTGGTCATATTTTTTTAGTCGTTTGACTCATTTCATGCATAGATCGATAGATCTAATTTTATTTTTATAATTATTATTGTTTTCTTTATATATTTGGTGGTTTGACGAAAGATACTTGATTTCCTTTCACTTTTTGGCGTGATTTCAGCATCTTCACCTTTTAGAATATAGTAAAATATTATTCTTATGTTAAATTTTCTTGGAAAAGAATTATTGATATTTGGAAATGGAAATAAGCCCTGGGTAGTTAAGCGAAGAGAAAAATGGTCTATGTACTAGCCTGCACATTCATCATAGGAGACCTATTGGCATGAAACCAACATTCATTTTATGTAATTACACTTTTGCTGCCAGAGGATAGATCTTGTTTTAGGTGCAAATGTATTAATTGTAGGTCATAATGGGTGGTAGAGCAATACGGATGGGCTTGTTGGGTCAATATAATTTTAACCCAACCACAAATTTGAGGCCCAAAACTTCACAACTAGTTTTGGGGGTTCCCTGGCAACAGAAAAGCAGAAAATTAGGAGGTTTGAGGTCGTGCCCATCATATAAACCTTTTTGTATCACAACAAACTTAACAATGGGAAATCCTTTGGCATTCATGTTGGCGCAACCCTGTAACTTCCCAGGTATGCATGTTGTTCGCAATTCATGCTATGATTTATTTATTTATGTATTTGTTTTTTGTTGAAATTGCAACATGTATAGATAGCCTTTGTGACATCATTGATCATCCTGCCATTTGAAGACCAAGTGAAGAAAGCACAGATCATAGTTGAATATAGTTTAACTTGGAGGTGCTTAGAAGATTCATTTGTGAATTGAGTTGCTACAAATAAGCTTCTTACCTTCATTTAATGAACTATGTCAAATACCTCGGTTTTATTTATATTTTTATTGAGTTAATGGTTAGTGAATGGATTGATAAAGACTTTGTTCTTGATTTGGATTCCCCTGGAATGCCAGAAAATAGAAATTGTAGACCTCAATAATACAAGTAATGCTCCTATCAAACCGTGCCTCAGTTACCTAGTGTACTAAATTTATTGTGATTTCTTTATCTAGTTTGTAAATTACCTTGTGTAGAGGGAAAGAAGAGATTTGTAGATCCTCCTCTAAGTGAGCTCAATCCTTAAATGAATGTGATAATTGAGAAAGAAAAGAAGTCTCAATTCAATGGATTGGAACTTATTGCTTCTGAAAATTTTACATCCTAGGCGGTTATGGAAGCTGTTGGATCATGTCTAACAAACAAGTATTCAAAAGGACTTCCCAGTAAGAGGTAAGTGCATGAATATATAACTTGGAATGTGAAGAATGGCACCATCATGGTTGTGATTGTGTCTGAGCTACTTGGTCGTTTCTTCTTGCCACTTGGTATTTTTTTCTTGTTAAACTCAGCTTCAGTTAGTTTTTGGACCTGTACTTTTTAGTTTGAATTTTTGACATGTGTGTAATGGTTTCTCGGTTCAGCGTTATAGTGTAGAGACCTGTAGTTGTTACATGAGTATCTATTATCACAATGAAGGATACAGTTGTTGGACACTTTTCTATATTTATTCACTACTGTGTTAGGTTAGGATTTATGCCATGCAGATAATATGTTGGCAATGAATTCATTGACCAAAGTGAGAGGCTTTGCTATCAGAGGGCCCTAGAAGCATTCCATCTTGACAACAGTACATGGGGTGTTAATTTTCAACTTTTATCTTGATCCCCAGCTAATTTTGTTGTTTATACAACTCTCCTCCAACCACATCATTGCATTATGGTGTGTATGGTTTTGAACTGCGATCCTCCTTTGATAAGATTATCATTCCTATTTGGGCATGTAACATGTGAAAAATTTCTTTGCAACGTTTAGGGTTTGGACTTACCACATGGAGGGAATCTGTCTCATGGATTCATCACAGCAAAAAAACGAGTATCTACTACATCAATTTATTTTGAATCAATGCCATATCGTCTAGATGAGTCCACAGGTGAGCTCGCATTTGCAGTCTAATAATAATTAGGACAGAAACAGTTCCATGATTGACAAATATTAAACCAATATTTTGGGGAAGTGTTCAAAGTGTTAATGGTTGGGTTTGTTTTCTTGGGCTATAGGATTCATTGACTATGAGATGCTTGAGAAGAATTCCACCCTTTTTAGGATCAAGCTTATCATTTTTGGTGCTAGTGCATATCCCCGAGATATTGATTACCCTCGCATGAGGCGGGTATTGAAGCTGGGTATTTCTACAGATCTTATAATGGCAATCCTTTCAAAAATTTATCTTTCCAGCAACGTTTATTCTACCATATTTTATTAATATGTTCTTACAGTATGTAATGTTGGATTTTTTATGATTTTTAGTACTAAAAAGTTTGTGGTTTGGGAAGATTTCCAATACAGTTGGGGCATACTTAATGATGGAAATGGCACAGATAAGTGATCTCATTGTTGCTTCTATAATGGCCAGTCCATTTGATTTTGTGATGTAGTTACAACTACAATGCACAAGGTGAGTTGATGTTATTAATTTTGTCTGCACTTCACCATTTTGATTAAAAATATCACTATATTAGATGGATATTTTATTGGACCTATCTTAATGCTATCTATTTGTGCCATTCCCCCCTTGTAGAAGAAAAATAATCCCATTAACGTTCAAGAAACAGTGAAGAACTAAAAAAAATATTCCATTCACATCATAGGAGGAGTGATTATAGAGTTAAGAGGTGTATATTTTCATTTTGATTATCTTACATGTTCTTTGATTCAGTTTCTTGTTTTCATTTTTTTTATGTTCTTTCTATTTATTATCACTACTAGATCAAAGATTTGATGAAACTCATTATGTTCCTTGAATTGTTTGTCAATTGTTTCACTTTTTTCCTTTCATTTTTATCTTTTTGATATTTTCCATTCTGAAATATTTTTGGATTGGAGGGTTGTGATTTTTAGTCTTTAAGAGGTCCCTAGGGAGGCATGATATTCTTCAGCAAGGAACCAGTATTAGGGGTCGACCTAGAGACAACCATCAACAATGTAGTTTTCCAGGGTTATAGGTCAATCTGAGTTCTCCTTCCTTTCGTCCATCATCCATATTGTTCTCCTGCTCACTAATATCATAATATTGGATATATCAATTTTTTGTATCATTTCGTTTCTAAAAGATACATGAAATAATTTGTGGCTTCATAGGGAGCACCACATAACCATACCATAAGAGGGTTGGTTATTTCTTTAAAACGGGCTATAACTATAGAGTTCAAGGCTTATCAAGTACAACTGTAACACTCTTGCATGTCTAAGCTTCTGTAAAATTCATGCATGTGAATTATTTTTTGAATGGATTTTGTTTCTTATCAAAGGTAAAATAGTTTTAGTAAGTTGCAGCAAATTGCCGAGCCCTTGCAAACATTCTAATGGATTTGGGTTACAATTTTGTGTCTGGTGGTAGTGAAAATCACCTAGTTCTAGTTGATTTGAGGCCCTTAGTAAGGATCCTCTATTCATATGCTGGAGCACACAGCCTACTTGTATATTGATTTCTATTAGATTTAGCTGGTTGAATGTAACATGGTATATATTAATGGGATTGGACAGGGAATTGATGGTGCAAGAGTAGAGGATGTTTTGGATGTTGCTTCTATAACACTAAACAATAATTTTGTACCAGGTTACATGAATTTTTTCTTTGTATATTTAGATTTAAGGGATTCATTGATTTTCCTTTCTCCATGGGATGATATTGTCGATTACTTTCATACCTTACATTTTCAGGTGATAAAAGTTTTATGGTTCCTGGTGGTATACGCATAGGGACTCCTACATTAACCACCTGTGGGCTTCTTGAGAATGACTTTATTAAGGTTGCAGATTTTATCCACGAGGGGGTGCAGATAACCATTAAGGCTAAGGGCTCTGTGAAAAGTACAAAATTAAAAGATTTTATAGAATTTATTAAGTCACACAATTTCCAGCTACGAAATAGCATTGTTGATCTCAAAAAGCAGGTTGAATCATTTGCTAGCCAATTCCTATTGTCTGGTGTTGGCACTGAAAATCTTAGTTAGAGATATGACGTGCTCACAAGATCAGAAGTGTCCTTTATTAACTTTTAGGTTAGGCTTCAGTGATGATAACAAGGTTGGTAAGATTTGGTTCCACGTGTATATTTATAGTGATGAATAATGTTTTAAGCTTAATTTTGTCTGAATTTATGTGCTTTCCCAGCATTTATAGCACTTATATATGTGATGTGACTATGGATATTTTATATAGCCTGGAAAGTAATATTCCATACTTCTCAAGGGCCCAGGTATTGGGCCAATTACACAGTTTCATAAAGTGTGTTCACTGAGATACTTCTACACATGCACAGATTCCATGTATACATAACACATTTGCAATCAATTGGGCTTCTAAGATTTGATTTTTACATTCATCATCTCACATAGGCTAGCAAGAATTGGTCCCATTTGTATATTATAGCAATGAACCATGTTGAGATCTATATTTTGCTTGAATTTATGTGTTTTCCCAGTATAAGCATATAGATTTTGTTTTGGTGTGATGGATGTTGATTTTTCTATTTTATTTATTGAAAAAAAATGTCTACATAATTTGTATGGTACACCCTTTCAATCCTTCATTTTCCTAAGCAGTTATTTAGACTCTCTTCTATTGGTTAGAACCAAGTAATAGGAACAATAGGCATAAATACTTAGGTAGGAATAAATAGAAATAAAGTGCTACTATTACATTTATTGTACACACCCTTTATAGAATGATTTTACTACCCTATCCATGGTTTATAGATAGAATTGATGTAGCTTGAGTAGGTATTTAAACAGGATTTGATTACTGAATTTACCACTTTACACACCCTTTATGTGTTTCATTTGACTGGTTGACTACTCTTACTATTTTGAATTATATTAGTATTAGTCAGTATTTTAGATCGATTAGGACTTACACTATTAGGAATCTACATCCTGAGTTTATTGAGTCTATAGAATCAGGCTCTCATTTAGTCTATAGGATAGAGGAATGCAAAGTATATAGAGACAAATTTGAGAGCCAAGAACACAAAAAAGTAAGTAGAGTATTTGATCTAATTACTATTAGATTCACTTATTCCAAACAAGTGTATATATAATTTGCTCTGGAGTTTTATGGGGTGAAGAAACAAGTGCAAGGATTGTTGGATTAAGGTAGTGAGATGTGATGTGATGTGCGTGAGGACTATAAAATATACCATGACTGGGTGGTATCTATTTTTCCAAAATTGCATAGGCCTTGTAACTGGTCCCATACACAATAAGCAGCCCCTTGAGAGGTGAACATGTCACTTGGGGGAGTTGAACCCCATTTTGCATGATAGAAATAATGACAACTTTAACTTAACGATATCTTCTCAATACAAAACCTTCCAAAGTGGCATAGCTCCCATTTCACAACCCTATGTTGAAACTCCTAACCATAAACTATCTAAATCTGTCAACTCACAGGCACTCTCATCCATATATTCACCACTCCCAACCCTTTTCTCTCCTCTCCCAGACTATTTGCTCTCTGCCTTAAATTTTCATGTCTAATACGATACAACCTTAAAATATCCAAAAAAAGGTTCTTCGCTCTCGGCCAAGCTTTCTCCTGTCCAATATAACACAACACTCTGTGGCATCATGATAGCACACCATATTCAATTGTTAATGATTCTTCGCCCATTGAGAATCCATTTTTATCACCATCTCCCAACATTGATAGCAGTCACAACACAACCAATTCAAGTCACCCTTCAAATATGGATCTCCATCCTCCAAATGAAACATTAATTAATAACCCCCTCACCCATGACATTAACCCTTCTAAGATAATTAACAACTTGGTTATGAATCTCTCTGACATCCAATTGGATGAACATACATTGAAACTTTTAAAAAGAGGACTGAATTTTTCCAGTACTCCTCATCACATCCCCATTGAAAATATCCTTTGTCATAAAGAATATGGCATTAAATACCTTCCAGACAATATCAAAGAAATTATTAGATAGGTTTCTCCATTATTATTAGAAACTCAAAACCCCCCAGAAGTAACATCAGTAAACATGAATACCTTGCACTAAAATCCTTCAACTCTAACCCCAACATTGTTGTATTAAAAGAAGACAAGGGAGAAACTACAATTATAATGAATAAAAAAGACTATAATGAAAACAATGCTTGATCTTCTTAATAATAGTGGATGCTACAAAAAGTTAAATAAGAATCCTTTAAAGAAAATCACTAAAGAAGTATGCAACTCAATCAAAGCTAGCAATGAACGTGACAATAAAAACCTTATAGAAAGTAATCCATATACTCCCACGATTTATGGTGCTCCCAAAATCCACAAAGATGGTATCCCTCTTAGACCTATAGTGAATACTATTGGTGGTCCTACATATTATCTTGCAAAACACCTCGCCAAAAAAATGAAACCCCTTGTTGGCAAGATCGATTCTTTTGTTAAAGACTCTATACATTCTATCAATGAAATTAAAAATATCAAACTTGATCAAAACAACATATTGGTCAGTTTTGATGTTACTTCACTTTATACCAGTATCCCGATTAAAGAAGCCATGGATGTAGTTTGAAAGATAATTGATCTTGAAACATATAACTTTATTGAGTTATGCCTAAAGTCTACATTTTTCAGTTTCATGGGTGATATCTATGAACAACCTTGCGGTGTAGCTATGGGCTCTCCTTTATCCGCCATTATTGCCAACTTGTTCATGGAAGACTTTGAAACCAAAGCCTTGAATTCTTCAACCCTAAAACCTAAATTATGGAAAAGATTTGTTGATGATACCTTCATCATGTGGCCTCATGGTCATGATACATTAGAAATGTTCAAAAAACACCTCAATAGTCTATCAAATTCCATAAAATTCACCATGGAAATTGAAGTGAATTCTAGCCTACCTTTTTTTGACATTCTCATCACCCAGAATCCTGATGGATCCTTATCCCACCAAGTATACCGGAAAAAGACTCATATTGAGCAATATCTCCATGCCACCTCCCACCATCATCCTACCCAGAAACTTGGAGTTCTTAACACCTTAGCAACTGGAGCTATAAGAATATTTGATAAAGAGCATGTGGAAATGGAAAAGGCCCATTTGATAAATGTGTTCCTAAAGAATGGATACAATAAACATCAAGCCATTAAGGCTTTCTGTAATTCTAACAAAGGACCTAAGAATAAAAATAAAAATAACAAAAACATGGATAATATTGTTGGCAAAGTTAAAGTGCCATACATTTCAGGGACTATTGATAAGATTGTCTATATCTTAAGAAAGAATAACATTATGGCCACTTTCAAACCCATGAATACCATCCGCAGTTACCTAAAATCTATAAAAGATACCCTTGACCCTAAATGCCAAAAAGGGGTTTATCTAATACCTTGCTCTTGTGGTAAGTCATATGTGGGAGAAACTAGGTGATCAATTAAATCTAGAATCCAAGAACACTCTACTGACATAAAACACAATCGCTCCAAAAATTCTGCTCTAGCTCAACACTCCAATAACACCAAATATCAAATTTGCATTGAAAACACTCGCATCCTTGCAAAAATTTATCATTATTTTCATCCTAATAACCTTAACAGAGATGGAAGATGGAATATTAGTGAAAATTGGATTCCCACATTAACACCCAAAACAATCTCCTCCCATCCCTTGTTGACTTGATGGGGCCTAATCCAGGTTCAGATTTATTTAGCCAAACAAATCCCTACATTACTGGCCCTTTCGGCATCAGCCAGTGAAGCGCGGACTGAAGTCTCACCTGAAGCAGTGTGGGGGGATGCTAGAACCAAGTTTCCACACCCTTGAGATGTTTGTGGTGTCGATTTAGTCCAACTGTGCCTATATTCGTGCAGGTTACTTCACGCACTGTTCTAACCTTCAATGCCCTTGTAATCTGTTATAATTGCCTTTCGCGCAGCCCTAACCAGGGGCTGAGAAGCTTTCGCGCTACTATGGCAGCGAACTGCACTATTTCCCCAATCTACACCGCAAATCTTACTTATCTTCTTACAGATGTTAGTCAACTTTGCGTAAATAGATATTATATCGTGTATTCACTTAATCAATACAATCATATATATTCGTGCATCATATAAACAATAGAAGTGCAATTTCTACCCAATATATTCAATGCATAAAATGGGAAATAAATACACAGAATATATATGAAACTTCTCTTTATTAATTCTTCCAACTGTTACAGACTCGACTCGCCCTACACATTCAGCTACAGGGGTCCGCACACTCAGTTGCAGACTACTAGGCCTCTGCGCACTTAGCTGCAAAGCCTTCTCCTACTCTACGACCCAAACTAGACTTTACACTTTTGTTCTTCCACTATGCTTCTATTCCATGATTAGATTAGATTATTCTTTCATCCATTAGATTTTGTCTCCTTAGAGCCTCACTCTATTTATACAATCCCATGGTCCGCGAACCATGGGTAGATCTCTACAGCTGACATTACATTAACAAATTTGAGGGTGAACAACCCTATGACTCTTTTACAAGCTAGGAACTCTGTGCCCATAAAATGCAGAGTCTTTACATCAGAGTTACAATTTTTGACCAAAATCTTGGCTCTAAGCCCCAAAACTTCCCTTGGGAAATCCTGCGCCCAACAGGCCCCCAAAACAAACATCTTGACTGGCCCTCTAGTCACTCTCTCGGTGTGGAGACCTTTACGTGAAGACCTCCCAATTCTGCTTGAACTACTGCAAGATTGGTAACGCATTGAGTGGTTGCCTGTTGTACTTCCTTGACTTATTGTGCAGAGACCGTTGCAGCTGAACTGCTGCCCTAATCCTTTTCCTGCGTTGCATGCAGCTGCGCGAGCTTTGCTTCAATGGAGGCGGTAACGATGTATGCCTCATCAATCCATGGCTGTAAGCGCGCCTTCAAAACGACTTAGTTATATCGAGCATCATCTACCTGTTCCTTGAGTGCTTTCGCTTTCTGCAACCTCGCGAGCCTCTGTGTAAGGGAAACCATATGTGTGATCCCTTTTACTTCATCGTAATTCTGTTATAGCTCACGCACCTTTGTTTCTAGGCGTTGTATGTTCGAGTCCTCCTACAGGGTGTTGAGAACCTCAACCGACTGCTCGAACAGCTTTGTGCAGTCTGTCACTACACTATTAACCTCCGTTATGGTTGTTGTAATCGCGCTGGCGCGGTTTTCCCTAACTTCTGGTGGGGTCAAAGGTTGCACCTTAAATTGCAGTTCAGCTATCTAAAGGTTCAGTTCACGTTGAGCCCTGGCCATTTATTCCTTTGCCTTACGCACCCCTGCTTCTAGTTTCCAAATGCATTCCTCCACTAGTTCCTTTGCTTGGATTGCCAACTCCGGGACCATTTAGTAGGCTTCGTCCACCACCTGTACGATTTGTTTGTTCTGCACCACCACCTCATCGCACTACAGGCTCAATTGTTCAATGTTGATGCACTACTCACTCATTACCTGGAGCGTGCGACCCTCCCTGGCTCGCAGTTCTGCAGTAACTCCATCCTGCAAAACATAAAGCGTTTCCCGAGGGAGCGTAGCCATATTTATCTTGATTCCCTTCAGCCCGCTGACCGTAGGCCTGTCGGCCTCATTTTCTATAACCAGTGCTCCCTCTGGCACCACTATTGTGTTAGTCATCTGGGTGTGCAGCATCTCCTCGGCTATGGTCATGCCTAGTGTGACGCTGGTTGACACAGTGCCAGCCTGTGGGATGCGCACTTACAACTCTTGTATCTACGCTCGGAGAGCCCCAACACCATATGGTGTTCCTCCACGAACTGTTGTAGGGTCTCCATGGTGACATCCCTCACCGTCTCCGCAATGCCGTGAAAATCCCCCTTAGTGAGGGTGTTCGGGTCAAAAGAAGTCTTTGAAGCCTTCGACTTCTTCCGCGGCCCTACCTGCTCTCTTAGGCACGATTGTTTCAGTTAGGTGGATGTTGTCTGCAGGTTCGCACCACCTTGCTCTATATCTGTCTCTCGTTCGGGTGAAGGTGACTTTTCTCTCTCACACTCTTCCTCAGTTGCCTTCTGCTGTTCTTCCGCCAGCGTCGTGCACCGCCTGGGCATTAGCCAATGCCGCTTCATTCCTGCGTTTTTCTGCCAATTGTGCCATTCACAGTTTTTCCTTGTCCTTTTTACACTGTGCGGCGGACTTTTCTGCTTCCACCACGAAGCTGGATGGAGCACGCCACTCCGGCGGCCACAACTCAAGGACTGCAAAGATTTCATCGTCTGTCGCCAGGTAGGGTAGCTCACGCCATGCCTTCACGGGGTCCTTCCACACCCTGATGGAAATCTGCCTTGAACTCCACGAAGCTCTGCAGACTATTGTAGACCATGGGTGATAACTGCGGCTTGCAATTAAACCCCATTCTGATGTTCATCTCCATGAACACCCAGAAGATTTTATTGTCCCTTATCCTCTGCACATCTCAGGTTGCCCATAGTGAAATGTACTTCACTGCCTCTGGAAGGTCATGCGTGATCGTCAGGAGCTAGCCGTCTTTAGGTAGTTCCCATGCCACCAGTACGATGGATAATAGAAGCCAGACATAGTGAAAATTATTCCCCTGCTCTTGTGCCTCGCAACTGTTCTCAAGGAACTCTCTGCATAAGTAGTTCACCCAGTTGAACTAGACCCCTTCTACGCATTGTGCTGCAAGTCCAACCACTGGCGCGGGCACCTCATCTGTATGGCACTTCCGCATAACCTTCCCTACCAATATCTGCGTTGTGAATTTGACCGCAGGGTTATTGATGCTGGAAATCACATACCCTCTCTTCTTCTTCTCCAGCTTGAACTTCTTCTTCATGGCCTCCGCAATGGCCAAATCATCACTCTTACCCTCTAAGATGTTCGTTGGGTCCTCCCCTTTGCAAGGGAGTCAGGTAATTTTGTGAATCAAGTGGTCTATGATGGGGATGGGCTCCTTCAGCCACAAGCACCCATCATGCACCAAGCAGAGCAACTGCCTGATGAAAAGAATGGTCATTGGGGCACGATGGTAATGCGGCACCCAGATCAGGTTTAACAATCCTACCTTTTCTACACCTATCAGCCACTTGCGCAGCTCCAACTCTATGACTCCAGTTGACGTATCTTTCTTTTCGCGCATTAGCAGTGTGATTGCCAAATGTGGGAACTTCTCGTGGTCCACGAGATCCCTGTCTTCAAATTTCAATACAGGCATTTTCCCCAGGTGCGCTCCTTCAAAAATAATGTCGTCGGAGAGCAACAGAGTTTGTAGAGAGCTCTTGCTCTCATTTATGTCTTTGGGCACCTTTGCTTTACCCTTCCGCGGAGGAACATATGCGGGAAGCCTAGTAAGAGGGTCCGTACCCAAGGTGTCAACCTCCATTTCTACACCCTTCTCCTCCTATACCAGGATTTATTCAAATTCTTCCTCCTCATCGGCCTCAAAATTAATAGCCTTCCCCTTTTCTTCCATGGTAAGCTTAGACCTTAATGGGTTTCTAGGGGATATGCACACTGGTACCATAGCCCGCTTGTCTTTCTTGGG
This sequence comes from Pinus tabuliformis, assembly GCA_031772625.1. NCBI lineage: Eukaryota > Viridiplantae > Streptophyta > Pinopsida > Pinales > Pinaceae > Pinus > Pinus tabuliformis. The sequence continues at coordinate 277,946,445 of CM062809.1, read as the reverse complement.
TCTCGGCGTGCGCGGAGATTTAGGGATTTATGCGGCTATCCCGACACTTTCTGGGACTTCCACTTCCGTCATGGCTTGTGCGGCTTCCTCAGCAGTCATTACTCTGGTATCCATGCCTTCCTCAGGTGTTGCCACAGTGCTATTCCACAATTCTCTCAATGGCTTGGGTAAATTCTCAAACAACGAATTCGCCTTCAGAAGATCAAATAGATACGGGTTCATGAACGTCTCTGCACGCAAAAACTCAGTTCTCAAATTGCCAAGTGTTGTTTGCTGGACAACCCTTTGAACTTTATAGTGCCTTTTGAATTTGAATTTGACTGTTCCCCCACATTTGGTCCATTAATGCTTGATTGGCAGCAGATTTTCAAAAATCTAACCCATAAAGTTCGCCTTAAATGCCTACTGCCCACTCCATTTGGTCTCAAACCAATCATCACATCGTGAATAGTAACTGTAACGGTCACTTTCCAGCCGACCCGCGCGGCACCGCAACTACCCTCGCGCTTTCGCGGACCTTGTGGCACTTCACTACTGCGTGCATTCCTAACATCGCGCAACTCCCGGGCAGAGTAGTTTATAGTCCCGCGCCTCCTTTTAGCTTCCTACAGTGCTAAGACTGTGCTTCTGTTGGCTAGTCAGATGGTCGAGCCCCCTGTGTACGCCTTCAAACGACTGCCATTAACTTTTCCTAGGAAGAGTTCTCCATTTAACTTTACCAATTTCATCACACCACCATTGGTGATCTCCTTAGTAACGGACGGTCCCAACCAATGCATTCTGAGCTTCCTTATGAATTTATCGAACTTACTATCATAAAAAAACACCAAATCATTCACCTTGAAGGTGTGAAACTTAATCTTTCGATCGTGCCAAGCCTTTTCACGTTGTTTTTGGACCTGCTGGTGAAATCCAGCCAAAAACCATTCTTCCTCGAGCTCCTCCAACTACGCGAGCCTCTCCTCCAGGGCTCCGCGGTCTGTCATACCTATGAGCGTTGCTATCCATAGACTAGGCATGATGTATTCCATAGGCATTACAGCTTCTACTCCATAAACAAGTCTGAAAAGTGTCTATCCCATCAGTTTCTTGCATGTCTTCCTATAAGCCCATAATACCATAGGTACGTGCAGGTCCGAACCACTTCATTGTGCATTGCATACTTTGTTCAGCATGTGGCATACCTTGTTGAACGCTTCTGTGCGGAGAACCATCTGCGCGATTGTTCTTTCTACATAATTTATTTCCAACATTAAGAGCCATTTGCACATCGGTCCCCCCCAACACATGCTTATTGATCATACATTTCAGCGCGGAGTTCATGTGCATCCGTGTAGGTTGTTTTCCACATGCATGTGCCCACCTGGCTAGATGCGTGCGCGGATCATCCTGCCCATTGTTGAAAATAGCAACAAGAAATGCTAAAAATAGAAGTGTTAAAATTATCATTTCTATAAATAGCATTTCGGGATACATTCCAATTTTAGTTAGTCCCTAAACTAAAATTGAGAATTAAAATTCGAATTTGATTTCAGCAGTTGTTTGTAAAATAATTAATTAATCCGTCTTGAGTTATTTAGTTGTAGAAAATCAAACATGAAGTCTATGTGAAGACATGCAACAGTTTCTCCATTGATTGAGGAAGTTATCCCTTGATTAAAGGAGTTCAGGATGAGTTGTACTTTGAGTTGTAAATAGTTATCTTAGTTAACTGACTTAGGTCCAGTTAGATTAGTTCAAATAGTTTGTTGAACTAATTGTGAGTTCAGTTAGTTAATGCATGCATGCATGTAACTACTGCACTTTAGATACCTAAATATTCTCTCATAAATAACTCATCCATGTCAGTTCAGACAGAGACCCAGTTGAGATCAGATGATGGGACAGTGTACTATCAGTTGCAGGAATATTCCATGGAGGGTATCTCTTGCATGCAGAAGGAATTCATTCTTTGGATATTGCGCAGTTACTTTTGGGTTTGATGAGTGTGTGATGAGGCCAATTCACACAGGTGGCAACATTGGACCCCAAGGAAAACTGCGCAAGGAAATAGGAGGCTTGGAGGGCTGAGGGAAGGCATATCTTGTGTCTATTCAGTCTGTGAGCTGTATTGTTGGATTGTACTGAGAGTAGGATAGCTTGTGAGCTAATGCTTTGTGTAATTTGAACATATTTCCACTTGTATGATAATACAGAGATCGGGGTTTTTAGCTGAGGCTTTCCCCAGAGTATTCTTCTATGTTCATGTGTGATTGATTTCTCATTCTCAGTTATATGTGTTCTATTTGATCTTGCTCAAATTCGATTAAGCTTCCGCAAGTTTGTTGTAGAAGTAGATCTTGTATTTTGCTTTAGTATATTGCATAATTTGTTGATCTACAGTGGGAAATTCTACATGGTATCATAGCAAAGGTGATCAAAGCAAAGAACATTATACAAAGAAGGGAGAAGTTCAAAGTTTCAAGTTCTTGATTATAGAATTCAAATTCTTATCACATCTCAAATTTCCCCAATGGCGTTCACCAGTTTAAGACTCGATTATGCCCTTGATGGCATCTCGAATTATATAGCTTGGAAGGATCACATGGAAGTAGTTTAGAGGACAATGGTCTAAAGGACTTCATTGATCAAGAATTCCCCAAGCTAGCAGTAGCTAATGCTACAAAATTGGCAGAATGGAAGAAATTTGTGGCTAGAGCGAGGAGAATTCTCCTAGAGGGAGTTCAAGACCACATTGTCTCGAGCCTCCATGGGAAGGAGACACCGTTTTCAATGTGGAAAAAACTGAAAGATCTATATCAGAACAACAACAATCAGAGGAAGTTGGCGCTGAAAGACAAGCTTCGAAAAATCAAGTGTGAAAAGGGCGACATGATCTCTACATATCTGAACAAGTTCACCACCTGCAGGGATGAGCTTGGAAGTGTAGGGATCATGACAGCCAATGATGACATGGTGAGTCTTTCTCTGCTCAGTCTTCCTAAGAGATAGCATAGCTACCAAGACTCAGTTAAAGGAAGAGAGAAACTTCCAGATTGGGAACGACTTTGGTCAGATCTGATGCAGGAGGAGATAAGAAGAAGCACCAGAGATGGATCTTCATCAAAACAAGATGATAAAGAAAATATAGCCTTAGCAAGTAAGGCAAGGAAAGGGAAAGGGAAGGTGTCCCATCCCAAATCTAGTTCTTCCCATGGTGGGAAGAATTTTGACAAATCTAAAGTGTGATGCTTTCATTGTCATGAGGTGGGCCATTATGCTACGAATTGTCCACAGAAGAAATCCAAGAAGGGATCCTCAAAGGGATCAGACGGTGAGGCATTGGCCTCACAGTTCGAGTTGGATTTCTCTCTCATCGCATGCATGGTTTCATCCATGATGGGATGTGTTTGGTACCTAGACAGTGGAGCCCCTTTCCACATGTCCAACGACAAGAATCTTTTCAGTACCCTGCAGGGGAAGGATCTCCAGATGCAGATCGAGATGGGCGATGATGGAAAGTACCGTGTTTCAGGTGAAGGTACGGTTGTGTTTTAGAGGGAGCATGGAGCTCCTCTCACCCTCACTGATGTAAAGTATGTACCAAGTCTGAAGAAGAATCTTGTGTCTATTGCTATGCTAGAAGATAAAGGCTATAATGTAGTCTTTAGTAAAGGAAAGGTATTCCTGAGGCATATTGGTATTGGACAGACCAAGAGGATTGGGATTCGAGTTAAGAATCTCTACAAGCTGGAGGTAGACAACTGCGTTGCACTGAGTTCCAAAGCAAAGGTGGTGCAAAGCCAAGATGTTTGCGAGCTCTGGCATAGAAGATTGGGCCACATGCACCATGGGGCCTTGAAGATCATGCAACAGATTTCTACCAGACTTCCCAAAGGAAAACTAGAGTAGTCGGATACATGCAAAGGTTGTACCTTAGGTAAGTATGCGAAATTTTCCTTTCAGGATCAAGACAGTAGAGCTGGAGCAATCCTAGAGCAAGTTCACACAGATGTTTGTGGACCATTCTCTACGGCCTCCACCGCTAAACAAAGGTACTATGTTATTTTTATTGATGATTTTTCTCATAGATGCTGGATCTACTTTATGTAAAATAAGGATCAGACCTTCTTGAGGTTTTGTGAATTTAAAGCCTTGGCAAAGAACGAATCTGGAAAGAAAATAAAAACCTTGCGTAGTGACAATGGTGGAGAGTATGTCTCCCAATAGTTTAAGGACTTCTGCACTGCAGAAGGAATTAAACGGGAGTTGACAGCACCCCATAACCCATAGCAGAATTGGGTGTCCGAAAGGAAGAACAGATCGATTGTGGTAGCAGCTCGAGCGATGTTGCATGACCAAAGCCTGCCACTTCATTTGTGGGTTGAGGCATGCAATACAATAGTATACTTGCAAAACAGAAGCCCACACCGTATACTAGGAATGAAGATACATATGGAGGCTTTTTCCAGGAAGTGACCAAATGTGATTCACTTCAGGATCTTTGGATCATCGATTTATTGCCATGTGACCAAAGATGCCCAAAAGAAGCTATATCCAATAGCTGAGTTGAGGATACTTATGGGGTACACTGATACACCCCAAAACTATCGGGTGTACCTGCCTACCAGTCAGAGGATAGTGGTACGCAGAGATCTGAGGTTCAACAAGCAGAAAGCCATGCGAGTATCACATGAGAGGGAGCTCAAGTTGCATGCAGAGGAGGAACTTTCAGTTCCTAAGGAGGAGGAGCCTCAAATTGATGCAAAGAAGCCGCATGCAGAGGATCCGGGAGTGGAGACATCCACTCATACTAAGTCTTCCAGAGATGAGCAGAAATGCTCAAGGGAAGTTGACAGGTTGATGATGGATGCGCGAGATAATGTGGGACAACCATATTCTCAGCGCAGACATAAGAGGTCACCCGAGCAGTACACTGGTTACATGCCCCTGGTTGGGGAGTGTGTAGAGATCGAACCTTCTTCATTCGAGGAGGTAGTGCAGCAACCAATTTGGGTTGATGCAATGGTAGAGGAGTATGACTCTATCATTCGGAACAGTGTGTGGGATGTTATCCCAAGACCTCAAGACAAGTTAGAGGTGAGTTCCAAATGGATTTACAAGGTAAAGCAGGCAGATGATGGCAGTGTTGAGAAACATAAGACAAGGTTTGTTTCCCGTGGTTTCTCACAGGTCGAGGGGATAGACTACGATGAGACCTTTGCTCCTATAGCAAGGTACTCATTTATCAGATCGATGTTGGAACTATCAGCTCAGAAGGGTTGGAAGGTCCATCAGATGGATGTGAAGACCGCGTTCCTCAATGGCAAGATTGAGGAAGAGGTGTACATTGAGTAGCCAGAAGGTTTTGAGACCTTCGATCGTGAGTCTCATGTGTTCCGACTCAAGAGGGCTTTGTATGGTCTGAAGCAAGCACCTCGTGCTTGGTACACCGGGATCGACAACTATTTCACCGGGTTGGGCTTCACTAAGAGTGAAGCAGATGCGAACCTTTACCACATCATGGTAGAAGGTAAGCCATTGATCATTGTTCTTTATGTGGATGATTTGATTTTGACAGGTGATGATCAGTTGATCAAGTCTTGCAAGGAGGACCCTGCAAGAGAGTTAGAGATGAAGGACATGGGTCTTATGCACTAATTTCTAGGCATGGAAGTGTGGCAGAAAGATGGTGAAGTATTTGTGTCTCAAGGTAAGTATGAAAATGAGATACTCAGGCGCTTCCATATGGAGAAGTGAAAGCCAATGCAGACTCCTCTAGCTGGGAACTAGAGGAAGGAGGATGCTACTTCAGGTGAGGTAGTAGCTGCTACTGTTTATCGGCGGCTTGTGCGTTCACTGATGTATCTAATGAACACATGACCAGACTTATGCTTTGCGGTGAACCAGCTGAGTCAAGCTATGGTTCAACCTACCAAGCTGTTTTGGAAGGTAGCAAAGCATGTGCTGAGATACCTCAGAGGCACATCTCAGTATGGATTGTGGCACAGACGGACAAAGGGAGTGAAGCTTCAGGGCTTCACAAATGCAAGATTGGGCAAGGAGTCCATCAAATCAAAAGAGCACTTCTGGAGGAATCTTCAACCTTGGTTCAACAGAAGTTTCCTGGTACAGCAGGAAACAGAGGTCAATTGCACTTAGCTCAGCAAACGCTGAATACATGGTTGCCAGTCAAGAAGCATGTGCGGCCATTTGGATGCAGAAGATTTTAATGGGATTGTTTGGTCTGAGGATGGATCCAACTGTGATATACTGTGATAGTTAGAGTTGTATCAAACTGTCTGAGAATCCAGTTTTTCATGACAGGTCCAAGCACATTGATATCCGGTATCACCATCTTCAAGACTGTGTGATCAAAAGGATCATGTTGTTGCTGCATGTTTCGACCGAGGAACAAGATGCATATATTTTGACTAAGGCATTGTCAAAATGCAAGTTCGAGTTCCAAAGAGACAGGATTGGGGTTATTGATAATCCCTTTCTTGTTGAGAGGGAGTGTTGAAAAGAGTAACAAGAAATGATAAAAATAGAAGTGCTAAAATTAGCACTACTATAAATAGCATTTGTTGAGATGCAACAAGATGATGGAGCTTAGTGGAAAGGAGTCGCCTTCACTAAGTGGTCGCGCAGGCTATTTTTGGCGCAAAGTCTATTTTTAGACTATGTCTATTTTTAGACATATGGATCATGGTCTATGAGTTGCAGGATGTTGTTTATGGATGATTGGTCATGTTGGGAAAAAATACATGGACTTCTATTTTTGGTTCACAGCGAAGTGATCAGAGTCTATTTTTAGACTGCTAGGCTAAAAATAGAAACAGTCAAATATTATTAGCCCTTAGTAATATTTGGACTCTAAACATTATATTATTCTCTTGGAACACTTCAGTTCGAGCTACAGATGTGGCACATGCAGCTGAAAAAATGAATCACGTGGTTTCTTATGTGTTAGTTGAGCTATTGCATGGAGGACTTTAGTTAGAACTCATGCATGTGAGTTCTGTGGAGTTGGATGTGGAGTTGATGGAGTTGTGTTCAGTTTGACTTAGTTGAACTAGTTGTATTTAGTCTAACTAAAGAATACACTAGTGATGAGTTGTGTGAATTAATTATTAATTAATTCACTAATTATTAACTCATAAAGAAACTAAAGAATACATCAGTTAACTCAGTGCATGGACAGTTCAACGGAGACAGGTGGTAGAGGTAAGTGAAAGGGTGAGTTGTGACTATCAGTTGTGCATGAGATTTTACACATGCATGGATTGAGTAATGCCAATGAGGATTGCGCAGTGTGGGCCAATATCAAGGCAATTGTAGCTCGTTCTCACGTGATTATCTTGCAGGATTGTGCAGTGGAGGCAGGCCAAGCAGCGGAGGAGATTTGAACCTGTGACTTGTTCGGATCTGAGCTAGTTTTGTGTGTAACAGGTGGAGATAGTACCGAGTACTTATGAGGAGTATTGTACTATGTATTGTTACATGTTCTCAATCATTATAATATACAGATAGTGTGGGGTTTTCAGCTGTATGCTTTCCCCGGGTTACATACTGTGTTAATGTGTGCATGCGATTGATGTTTCATTGTTTTTAATGCTGCTAAATTGATGATCAACGTAGAAAAGGTTATGTATTGTGCATGTATTCAGAAATAGTGTATAATCGAGATAATCTATGTGAACAAGTGTCATATTATTCAAAGCTTCTACATGGTATCGGAGCTGGTTGATTTGTAGAAAAAGTTCTACAAGATATCAAAGCGGGATTGATCATCGGATCTATTATTCAGAAAGTGTTTACATTTTATTTCTTCAGGCATAGTCTGTAATCGGTCCAGGTAGCTTTTGGATTCATCCTTCTTTTGGAAGGTGAGATATCCAGTAAAATCCCATATAGTCAATCTATGTACGAGAAATACTTTGTTCTCACGAATTTTAGATCAGAAGCGGTTGAATTTTGAGCTGGTGGAATGGCGCTCAAGGAGAAAACTCGGAAACATTAAGTGTGAGAATGGAGACAGTATACCCAGGTATCTCACGAAGTTCACCCAATGTTGGGATGAGCTGGGAAGTGTGGGGGTGACTGTCGATGATGAGGACTTGGTGAGCTTGGCTCTCCTTGGTCTTCTGAAGAGTTGGCATTCCTATCAAGACTTTGTCAATGGTTGGGAAAAATTGCCAGGATGGGAGAGACTTTGGTCAGATCTTGTGTAGGAGGAGATCAGGCAGAATACCAGGGACAGATCTTCATCAAAGGGAACTGATGAAGAAAATTGCGCTTTGGCTGCCAAAGCAAAGAAGAGGAAGGAGAAGGTTTCTCTTTCCGAATCCAGTTCTTCCAATGATGGGAAGAAGGTTGACAAGACGAAGGTGAGACGCTTTTGTTGTCATGAGTTGGGCCATTATGCTACTAATTTCCCAAAGAAGAAGTCCAAGAAGGGATCCAGGGAAGGATCTGAAGGTGAGGCACTTGCTTCACAATTTGAGTTGGATTTCACACTCTTCGCATGCATGGTTTCATCCATGGTGGGAAGTGGTTGGTTTCTTGACAGTGGAGCTTCTTTCCACATGACCGGTGACAAGAGTTTGTTCAGTACTTTGGAGGAGAAAGATCTCCAGATACTCATAGCAATGGGTAATGATGAGAAGTATAGTGTTTCAGGTGTAGGCACAGTTATTTTTCAGAGGGAGCATGGAGCTCGCCTTACCTTGACCGATGTCAAGTATGTACCAGGATTGAGGAGAAACTTGGTGTCAATCGCGATGCTGGAAGACAGAGGCTATGATGTAGTCTTCAGTAAGGGAAAGGTTTTCCTTGCACACATCATCACTAGACAGGTGAAGCAGATTGGTTCACGGGTCAAGAACCTGTATGCTCTTGAGGTTCAAGATGCATGCAAAGCCTTGAGTAGCGAGGCAACTGATGGAGACTTGGTGGTTGAGAGGGAGCGTATATTACCTCTCAACACGCAGAGCTAGAAGAAGCTCAGACGATTGTGGAGGAGCCACGATTGGTGCAGTAGCTTCAGGAGGTTGTGGAGCAGCCACAACAAGGGAAGCTGAGAGGAGATCGAGTAGAGACATCTACTCATGCAGAGACCTCCAGTAGGGGGAAACTTCGAGCCAGGTGGGCTCAGGGATCGCATGTAGCCATACCTCTAGGTAGGAGGTGGGGTGATGTGGATTGATCGTCCCAAGGAGGAGGGGCAGGATCCTTGAGGTACCCAACCTCTTGGATGAGACCTTGCTACGGGAGCCCCGATGTGGAGTAGCAGGAACTGACTATTTGGGTAGAGACAGATGCGGATGAAACGGCAGAGAGAGCGACAGTGCAGGGAATCCCAGGACAGTGCATAGCTAGCAGGCTGCAGCAATGCGAGAGGCACAAGTGTTTTGCACAGTGCTAGGTGGCACAGAGAAGTGTGCAATGGTGCGAGATGCATGGAGATGTTGCAGTAGCGCAGATGTCAGAAAGGGAGCACTTGTCAGCAGCAGGTAGAGCTTCAGCATCAGAGTATGTTCCTAGCCCAACAGAGTAGTCAGTTGGGAGTGTTTTTGTTCCAAGTGTTGTTGGAGCAAATGGACCGGGCAAATGTGTTGCATGCAGAACATTCCAGAGTTGCAGGATAGGGGTTGCAGATAATCCATATCTTTTTGAGAGGGAGTGTTGAGAATTCAACAAGATGATGGAGCTTAGTGGAAAGGAGTCGCCTTCACTAAGTGGTTCTGCAGGCTATTTTTGGCGCAAAGTCTATTTTTAGACTATGTCTATTTTTAGACATATGGATCATGGTCTATGAGTTGCAGGATGTTGTTTATGGATGATTGGTCATGTTGGGAAAAAATACATGGACTTCTATTTTTGGTTCACAGCCGAGTGATCAAAGTATATTTTTAGACTGTCAGGCTAAAAATAGAAACAGTCAAATATTATTAGCCCTTAGTAACATTTGGACTCTAAACATTATATTATTCTCTTGGATCACTTCAGTTCGAGCTACGGATTTGGCACATGTAGCTGAAAAAAGGAATCACGTGATTTCTTATGTGTTAGTTGAGCTATTGCATGGAGGACTTCAGTTAGAACTCATGCATGTGAGTTTTGTGGAGTTGGATGTGGAGTTGATGGAGTTGTGTTCAGTTTGACTTAGTTGAACTAGTTGTATTTAGTCTAACTAAAGAATACACTAGTGATGAGTTGTGTGAATTAATTATTAATTAATTCACTAAATATTAACTCATAAAGAAACTAAAGAATACATCAGTTAACTCAGTGCATGGACAGTTCAACAGAGACAGGTGTTAGAGGTAAGTGAAAGGGTGAGTTGTGACTATCAGTTGTGCATGAGATTTTGCACATGCATGGATTGAGTAACGCCAATGAGGATTGCGCAGTGTGGGCCAATATCAAGGCAATTGTAGCTTGTGCTCACGTGATTCTCTTGAAGGATTGTGCAGTGGAGGCAGGCAAAGCAGCAGAGGAGATTTGAACCTGTGACTTGTTCGGATCTGAGCTAGTTTTGTGTGTAACAGGTGGAGATAGTACTGAGTACTTGTGAGGATTATTGTACTATGTATTGTTACATGTTCTCAATCATTATAATATACAGATAGTGTGGGGTTTTCAGCTGTATGCTTTCCCCGGGTTACATACTGTGTTAATGTGCGCATGCGATTGATGTTTCATTGTTTTTAATGTTGCTAAATTGATGATCAACGTAGAGGAGGTTATGTATTGTGCATGTATCCCGCAATAGTGTATAATTGGGATAATCTCTGTGAATAAGTGTCATATTATTCAAAATTTCTACAGCATTTTGGGATACATTCCAATTTTAGTTGGTCCCTAAACTAAAATTGAGAATTAAAATTTGAATTTGATCTTAGCAGTTGTTTGTAAAATAATTAATTAATTCATCTTGAGTTAATTAGTTGTAGAAAATCAAACATGAAGTCTATGTGAAGACATGCAACAGTTTCTCCATTGATTGAGGAAGTTATCCCTTGATTAAAGGAGATCATGATGAGTTCTACTTTGAGTTGTAATTAGTTAGCTCAGTTAACTGAGTTAAGTCTTGTTAGATTAGTTCAAATAGTTTTTTGAACTAATTGTGAGTTCAGTTAGTTAATGCATGCATGCATGTCATTGCAGCACTTCAGATAACTGAATATTCTCTCATAAATAGCTCATGCATGTCAGTTCAGACAGAGACCCAGTTGAGATCAGATGAAGGGACAATGTACTATCAGTTGCAGGAATATTCCATGGAGGATATCTCTTGCATGCAGAAGGAATTCATTTCTTGTAGATTGTGCAGTTACTTTTGGGTTTGATGAGTGTGTGATGAGGCCAATTCACATAGGTGGTAGCATTGGACCCCAAGGAAAATTGCGTAAGGAAATAGGAGGCTTGGAGGGCTGAGGGAAGGCATATCTCATGTCTATTCAGTCTGTGAGTTGTATTGTTGGATTGTACTGAGAGCAAGATAGCTTGTGAGTTGATGCTTTGTGTAATCTATATGATAATACAGAGATCGGGGTCTTTAGCTGAGGCTTTCCCCAGAGTATTCTTTTGTGTTCATGTGTGATTAATTTCTCATTCTCAGTTATATGTGTTCTATTTGATCTTGCTCAAATTCGATTAAGCTTCCGCAAGTTTGTTGTAGAAGTAGATCTTGTATTTTGCTTTAGTATATTGCATAATCTGTTGATCTACAGTGGGAAATTCTACACCCATTGTACTTATCTATCAATGGCACCATAGGCTTCCCAAATTGTAAGTGCATCATTCCCTTAAACTCACTCCAATCGTTAAAGCTCCCTTTGTGCGTACCCCACCACCTCGCGGGCATAGACCGCAGTACCCAGTCTAAGGCCTAGAAGCATTGTTTTTACGACACCTCCCTTTCAAATTTATTCAAGAAGGTATCTACCTCACTTAGACCATCATAAGTAGGCAGGTCTCTTACTTATGTCGATACGCAGTGCAGTGACCTTATCATCATATTACAATTCAGTGTAGTTACCTCATGTAACCGATTATGCCATTGTTTCGTTTCCTCATCCAAATTTGAAGTACAGGAGCTTTCGCGCTCCCATGCAATCCACCCATTTGCGCTGGGATTCACCCAATCCTGGTTTCGCGTTGTTATCTTATAGATGCAGTCCAAATCATCATCACTTTCATAGTCATGCACCAGATCCATATAGCACGATCCTTCAACAAGGTCCAGAGCTATAATTAGGCGTAGTGACTTCTTTTCAAAATTCATTTTTCTTTTTTTTCAGATTAATCACCCCCTTCATGTCAGTGGCCCAATCAATTCCTAAGAGCGGGGGGTATGGATTGTTGTCATCAACAATCTCTATCACTTCAAAGTCTACCAACACGCTTGCTCCCTCAATATCCACGGTTATTCCCTGCAATCGCCCCATGGGTATTATTTTCTACTGGTTCGCCATTCTTAGCTGAATTGGAGACCACTGCAGCGCAGGTTTTCCCATTTTCTCCCATGTCTGTTTTGGCAGAGCATTCGCATCCAATCCTAAATCCAGGATGACTTGATCCATCTCGTATTCTCCAATCTACACAGTTAGTCTCATTTCTCTTCCCATTCTTGTCTTATGTTTTCCGATCTTTCTAACTACACGCGGTTCTCCTGGCGCGGTCCCAACGCATTTGTTAATGAGTTCTTGTAACCCTTTCACCGCCTTACTATCGCGCAGTAGCTTCATACATGTTTCCAGGAACATTGTGAGCATAAATGGGTCCATCTCCGGCTCCAGTTTATCCTTGATTCCGGAAGTGGAGGCATCAGCGAAGCTCTTCTTGGCTTCCATGAAGGTTTCCCGAGTGCGCTCCAAATCAAACTCTGCTTCCTTCGCCAGAGTTTTTCGAACCAAAGTACTATCTTCTAGTTGTTTTCCTTTGTCATCTCCTGTCGCGATTCCACTCTAGAGCACAATGTTCACATTCGGATCTTCCTCATGCCACTCAGACCTCATCATCTATAGGTTCTGAGTCGGGGGAGGCGGTAGCACTCCTTTGTTTTTATCCTAGCTATCAGTGTAGGACAATCTTCTATCTCATGATCAAACAAGTTGCAATACAAACATGAAGGGTGCGTTGGATTTGTGCAATCGCATGCATAATTTCCGAGCCCTCCACAATTGTAGCATATCAACTGTCCGCAACCTCTTCCAGGTCCTCCTCAACCTCAGCCTCATCCGTGCCCCTGAAATCCTGTTCGCGTCATTCCAGCATTTTGGTCAAGGGGCCGCATTTCGACCTAAACTCTGTAGGTGGTAGTTCTATCCATTATTAACTCATAGCTTCTACAAGTGCATTCATCGTGTCCCACTGATCTACAAAAGTTGCAGAACAACTGTTATGAATTTTGCGTATACTTTTGTAACAAGTGACAATTGTCCGTGGCATGTTTTTTTGCTATTCGACAAATCGCGCACCACAAAGCAAGTGTCGTGCTAGGTCTACTTGCGCTTCCAATCTTAAGGGAATCGGTCCTCCTCCTATGAGGTAATTTGTGAAAATCAGGCAATGGTCCTTGTCATGACCCTGAGCCTTGCATTTTACGCACCATACCTCTTCGCGCACTTCTGGTCGAGCTATCTTGTCCTATTTCAGACTCTGCATCTCAAGGCATATGTTCTTCAACTGTGCATGGATATGCTAAACTCCTAAGTTAGGATCCCACATCAGGGTCTCATGTAGCCTCATAGTAATCTCTAAGGCCTCCGCCTGAGTCGTTATCTTCTGTTGCGATAGCACACTTCTTAAATGTGGCATTAGCAAAGCTACAAACCACTCATGATGTTGTCCATCCGTCAGATTCATATTAGCTTCGCGAATCGTACATTTCAGCCTCTGATCCAGCTCCCAAGGAGTCTTGCCTGGTAGCATCGTGATCTCTTTGAATCCAATGATCGACTGTGCTTCAGAATTCGGCCTGCTAAATTCTCTATTTAGTGCTGCTTGGATATCCGCGATTCCCGCATTTGGATTATCATTGGAGTGCTTAATATACCAGGTCAGTGCGCAGTCATGCAGGGTGCTAACCAATGTCGCTTTCTTTCTATTGTCATCTGTAACACCTTGCGCTTCCCATACAGCCCTTACCACGAACCATAATTGGTCTGAATCCTCATTTCCCAAACCTTTGAACACATGAAACTTCGCTGTGCTTACCATATTGAATCGCGGTGGTGGTGGAAGTGGTACGAGTGAAGATGGAGGTGATGGTGGTGAAGTCGGTGGCGGTGTAGGTGGAGGTGGTATTTGCGGAATTCTTTGCCTTATCAGATGGATTGCACTTTGCGGTGAGACCTTTGCGAGCTCTTCCTCGTCCCCTCACGGAGATGAAATCAAGGGGCTAGTTTTTGGTCCCCTACTTCTTTCATTCCTGTAAGCTTTTCCACTTCGCGTAGCCCCAAACATCAAGATAACTGCATAACCCTATTTTCGCACAATAGCATTTTAATCCAAGTATTCAAAGACTTTACGTACTTACCTCGCAATTCTTTGAGAAAGCGTCGCTCTACCTCGATGTAGCTAACTAAGGTGTCAACCATGAACTCAATAATGAATCCTCCTATAATACGATCGAGCCAATGATCAACAGTGCGCACAATCTTATTCTCTGATGCTTCCAATATTCGCACTAACTTTGGGGTCCACACAATACGATTATCAAGTTTCCACCTTCCTTGGCTATCTGCTAGCTTCACGATCCACTTGTATAGCTCAGCAGGGAAGGACGCAAAGAAGATTTCGTGGATGTTCGTGTACAGGTAGCAGTCCAACCACTCTTCTTTTGAGAGTCGCGGGTTACTGTTCTCCTATGCTGCGAACTCGTGAATTCTTCTGTCCAACCAACCTTCAATTTCCTTCTCAGTTGGATTCCAATGATATGACATCAGACATCTCTATGCAGATTCCGATCCTGGCAACAGAACCATTTGTTGGCTTGATGGGGCCTGACCTAGGTTCGGATTTATTTAGCCAAACAAATCCCTACATTGCTAGCCCTTTCGGCATCAGCCTGCGAAGCGTGGACTAAAGTCTCACCCGAAGCAGTATGGGGGGATGCTGGAACCAAGTTTTTGTACCCTTGAGATGTATGTGGTGTCGATTTAGTCCAACTTTGCATATCTTCATGTATGTTACTTTGCGCACAGTTCTAACCTTCAATACCCTCACAATCTGTTATAATCGCCTTTTGCGCGGCCCTAACCAGGGGCTGAGAAGCTTTCACGTTGCTATGGCAGCAAACTGCACTATTTCCCCAATCTACACCGCAAATCTTACTTATCTTCTTACAGATGTTAGTCAACTTCGAGTAAACAAATATTATATCTTGTATTCACTTAATCAATACAATCATATATATTCGTGCATCATATAAACAATAGAAGTGCAATTTATACCCAATATTCAATGCATAAAACAAGAAATAAATACATAGAATAGATATGAAACTTCTCTTTATTAATAATTCCAACTGTTACAGACTCGACTCACCCTGCGCACTCAGCTGCAGGGGTCCGTGCACTCATTTGCGGACTACTAGGCCTTTGCGAACTCAGTTGCAGAGCCTTCTCCTACTCTACGACCCAAACTAGACTTTACACTTTCGTTCTTCCACTATGCTTCTATTCCGTGATTAGATTAGATTATTCTTTCATCCATTAGATTTTGTCTCCTTAGAGCCTTGCTCTATTTATACAATCCCATGGTTCGCAGATCGTGGGTATATCTCTACAGCCGACATTACATTAACAAAATTGAAGGCAGACAACCCTATGACTCTTTTACAAGCTACGCGCTCTGTGCCCACAAAATGCGGAGTCTTTACATCAGAGTTACAATTTTTGACCAAAATCTAGGCTCTAAGCCCCCAAACTTCCCTTGGGGGATCCCACGCCCAACATCCCTCCACCTGAAACCTCTAATATATTACTAATAATCAATTTTCGTAATTTGTTTAATTTCTAGAAAATCACTATAATAATTATTTAACATATAACTTTAATCATATAACATATACCTTGAATTAAATAATAAACCATTTATAATAAATTAAAATTTTATTAATCCCCTCACATTAATAATTCAAATATTATATAACATATAACCTTATTTTAAAATTAACCATGTATAATATTAGATAAAATTTTATCATATTAATCCCCTTACATTAATAATACAAATATTAATACATCATACTAATATTAGTATTATTATCAACACGATTAATCAATCTTAATATTAATTAAATTAATCAATATTAATATTAAAATCTTATATTCGCACTAGAATATTAATACATAATCTTATTAATTTATTTTATCACCTTCCCATTTATCAATTTAGGGTTTCCTTGTCAGTTCTTATCTTTTCTTACCCTTCCTTTACCTATATATCCGAAACTCCTATGTGATCAATCTTTCACATCTTTTTATCCTGATGATGAACCTCGTTAGTTGGTTCAAAAAGTCGGTTGACACAATTATATGTGATGAATCCGGAAATCAAATTGCAACAAGAAACTGGTTGCATAAGTCTCAAATCTGATGACATCCTTAAGGCTTGCCACAATGGGCCATGTGGAGGACATTTTGTCGATAAAAGAACTGCCTATAAAGTGCTCCATCAGGGGTACTATTGGCCTACACTATTAAAAGATGCAAAGAAGTATTTCAACAACTGTGATAGTTGCCAAAGGATGGGGAGCCAAATCGAGCAGATGAGAAACCCCTGCAACCCCAGGTGCTCGTCGAGCCATTTGAGTGATGGACCTTGGACTTTGTAGGGCCTATCTCACCCACGTAGCGAAAGAAAAGGTATATTTTGGTTTGTACATTATGTCACTAAATGTGTAGAAGCTAAATCATTATATTAGGCTAGTGAGAAATTTATAATTGATTTTCTTTTCGAAGATATTTTCACTCGCTTTGGTGTGCCTAAAGAAATAGTGATAGATCATGGAGCACAGTTCACATCAAAGGCAATGCAATCTCTTGTCCAATAATATCAAATCAAGCATAGAAAATCTATACCTTATCATCCGTAGGCGAATGGTCTGGTCGAGTCAACAAATAAAGTATTAGAAGCTATCCTAACCAAAATTGTGCAACTGCATCACACAGATCGGACAGACAAGCTTCTAGAATCATTATGGGCATATAGGACAGCTTGGCGAACCACCATAGGGTTCACACCCTATGAGTTGGTCTACGACAAGCAGGTCCTTCTTTCAATTGAGTTCCAAATTAATACCTTTAGGAGGGCAATGCAACTAGGCTTAGATTTGTCATAAGCTCAAAAGTAAAGGGTGTTACAACTCAACCAACAAGATGAGATCCGTCAGGATGCCATCCAACGTAATATTCTTGCTCAGGAGCAAAGAGCACAGTGGCATGATAAGTTCATTAGGAAAAAACACTTTAAACCAGACGATTGCGCCCTTCTTTTTATCCTAGATTTAAGAATTTCAAGGGAAAATTACTACACGTTGGTTGGGACCTATGAGATAGACCCAATTTTTGGAAATGGCTCAGTGAGGATAAAGGCAATCGATGAGGAGCAAGCACCTTTTGTCGTGAATGGATATAGGTTGAGATTATATCACAAGCCTTTGTCCAAAGAAAATTTTGTCCAAGATCATCTTCAACAAGCCAAGATGGAGGTGGTTAGCATGGGGTCCTCTTCTCCCTATGTAACCCCTACATGAATTTTCTTCCTCTTTCTATTAAATGTACATAAATAATAATAATAATAATAATAAAATATAAAAAAGAAAAAGAAAAAAATTGACCTAGTTATGAAAACTAGTTTCCATGGCATAGCTAGATCTGAGCTAGATTGAAAAATTGCTTGTTGGTTGGCTAGCTCATAATAAAATTGCAGAGCTATTTGATTGTTCTATTGCATCTTTCTTTTACTTTAAATCATTCATTTGTTCTCGTGTTAGATGATGTAGGATTCCTTAAGGCCTACATTCTGACAACTTTGCCTCCATCACCATCAACACATTATCTGGAGGTTCAAAGCTGGAGACTCTTTTTGGTACCTAGCGACCTGCATACATCAATGGCAGGGCTTCTTGTTGGTAGCATTGGGGATACCTCAATGCCTCATGCTCACTGGATCTTGCTCGACATTTGACATCAACACATTTGTTCATGCCTAACAAAATGTACCAGTGACACCTTGGCTCTCATTCACATGAACAATGAGCAGCCTCGCATTGGTTAATAGCAAACCTTATTGGTTGGTAATCTAGTGATTCCTCTGTGTTTGATTTCAACACAATTATTCGCGTAGCTAGTATTGGGCTGTGTATTGGGTTAAAGTGAAGACTCTTGTTTATGGTTCTATCATTTAGTCTGTGTTTCGAAGTGCGAATAAAAAGAGGGCAACCTACAAGGAAGTTAGAGCAATTTGATTGTCTCAAAAAGAGAGAGAGTCATGTACTCCTTCAACAACTGACATTTTCCTCATTACAGAGCTTGAAGCATGAACTATTTTAACTATCCATCTTTTATTTTATCATCTTTGCTACTACTATTTTGATCCAGCCATCACTCAATTTATCATGACAAAAGTTTTTTTTTTCATTATAGATTCATTATAAACACTATTGTCATTATTATTGTCTTCACTCGAAAATAGCATAACAAGTAAACCATAACATGATCATATTTATATGAGACATCAAATATAGAATATTCTAATACGACGCTGAAAATAAAATTTAGTCTAAACATCGCATGGTCTAATAGTCTCGCTTTTCTTAGGCCGCTGAGGGATGAGGATGAGAACCGGGAAGATGATGAGGACTCTGAGGAAGTGGGGGAGCGACAGGCGGGTGGTCGACGAGGGAGGAGACGGGGAATGCGCGGGCAGAAGAAGGATTTTGTCAGTCAGAGAGGCAGAGGGGGTCCGAGCGGACGAGGAGGTAGAGGGGGCAGGACTGAAAGAGCTGAGGTTGAGGAAGGGACTGCTAGTGAGGACAGAGGTAGGAAGAGAGGTAAAAGGGATATGAAAAAGAAATTGCAGGAGGCAGAAGAGGCTTATTATCAAAACACCAACCCAAATATTCGAAGGATTATTGACCATCTGGAAGAGGAAGCTATGCAGGAACATTCAGGGTCAGAAATGGAAGATTGGGAGTCGTATTTGCCTGATCCAGGACACACAAGAGGGAGGATGACATTATATAAACAATCTTTGCATGTCTATTGGGGCATGAAAAGATTATTAGCTAAAGCACTCGAACAGGTAGCCATGGAAATGGTAGAATTAGCTCAAGGTATACCTGTCATGAAGAAGGAGCTGAAAAACATTCAAGTTACCTTAATGATGCAAGAGAGGAAGATGGATGAAATCATGAAGTTACTTCAGGCAAATGGTCTGGGTGTCAAGACTGAGAACGAGGCCAATCTGGAGACCAGGACTTAGTAGCAGATGGAGCAGCTAAAAGGAGGTTTTTTGCTTTCAGTTTTGTTTAGATATGCTAGTTATTGATGACTCAAAAGACTCTTATTTTGACTGTAGTACGCATAGATGGATATATAGCATGGGTAGAAAGACTGATGGTATTCTATTTTTGGATGGCTGTTAAAAATTTCAGGTGGTCAAGAAACCCGGTTTCCCTTCGGGGCGGGGTGCGACCTGTCCATATGTATCTGCTTTTTATTTTACAGTAATAGAAATGAAGAATCTCGTCTTAGCTTACAAAAAAAAAATAGTCTCGCTTTTCTTAGGCCAAACAGTGATTTTTTGTTAGTCTACCAAAAACAAAGGAAATTATTTATAATAAAAAGAAAAAAACACTATGCGTGAGCATTTGATCTTTACCTGTTCCTAAGGCAACCCGTTATCCCAAGTCATTCTTATATTTTAAAATTCATTTATATTCCTATACCCCATATTCCATATCCTAAATCCTACCTTCTAAAACCCAAATTTCCCCTGATTCTCATATTTCACATTTTTATATACTGCAGGGCCCACATATGACATTGAGCCTCCTCTAATGCCCTCTTACGTATCTCATTACTTTATCCATGCAATTCGTTGATTGCTCATACCTTATGTTCTGAACTTCAACCTTTAATGATTACATGAGATAATATGCATGCTGGCCACCTGTCTGTCCAATACCATTATATGATTACAACAGTAGTTTTTTTCAACCCCAAGACTGAGTTTGATTATTTCATTTGCTCCTGTCCCTTATCCACTATAATGGAGCTCTCTATTTCCAGTCATAGTCATATACGATCAGCTGATTTGTTTGCTTTGATAGTATCTCCACGGTCCTCGGGAGTATCACTCGAATCATTACGGGGAGTGTACAATTGGTTGTCATATTTCCAATCGAATTACACGCAGACTCCACATTTGAATTTGGATGGTGAGATCTCTGGGCCGTACGTAAATTTTGTAACTTTTTTTTAAATTGTAATATCAAATTAAGTATGTTGTATGTTTAAAGTTCCCAAGTTCTGTCAGTGTTTGCTCTGAAGTTCAATTTTCAAATTCTCTGTTCGAAGCCTTTGATCTTGATTGTGTTAAAATTGGCATTTGAAGTTTTGGAGTTTTGGAGATTTTGTTGACGGAATCTGGGGAAAAAATTGAGGTTAAATCTTGATTTGTATTATTTAAAATGGTTTTTTAACTGCATATTTGGATTCACACGCTGAAAAATCCCAGTTGATTGTGCAGAAACTAACTATCAAACTTGAGATTCCAGTAAATTGCTGCCAGATTTTGACCAGAAAAACCTATAAAAAAATCTTCCAACAAAATAACTAATTGGTTTCAATTGATGGTTTCAATTGATACAGAGGGGCTAAAGTTTTATTTGGCCGTTCATTTGATACAGATTTCCAGTCATAGTCATATTCGATCAGCTTATTGTTTGGTATGGTAGTATCTCAACGGTCCTTGGGAGTATCACTCGCATCATTAAGGGGAGTGTACACTTGGTTTTCATATTTCTAATCTAATTGCCACGCAGACTCCAGTTTGACTTTTGATTTCTATTCGTGAGATCTCTGGGACATACATAAATTTTTAAATGGTCATATGATACTGGTAGCAACTTTTGTGGGTTGTGGGGTCTGTCTCAAATTAAGTCTACTGTGTGTTTACAGTTCCCAAGTTCTGTCAGCGTTTCCAACTCTGAAAGCTCAATTTTGAAGTTCTCTGTTCAAAGACTCTACTCTTGATTTTGTTCGAATTGGCATTTCAATTGACACAGAGGGGGTAAAGTTTTGTTTGCTGGCAGAATGGTTGTAGATAGGCACGAACCAAGCTCTCAGTGGGCTCCTGAGGCCATCCCTGAGTATTAACTGTATTTGGCAGTTCAATTGATATAGAGGGGGATAAAGTTTTGTTTGCTGGCAGAATGGTTGTAGATAGGCACGAACCAAGCTCTCATGAGGCACCGAACCAAGCTCTCATGATGACCAAGTGGCATTGCAGTTTATTTTAATGGACGCAGAGTTAAGGTTGGTGAACTGGAATTTGAAGTCACAGAGGATACAGTGCCTAGGGTTACTGGTCTTCCTCAAACAGGGGAGAGATGGTGGAAGAAGCTTCCGCTTAAATCTCAGGTCTGCAATCAATTTTTAAAGCGCAGATACAAGAATATTAATTGGTCAAAAGGCGTCCCCAGGGTGTGGCTGAAGGATGAGTGGAGGATTTTGCTGGCCATTTTGCAGAGATTCATCACTTTTGAGGGCGGATATGCTTATACCTTTCAATACCATATTAGAATACTCAAGCATTTTGAATATGACGATTTAATCAATTTCCCTTACTATTTGTGGCAAAGCCTATGCAAAATGGCTATGTTAGTCCAGAGAAATGTTAGAAACCCTAAAGGCAGCCTATATCACTATGGGCTGATCAAATTATTGATTGTAGAGGAGTTACAGAAAAAGAACAGTACATGGGATGCTTTTCTAGAGGGAAATTTGACCATTAATTCCATACCTGAGGTAGAAGAAGCAAACAAATTCATGGTGGATGAGGGAGGACAGAACTCTCAAAATGAACATTTGGACTCTCCAATGGCTGAAATCCCTCCTCGAGTGAGGAAGCCCAGGAAAACGAGAGCAGTTGAGGAATCTCGAGATAAACCTCCTCTGATCATACTCCTACCTAGTAGGAGAATCACTAGAAATATGACTCGACTTCAATCTAGGAGAAGCAATCTTCAGGAAAAAGAATCTGAACCGGAAAGAGATATTTCTAAGGCAGCAAGTAGGCAGCACCGTATTCCTTTGGACGCTGACCTGGAAGATAATGGCCCTCACAATGGATATTTCAATTCTGCAGAACCTCAGGAAAGGCAAAATAAGTTTTCTCCTGAACCTACTTGGTCACATGATTCTCGAGGCTCAGAGATGCTTCTAGGAGGTCCTAAACAGTTCTCTTTCTCCCTGGCAGGAGACAAAGAAGGAAACCTAGAGGCCCCTAGACCTCCAAGCCCAACAGTTCCTAATCTTCCTGAAGAAGAGCCTGAAGGTTCTATAACAGAATACACTATCAAAAATCAAATGGAGTCGAAGATGAGGAAAAGACTCAGAAAATTAAAAGGCTCAAGCAAGAGATGTTGGAACTGATGATCCTTAATAGATGCATAAAAAGTGACAATAAACAATTAAAGAAGCAAAGCAAAAAGTATCAAGAGGAGATAAGAAAATTGAAGGAAGATAACAAGAAGACAAACAGGCAGATGAGGAAAATGTTTACTTCTGGGCAAGAAAAAAGAATGAGGGCCAGCACTACAGGTTCTGGGCTGAGTATCTTAGTGGAGGCAACTAGACTTTCATAGCCCTCTCTGGTGACTCGCAGTTTTGGTGATTCTTTTTTCATGAGAGCATGCAAAACCCTCGGTTAGGGAGAACGTTGAACCTTTATTTTGGGATATTTTTGTGATCCTAAATCTACTATTTTGCTTCTCAAAACCCTTTATAACATCACACTTCAGTCTTCATTTTCCACCAAATACTTAACATTTGACTCCAACTCTATGATCTCATGCCTAAGATAAATATATCCTTTTCAATATTTATTTCCTAAAGTTTTCGGTTTGATTAATTAGAATTTGAGAATATTCTTTACCTATGAAGAAATATTATCCTTATGTTGTTGTAGCCTTTTGATTAAGTACGTGCATTCACATGAAATGGTCAAGACTATTCAGCCAGTTCGACAAGATCTTCTATGGAGCCTTCCATTCAATGCTTAGCGATATCTACAAGGGAAATTTGCCAAAGACACCAGGATCCGAGTTTGGCTTGATAGAGATATGCATCGAAGGCACTCTTCCAGATTTTTGTTTAAATTTGTGTTTTCAAGTAACTAGTTTTGAAAAACCAAGACAGTATATCACCCTCTGATCCTAGAGATCAGACGGCATATCTTATCCATTAGACAGTAGTATTCTATATATTATGTCTCACAAAGTTACAAACCTTGTAAAACACTAAGTGTGTTAAGCCTGGAGCGAGATTGCATTACTTCTGAATTTGTACAAGACTGATATACTCTATTTTGTGGCTGTATTTTGAAGTGTGGCTGTGCAACTATTCTCTTAGGATAATACTTCTGAATTTGTACAAGACTTGTGTACTCTGAATTTGTACAAGACTTGTCTACTCTGTTTTATGGCTGTATTTTGAAGTGTGATTGCGCAACTATTCTCTTAAGTTAATGAATTATCTTGTTGAAGTGCTGGTACCTCTGGGTGTGATCGTAGCTTTGTAGGCTTCTCCTTCTGGATTGGCAAGGGCCCACCATTCCAGTGGAGAAGTTCTGTATCCTCTTCTGTGATTGATTTTGTTTTTGGTTTGAATGAGATCTCATTTAATATGATAGTTTAGGTGTTTCATGTAACCAAGATTTGATTTCATTATTAATGCTCTTCGATGAATGGTTAAAGATCTTTGTTTATGGTGTATGTTAAGTAGTTTCCATTCAAGTTTTGTGGTGACTTCTTTTATCAATACAAACCCTATTGAACTCCAAACAAATTGCAGTATTGCTGAGGTAGTTTCAAACTGTCATTTTTCTGAATTAAACACAACTAGTTGTCGTCATTTATGGAAATGTTATTGAATTACCAATTGAACTCTTGAAGCTGGCATTGCAAGTAGCTTCTTGTTAAAATTCTGAATTCAGATTGTCACATATTTAACACTGAATACTGTGGTATTAGCTCTGGAAAATTGATCTATATACGCATCTGTGTTTTGGGTATAACGTTGTTTAGGGATAGGGTATAAAGCCCCTTCCTTTTGTCTGCATTCTTCCACGTCGTCAATATAAATTGTGCCCATTTTGGAAGCCCTAGAACAGAGAAGTAACATATCAGCCCACAAGTATGGTGAGATTGTCATTTAAAACAACCTTTATGAGCTCTTGCAATCCCACGTTATTCACAAATTTGTGTTGTAATTTCAGCAGTATTTACTCATTGACAGAGCTAATCCGATTATATTAGATTTTCTTTCTCCACAAGCTGATAAGACTGTTGGAATGTGTTGTACGTTAAGAGTTCTTTAAAGATCACCACACAGGTCCTTCCATAAAAATTCATAAAAACCCCCTATAATTCTGTTCCATTTTGGAGGTTGTATTGATAATTTTATATTTACAACAGTGATCTGAAGTTTTTAACTGGCAATGTTAACTTAATACCTATAGCAGAACTTGTTCCATTCATTGTTATACCAGTGCTGAAGTGTGAACTCAAAGTATTTGCCTTTATCCATGAGCATTAGAGTTTACCTTGTAGTTTAGGGCTAAAGTCATCACAGCTGCAATTAGGGTTGCAACGCTAATACACAAGCCATGACTGCATTGCTGCTATGTGAATTAAGATTGCAGAGATAAAATTAGGGTTTTTGTAGATTAATTAGGGTTTTGTGGTTGGTGCATGAATTAGGGTTTGCATAAATTAGGGCAGTTCAAGCGTAGATTAGGGTTTGTGTTGTTTGTAAGGGTTCTCTGCATAGTGTGTCAACATTCTTCCTTCTTTTTGAAAGCTTGTGTGTTTTAGGTTAGTTGGGAGCAACTTGACAAATGCAGCCAAGAACTCTTGTTCTCTCAAAAGAATTGGTCATCCCCCATACAACCACACTTGACTGGTGTTGGAAGGCTTATAGTGGGAGCAACTTGACAAGTGCAGCCAAGAACTCTTGTTCTCTCAAAAGAATTGGTCATCTTCCATACAACCACACTTGACTGGTGTTGGAAGGCTTATAATGGGGTTGACCAAAGAAAAAATCTGGGATGTACAAGGGAATAATGAAGCAACCATGAACTCCAGCAAGTGATACTGCTGCACAGGGAATAGAGTTGCTAAGTGCATCTACTAATGAGCCTCCTAGGTAGAGTTATCTGCTTGCATTCATTTCTAAATTATTTCTGTTGCTTTGATCCTTTTCAGGTCTGATATAGCAATCAAGTAAGGCTGAAGTGACTTGATGATTGCCCCTTGTCAGGTTTCACTTCTTCTTATTGCATTTTAAGCCAGTTTGTTTGCTGAATTGTTATTTGATTTTAATTGCTAGTTGATTTGCAAAGTTTTGTTTAGGTTTTTAAATCTGCTTTCGTTGCTTGCACACAGATCACAAGTTTACATCCTGGATTGACAATTAGGATATCTTAATCACTATTAATTTTACCCAACATCTTCCATCAAAGGCAATGAAATAAATAATATATGCTTACTGTAATGTCTTCGAGAAACCTTAGGGGCCTCCTCCCATGTAGGCCATTCAACATTCTATTGAACCCATTTTTGACTCTTCGCTAACTAATCAATCTCTCTATTAAACTACCTTCATGGAGAGCGTTGGTTTAGAGAAACAACTAGCCCAACTAATCAATCTGGGTAAGATTCAATGCAACACGTCTCCTTAGGGATTCCAAAATTCATTAGTTACAAAAAATGGGGATGAGTGGTGGTTATGTAAAAACAAGGATGCACTCAAAATAATCACAGTTAAATATAGTTGACCTCTTTCCTGGATTGAATCTTGATAAGCTTATTGATTAGCTGCAAGAGGCAAACCACTTGAGTAGGCCCTAAGCAGCCATCAAGTTTGCATGGTTGTTAGTGGCAGTTGGAAAACAACCTTCAAAACTATGTTTAAGCTCTTCAAGTGGCTAGTCATGGCCTTCATTGTCACTAATGATTCTGCCACCTTTATACATATAACCAACTTCATCTTCGGACCTTACCTTGAGAACTTTGTCAGCATACGTTGATGACATCTTGGTTTACAAACCAACATGGAAGAATAATTTGCAGAACTAAGACTGTGTTGAATCATCTATCACAACACCTACTCAAAAACAAAATTTAAAAAGTGTTTCTTTCAACAAGATTCCATTTCGTACCATTGATTTCTAAGTGGCTCTAAGGGAATACATGTAGATCCTGAGAAAATCAACTGCTCAAACAGCATACATGTAGATCCTGAGAAAATCAACTGCTCAAACAGCAGCCTAAATCCACTAATAGAAATGAGGTAAAGCGTTTCTTGGGAAGCATCAACTTCTATGTGATATTCAATAACCACTACTCTTCTACTTTTCATCTTCTTAAGCAAATCATTCCAATAGGTGGTTGAGCTGAAAAATATTTTTAGCATCTCAAAGACATCCAATACTCAGAAGCACTTGCACTCTGATGTTAAAAAGCCATTTGAATTAAGAGACAAATTCCTCATAATTTTCCATAGGTGTCGTTCTTAAGTAGGGAGAGCATCCCATGGTTTATCACTTTGAAGCTCTGTTCCATGCCAAGCTAGGTTATGCTGCATATGCTAAGGAATTTTTTCATAGTTTAAACAATTAAACATTGGTGGCACTTTTTCCTCGGAAAAATAAAATATTCTACATACAAACCATCAACCATTGAAATTCTGCAATTCGTCAATTCAAAAACATATCCATACAGAACAGGCATAATGTCTCCAATAATTACGTCATTATCTAATACCAGAATGGATCCAAAGACAAGATAATAAACTCTATACGTTCTCAGCCATCCCCATAGGGATACTTGTTAGCAGATTAGACATCATATGCAGTAATTATGATGACTAAAAACTGGTTTATCCTACTTATCCATATTTTGTACTCATTATGCAGAACTTACCTTTCCTGTATTATACTCTTCAATAACTTATTGTACAAATTGAATTAGTCATGTGTGTTAGTTGGTTCTAAATAAACTAAAAGAGTCTCATTCCTTCTCCTTGGAAGACACCTTTCAATCTACGAGGCTCTTCAATTCCTTCTGCAACATATTGCCCAATCATGCCCACTCATGGAATATTAATGACTATATATATCAGTGTTCTCATTGTAGCTAGCCTGTGCGTTCCAATCAAAAGCTTGGCATGCGTTAGCATCTACCAGCGCCATCTTAACCATCGGAATCTAGTTCAGTGAATATCATTGCTGGAAAGTCTATGAACCAACGTAAACATGATTATATCTTCATAATAGTGTGTTGTTTTTTGCAACAGGTTGTCTCGATTCCCTACAACAATAACAATGATGCACCAAAAGCTGCAATACTAATCTTCCAACAAATTTGGATACACTTCAGGTTGCTTCTCATGATCAATCCGAAGCAGGGATCCAAATTCCTCATCCACACAGTCAAAAAATGCTTGCCTTTCAGTTGGAATTCCCTATGCTTTTTAGTCTTAGACTGACGAACATATTGAGATCATTAATAAGATAATTGTGCACAACTTATGCTTAAATCATCAATCCAACAAGCATTGGGACAAATATCTCCATGTCATTCAACAAAGTTATGTTAGAGTACCACATGTTTGCATTGATCATTCAACTACTAAGATGTTTTACAAGTTTCAACCCCTTGTGTCGCATGAGCAAGTGTCCCTCTTTGCCCCTTGCACATCACATGAGCAGATAGAGTAGGACAAAAACACTGCCTTCATAGAGCTCTTGTTGCAAGGTTGAGCCAAGATTTCTTGTGCATTTTTTTTATTATCAAGCCCCTCTAAGTGTGTAGTACATGGCACATTTGTGTTATTTCAAGTTGACTTCACCACTCGTGCACTTATTACACCTACTACGAGGCATGCTATGTTGCATTTGATTTGCATTGATTGCTATTAGTTTGGGCATTAACCACAATTTTTTGGCCAATTCTCCTAAGCAGGCTTCCAAGGGAGCAGCTCCCCCTTCAAATCGCTCCCACAAAAAAAAATTGCTCCCTGGTTTTTCCACAAAAAAATTGTCACAAAGATGTTCCAAAATACAAAAAAAAAATCAAAGAAACAAGAGTTTTTGAGTAAGACAGGCTAATATTCATGCTTATGGCCCTAGTATTGATATGCAATTCATGGTAATGTTAAATTTTTGAAGTAAAAATGACATTCTCCTTTATCTTTCATTTTCATCCTTTTACTTAAATTTTTAACATTACCATAAAATGACTAGGGATGTTTGAGAGTGGTTCCAACCTCATTGGATTTCATATGTAGAAAGTAGAATTTTAGTTCTTACTCAAGATCTAGCAGACTTGTCAGTTTTTCAGGATTTCAAGATTGGGGGGATTACAATATTTCCATTGGATTTTGTCAGGGACTAGGGTATGGGACTCCTATTTAATCAAGAGCACCAAGCCCTCTATGTACCTTGATGTTAGTGACATTGATTGTCGAACTCCTCAATCATGACCCTACTAAAAATGTACTCATCACTCAAACAAAATCTTGACTTGACATCTTACATTTTTTCTATCTTATGTTAATTGCTTAGAGAGTGATCTTAATGACAAAGATCCCAAGATAGGCAATGATTTTGATGATATGTAGCTATTTGTTGTAGCATGATTTTTTTGGATGATAGAGGCCATTTAGAGCCTATTTGTTGATGTATTTACTATTTTCGGTTTAGAGATAGATTGCACTTTGTGCTATTTTGGTTATGTGCATGTTTACATGCTATATAAATGAGAACTTGTAACTTGTGGACGTGGTTGATGAAGCTTATAACTTCTACATGATAATCCATGTTTTTATGTTTTTTATATCTAATTATCATTCTACATGCTTTTTTTGACATATAAGCATCAAAATATATAAAAATTCACCCCTGACCCAGGAGCTTTTGAAAATGTCGCTGCCCGCTCCTGCTCCCAAGTAACCTTGCTCCTAAGGGTTACATTAGGCATCAGTTTTTTATTTTATTTTTTCCCAATATTTAAGTGCATTTATCTATAAAAATTCCCTTTTGATTCTCTCCCAACCTAGGAGCTTTTGAAAATGTCGCTGTCAGCTCTTGCTCCCAAGTAACCTTGCTCCTAAGGGTTATATTAGGCATCAGTTTTTTATTTTATTTTTTCCCAATATTCAAGTGCATTTATCTCTCACGCTATTGGTTGATCAACTGGGGGTCTTATTTGGGAGCCGGAAATAGCCATCTTGGGATAGAGTAAAATTCCATATTTCCAACCTCCTCTTCTAAAAGATGTAGTTCTAAATATCAAAACAAGGACCACCAAAAATATGTAGACTTCAATAATCTACTCTATAGAAAATCAAGCGTCTCTTTCCAGGTTGAGTGGATCTTACAATACACATTTAAGCATGGGCTTCCCTATTTATGACGGAAATGAAGGAATTCATGTTAAGCAAGGATTATATGGTACATGAATTTTATTGTATATCTCAAGTGTGAAATGAAGGAATTCATGTTAAGCAAGGATTATATGGTACATGAATTTTATTGTATATCTCAAGTGTATAATCTAGCAGTTTCTCTTGTAGTGGTTTGTCCCTAGTGAGATGCTTTGGTAGACATTGACATCTAGCATGTTTGTAATTCCTACATCTATATGGCACCTTAGATTTGTAACCTGCTTAGAGATACTTGACAGCGTCTTTTATTGTCATTCTTCTAAGAGAGGCTTTCACCTTTAAAGTCTTTCCATTCTTTCCCTCGAGTGCAAATTTCTGTTTCGAGTGTCCATAAAAACCTAAAGTTAATGAAAATATCATCTTGTGTTTTTTGAGCAAGTTTTTCACCTTTACATTTTACAATCTATATCTTCGGTTTGCTCATCTTGCTTCATCTTTTCCTTAATCACTTAATAAACATTGTAGAAAAGTATTCGTTGTAATTGTCACACTAAGCTTCCTGGGAGATTTTGCTGTCAAATTCTCAGCCAAAGCTGGAAATATTTTTGAAGTATCTAAACTTTTCATTTATTGTTAAGAAAAACAGTGGCCATTCTACTAGATGCATCATCAATGGATGTAACAAAGTACCTTGCACCAGCATGCCATATAGTTTGCAGTGACTCACATATGTTGCTGTCTATATGAATCAATTGAAGAAGTCCTTTAAAAAGGAATTGTCCTAATGATGCCTACCATAAAAGTAATTTATAGACAACTACAACTTTATGATGAATCCACATCCCACCCATAAGCAAGTTTTCCTCCTCATCTCTTCTAGTTGCTACATAGATGGCCCAATCTACAGTGTCACAACTTTACATTACTTAACCAACTTGTCGAGACTCGAGACTAACATGACCTTCTATGGGAATAGTATTATAGGTTATTTGCTTGTGTTCTTTGTACAACCTGTTGTCATTGAGCATACCTTAGAGCACAAACATCAATATTGAACTTAATTTTCAATCCAAAATATACAAATTCTTCTTAAAGGAAGAAGCGTTAAGATTTAACTGCACCAGCAGCTGTGTATAATCAAGTAACAATGTTTCAACTGCATGAGAAATTAATACAGTATAGTTTGAAACTGGGTGAATAAATTGATATAGGAATCTCAAGCCAAATAACTTAAATGTAGATTACACTTAAGGACCTAGAAAGTAATTTTGGATGCTGTCGGCTACGACAACAAAGCTAGTGGTGGATAGAGAGAATCGGATTGGTTGTTAAAGCATCAAAAGTCTTACAAACCAACTGGTCTTAATTCTCCCATTAAACTCGCAGCAGACAGATTGGGCTCCACCTGCATTTAGTTTGCCTAAAGTATGTACTGTTTTGTATTGGGATCTTCAAAGTTATTTAAGATACTATGTAAGAAAAAAAATTGACTTTTTGTGGCGGGCCCTTCCCATTACACAGAAGAAGAAGTAGAAAACATAAGTAGTTATTGCAGAGTCAAGAAAGGAACCTGCCCAAGGATTCAAACCAGGCATCCAATAACTGAACATGGCACCTCATTCTTTGTTTACACTTTTCAGCGAGAATACTTATGGGAAGGATAATAAATTTAAAGGTAATTAGGCGTGTGGACCAAAGAAACCGGAGCTTTTTTTTTATAAGGTTCAGTATCAATGTAAAATTGTAAATATATTTTCAATATAAAAGTTTTAATAAAGTTTATAAATTTGAATTCTCTTCTAGAATGATATATTATGACATAAAGAGCTTTTCATAGACTAGGGAGTGAGTTGGCATCCTTTATACTTTGAACTCTTGTTTAAGCCTGACTTCCAAATTAATTTTCTTGGTATGTTTGAAGTCATTGTCACGAAAATGTGCATCCCCACAAGAAGAAATTAGACTGAATTGTGGACATCTTGAAATCATGTCAAATAAAAGACCAAAAAAGGCTTTAGATTCGGAGTCCAATTTTCTGAATGTACTCAGCGTTATTATTAATCAATAGTTTGAAAGGTCAAATGCTTTGATTGGAGCCGTGAGAATGTATTGGCTCCCTCATGTTGATATAATCATAAAATACATTTTTACAAGATGCGAACATCTGATATTAGGACTGAGAAGTGACTCTTTTCAACTCGCGTGTATTTTCATCGCTGAACTTGAATTCTGAGCGTAAAAGGCCTTTAACACAGAACGATATGCCAGTAACTCCATCTCATGTGTTTTTATCCTTTGCTCCATGGCTTCTGCCGAATCTCCACGCGTAAACCTTTTGACATTATCGCATTTTCCATTTTGAATGCCACTGAATGTTCCATCTCTTCTGTCATCATGGACACACGGTCTTTTGATTCGTTTCGAAGGACAGGCAGGAGAATTCGATTCAACATTCTTTAATCCATTGAATGTTCTATCTCTTCTGTCATCAGGGACATACGGTCTTTTGACTCCTTTCAAAGGACGGGCTTCAACATTCTTTAATCCATTTCTAAAAGTCTTGGACCCCCATGAATCTTTGAAAACTCGCTTAGCATTAAGGAAATTTGACTATTCTTGAGTTTTCTGTGGTACCTTCGTTCCTACCAAGCCACATGGTCTTTTCTGCTTGTTCACTTCTTCTTCAGGTTGCTCTTGGGATTTGCATATCCCCATAACATGATGCAACAGAAGATTGTTCACTATTTTCAGCCAAGGGACAGTTTCCATCATAGATGACATCACTTGAGTGATACAATACACAGGAAAGAACACATTAGCCATTGTGTTATGGAGGGACTCAAGGTCCTCCTAAGTTCACTAGAAAACATAATAATACAAGTTCTGAGATAGAATTATTAAAAGTAGGAAAACTTTGTAGTGGGTTAAATTTTTGGAATTAAATTACCATCTCTCCTACACTGCACAAATAGTTGAAGTGAATTACATTCACCTTACAAGGCAAGGATTAATGCTTATCCACAGTAAGCATAATCAACCATACTTGTATGCTTGATGCCGAATCAACCATACTTGTATGCTTGATGCCGATTGTGTACATAGATGTAACTGAGTTTCAAATTTGTGAGAATGGACAATATCTCTAGAGAATTCAACTCGAAAGAAAATGTATTACATATTTCAAAGTTCTCTAGAAAGTTTGAAACTAGGGTGAAAAAGTAAATAGGCATTGACTTTGTAAAATTTAGGGTTCAAATGCAACTTCAAACTTTATCATTATTAGACAAATAAAGAAGTTTACACCAATTCATTCATACAAGGGATGATATATTAGACCCTCTGATGCAGGAGAATTTGGCTGACAGGGCAAAGACAACAGTGAAGGTGATATGGTCTCTGAAGGGGACGAAGGAGTTAATTCACTGAATGGATAGCGTACTTGTTTTTTTTATTATTTCCTTCTTTTATTTAGTTGCCTAAGTTAATGTAGTAAATTGTAATTAAGAACAGTAGGAATTAGTTAGAGTCATTGTTTCCAGACAGTTAATTTTCTGTTATAAAAACATGAAAATAAAATATGCTAGACGACCATGAAAAGTTCAGTATGAGGAATAACTGTTGTAGCCAATTGAACATAACTAACAACAGTTAGTGACAGTTTGAGAACACTGATATTAAAAAGAGGGACAAAGCATAATGTAAGGGTTCGACTGACAGAGAAATAAAAAGGAGAAAAATATAAATTTTTCTATGCACATTCATCCCTACAACGTCCCAAACACTGTGTATAATAATTTGTGTAAAATTACTTCGTGGAGATTGTTGTTATACAACTACAGGTTATAAAACGAAAGAGGAGATAATCGAAACCAGAGGAGAAGTGACAACGCCCAGATTACAGGTGGACTCAACCAAACAATCAGACATAAAATCATTTATGTGAAGAAACGATACGAAGTCGGAAATTGCAAGTCCAGATAAGCAAACAAATTCTGTAAACACCAGGTATGCGAATTTATAAATATAGTCCAAATCAGTTCCAGAGTTGAATTCATAGAAAACATAAATACAGTCATCCCATTCTTTGCTCATTTACATTCTGTTCGAAACAAAGGAACGAACCTAGTTCATAAATATATGACTCATACTTATAACAAGCGGAAGCCAAACCCCATAGTCCTCAACTCATTACCATAACCCAACGACAGTGACAAACTACAGAAGAATCAAATACAGACATCAGCTCGAAGGCCAAAGATATACTGACTCTACAGTTGTAACACTAAATCCAAGCGAAAACAACTAACGAAGAGAACGACACTACCCGTGGTCAATTGGAACGACCGAGTTTCCATGCGTCGAAACCCTCGGGTGGCTCTACCTGCAAAGAGAAACAACAAATGAAATGAGTTCTTGTGAAATGGAACAAAGGGGAATCGAAAGTTGAAGAAAACAACTAATACATATCTGGTTACCTGATGGAGGCAAGCCATAATTGCAACCACTCCTCCAGGTTTTTCCCTGCTCACGAGGAGCCGAAGACGTTAGACAACTGAGAAAAAAGGAGCACATTTATCCAACATAGAACAAGGGACTTACCCAGATAAATTGGCGGAGGAACCGAAGGAATTCGCCACCTCAGTTCTGCCGGCTCGTAGAGGAATTGAACTCGGAGCTGGAGAAACATTACCATGAACAACGCAACCAACAACCGACTGTAAGACTTGTGGAAAGCACATATAACAAACCGAGACAAGGATGCACAGAGACGGAGACATACCAAGTTGGATACCAAGCATACCATAACAGTCGACATTCGAGAAGGAGACCACGAAGGGAGCAAACCTTACCAGGGTTTCAAACCTTGCCGGACGAATGGAAAAACTTCCAGGTCGAGTCCCGAACTAGTAAAGCAAGACAGCAAAAACGAAACCCACATTGAAGCTGCGAAGACCACCAAGAGCACACAGCTCAGAGAATCAGGCGAACAAACCATAAACAAAAACGAAATCCACAGTGAAGTTGCGAGAGGCCGCCGAGAGCACACAACACAAACGACCGAGAGAATAACGAATGAACCGAATGAGCGCGAAGGTGGTGAAACCCTATACCAAGGCGGGCTCGTGGAATCCCAAGGAGGGACAGATGTCCAACACACAAAAACCATCGTACTAATCACCATAACCCTCATTTAATTCAACGTGGTTAAACAATTTGCATATATCAAAAAAATCTCTGTTAAACATTATTATCTGTTTGTACACCCACCAAGTGGAACGCGTTGACGGCGGGATCACGTGGGCTGGCCCCATCAAGTGGTATCAGAGCAGGAAGTTGAAAAAAAAAGGGAGATGGAGGTTCAAAGACGAGGACGTGGAAGAGGTGTGCACAGAGTAGCAGACGAGGGCTTGAGGGAAGAATTGAGGGCCATTACTGCTCGCTTGGAAGCAGTGGAGGCAGGAAGGAGAAGAGACCTAGAACTTGGGGATGACAGTGAAGAAGAGGCAGTAACTGCTACAGACGGATCAAAAGAAGAAGCCCCAAAGTTAAGACTGTTGAGATCGGTACTGTTAGCCAGCAGCAAACCCAAACCTGAGATCCCTAACTATGATGGTAGTCTATCCGCAGATGTTCTGCTGGATTGGGTAAGTGAGTTAGATAAGTATTTTGAAAACGAAGAGATCAGTGAGGACAAAAGAGTCAAATTTGCTGCAACCAAGTTAAAAGGACACGCTGCTTTATGGTGGGATAGTGTCCAAGCGGACAGGAAAAGGATGAACAAGCTACCGATAAGGAAGTGGCCAAGGATGGTGGCAAAACTGAAAGGCAGATTTTTGCCTAAAGACTATCAGGTTGAGCTTTATTGACGGGTGCAGAATTTAAGACAGAAAGTTATGACCGTAAAGGAATACACAGAGGAGTTTTATCGTGTAAACTTGCGGGCTGGTTATACTGATGATACTCCAGAGAAGACAACGAGATACGTGAATGGCTTGAGGCTGGAAATACTAGATGAGATCAGTATTCTCTCTCCACGGAATATAGAAGAAGCCTTTCAGAGGTCGTAAAGGCTGAAGAAAAGATTAACAGGAAATAGAATAACAGGAGAGGACGAGGAAATAGCAGAGGATGAGGACAGTTCTATGGTAGAGGGAGAACTACCACTAACAGCGAAGAAGGCAGCAGCTCTAGAGCTTCAGGGACAACAGAGAAGGGAGATAGCACCAGAGGAGGTCGGCCATATCAACGGGGAAGAGGAAATGGTCGTGGAAGGGGGACTAATGTCCAGTGCTACAGGTGCCATAAGTGGGGGCACAGATCCTTCGAATACCCAGAAGCTGAGTACGCTGGCCAGAGGGGAGCATTTGTTGCGCAGCCTGAGGAAGCTGAAGCACAGCCCCGGGAGGTAGAAAATGTGGCAGAAATAGGAGAGGCTTTAGTTTTAAACAAAACATTGTTGAAGCCAGCCAAGGAGACGACT
Source organism: Pinus tabuliformis (assembly GCA_031772625.1). NCBI lineage: Eukaryota > Viridiplantae > Streptophyta > Pinopsida > Pinales > Pinaceae > Pinus > Pinus tabuliformis. Next base: position 277,910,295 of record CM062809.1, on the reverse strand, counting down.
GAGTAGACCCAATGGAAGGCACTGTTCCGAACAGTTTGCAAATCACATGGAAAGTGTTGTAAATTGATCATAGACAACGGAAGTACAGATAATTTAGTTGCCACTGAGATGGTGGAAAAGCTGGATTGAAGCGAGTTAAGCATCCCACACCTTACAAGGTGTCGTGGCTACAAAAAGGCCACCAACTATTAGTTGATGAACAATGCGAGGTTGAATTTCACATTGGCAAATACCAGGACAAGGTTGTCTGCGATATCATGCCAATGGATGTGTGCCATATACTGCTAGGGAGACCGTGGCAGTATGATCGGAAGGTGACGCACGATGGGAAGACGAATTGTTACAAATTTGTGAAAGATGGAGTCAATCATATGCTTGTACCCATCAAAGAGGGGGATACAACAGAAGCAAGTGGAACAAAAACATTGTTAATGAGAGGAAAACAGTTTGTTAAGCAGATCGAGGAAAACGAGGTGAATTATGTGATTGTAAGGAGGACTAAGACAGTGTTGCTGAACAGAGAAAAGTCGGAATTGCCTACAGAGATTCAGGAGCTGTTAAAAGAATTTAAGGACATTGTAGTCGACGACTTACCAGATAATTTGCCTCCCAAGAGGAGCATTAGCCATCATATCGATTTCATACCTGGAGCAAGCCTACCGAACAAGGCAGCATATAGAATGAGCCCGAAAGATAATGAAGAGATTCGTAAACAGGTGCAAGAGTTGCTGGATAAGGGACTGATCAGAGAAAGCTTGAGCCCTTGTGCGGTACCAACAGTACTCGCACCCAAGAAGGGTGGAGAATGGCGGATGTGTACGGATTCATGAGCTATCAATAAAATCACTATTCGGTACAGATTTCCCCTACCTAGAATGGATGACATGATGGATTGTCTTAGCGGGGCAGCTTATTTCACGAAAATTGATCTGAAGAGTGGATATCATCAAATCAGGATTAGAGAAGGAGATGAGTGGAAGACGGCCTTCAAGACCAATGAAGGGCTGTACGAGTGGCTAGTCATGCCATTCGGATTGAGCAACACTCCTAGTACTTTTATGAGATTGATGAATGAGATGTTAAAAGAATTTATTGGCAAGTTTGTGATAGTTTATCTTGACGATATTTTGATTTTCAGTAGAACAAAGGGAGAACATCTTCAACATGTTCGAAGGGTGCTAGAGAAGTTACAACAGAACAAACTACTGATAAACTTAAAAAAATGTACTTTCCTGCAGAAGGAACTGGTCTATTTGGGGTTTGTAATTGCGGAAAATGAATTGAAGATGGACCCAGAAAAGATTACGGCAATCATGAATTGGCCATCACGAAAGAGCTTATTTGAGGTACGTAGTTTTCACGGACTGGCAAGTTTTTATTAGAAGTTTATTAGGAACTTCAGTGAAATCTGCGCACTGATGCTAGACACCATGAAAAAGGCCAGTTAGCCTTTTTGTTGGACCAGAGGAGCAGAGGACAACTTTCAGCTTTTGAAGCAGAAGATTACAGAGAGGCCAATCTTAAGGCTACCCGACTTTAACAAACTTTTTCAGGTTTGATGTGATGCAAGTGGGACAGCTATTGGCACTGTGCTCAGTCAGGAAGATAGACCGGTGGCATTCTTTAGTGAGAAACTGAACGAAAGCAGGCAAAAATACTCCTCATATGACAAGGAATTTTATACCGTGGTCCAAGCTTTAAAGCATTGGAGACACTACCTGCTGGGCAACGAGTTTTGTATTATTTTCTGATAATTCAGCGCCGCAGTATGTGATGCAGCAACACAAATTAAACCATAAGCACGCCAAATGGGTAGAATACTTGCAGAATTTCACTTTCATGTTAAAACATATTAGCGGGCAAGCCAATAAAGTGGGAGATGCCTTGAGCAGGAGAGATTTTCTCTTACAGGAAAGTAGAATACAGGTGATGGGATTCGAACATCTAAAGGATTTGTACCAGACCAACACAGACTTCAAAGAAACCTTTGAAGCCTGCCAAAATCCCGTGTTGAGGAATACAAGTCCATGGTTGGACTACAACTTGCAGGAAGGACTATTGTTCAGAGGTGGACAGTTATGTATCCCGGACTATTCGACGAGGGAGAATATTGTACGGGAGAAACATAGTGGTGGTCTAGCCGGTCATTTTGGCATAGACAAAACTTTAGAGCAGCTCGGACACTTTTATCACTGGCCCAGAATGTGCAGGGATGTACAACGATATGTGAACAGGTGTAAAGTCTGCCAATTGGCGAAAGGACATAGTCAGAATACTGGACTTTACACGCCACTACCTGTTCCGAGCAGGCCATGGGACTCAGTCAGCATTGACTTTGTCTTGGGACTGCCTAGAATGCAGCGGGGGTATGACTCAGTGATGGTGGTGGTAGACAGATTTTCAAAAATGGCGCATTTTATCCCTTGCCGAAAAACTAGTGATGCCACGTATGTAGCTCACCTGTTTTTCACGGAGGTTGTTAGATTACACGGCCTACCCAGATCTATCGTTTCTGACAGGGATGTAAAATTCACAGGACACTTTTGGCGCACCCTGTGGAAAAATTTGGGCACGCAATTGAATTTCAGCTCTGCGTATCATCCGCAGACTGATGGACAAACGGAAGTGGTGAACAAGGGTTTGGGGAATTTATTACAAAGTTTGATTGGGGAAAATTCACGGTTATGGGATCATGCTCTCGCTTAGGCAGAATTTGCTTATAACGATTCGCCAAATCATAGCACCGGACACAGCCCATTCCAAATCTTGTACGGCATGCATCCTCGGGGAATACATGAACTGCGAGATTTGGGAAAATTGGAGCGGAGAAGCGCGGATGGAGAAGATTTTGCCGAAGCAATGAGCGAACTACATGAACAGGTAAAATTAAAATTGCAGGACAACATGCAGAAATATAAGCAGCGAGCAGATTCAAGGCGGAGAGAAGTACAATTTAATGTTGGAGACGAGGTCCTCGCACACTTGCGCAAAGAACGATTTCCTAAGGTCGCATATAATAAATTAAAATTTAAAAAATTGGTCCCTGCAAGATCTTGCGTAAATTCTCAGCCAACGCCTACGAAATTCAGCTGCCACCTGATATAGGCATATAACCTATTTTCAATGTGGTGGACCTGTTCCCATATACTTCCCAAGCAGAGGAAGACAGTGTGGTACGACCAGAACGGGACACCCAAGTTGGAGACAGTTCTTGGATGAGGCATATGCCTTCGGCTCAATCCCATGAGATTGAAGGGATTCTCGGTACCCAGATAGCCAAGAAGACACGTAGGAAGGAATATCTACGATATCTCGTCAAGTGGAGAGACCGTCCAATGGAGGACAGTTCGTGGCTCGACGCGGCGCAGATACAGAAGGCTGGCTATTCGGTGGAGGAGCTCATGGAACGGAGCCATGATTTTCTTTTACCCCGGGAGCCTGATGCAGGAGCATCTGGCTGACAGGGCAAAGACAACAGTGAAGGTGATATGGTCTCTGAAGGGGACGAAGGAGTTAATTCACTGAATGGATAGCGTACTTGTTTTTTTATTATTTCCTTCTTTTATTTAGTTGCCTAAGTTAATGTAGTAAATTGTAATTAGGAACAGTAGGAATTAGTTAGAGTCATTGTTTCCAGACAGTTAATTTACTGTTATAAAAACATGAAAAGAAAATATGCTAGACGACCATGAAAAGTTCCGTATGAGGAATAACTGATGTAACCAATTGAACATAACTAACAACAGTTAGTGACAGTTTGAGAACACTGATATTAAAAAGAGGGACAAAGCACAATGTAAGGGTTCGACTGACAAAGAAATAAAAAGGAGAAAAATATAAATTTTTCTGTGCACATTCATCCCTACAGCGTCCCAAACACTGTGTATAATAATTTGTGTAAAATTACTTCGTGGAGATTGTTGTTATACCACTACAGGTTATAAAACGAAAGAGGAGATAACCGAAACCAGAGGAGAAGTGACAACGCCCAGATTACAGGCGGACTCAACCAAACAATCAGACATAAAATCATTTATGTGAACAAACGATACAAAGTCGGAAATTGCAAGTCCAGATAAGCAAACAAATTCTGTAAACACCAGGCATGTGAATTTATAAATATAGTCCAAATCAGTTCCAGAGTTGAATTCATAGAAAACATAAATACATTCATCCCATTATTTGCTCATTTACATTCTGTTCGAAACAAAGGAACGAACCCAGTTCATAAATATATGACTCATACTTATATCAAGCGGAAGCCAAACCCCATAGTCCTCAACTCATTACCATAACCCAACGACAGTGACAAACTACAGAAGAATCAAATACAGACAGCGGCTAGAAGGCCAAAGATATACCGACTCTACAGTTGTAACACTAAAGCTAAGCGAAAACAACTAACGAACAGAACGACACTACTCGTGGTCAATTGGAACGGCCGAGTTTCCATGCGCCAAAACCCTCGGGTGGCTCTACCTGCAAAGAGAAACGACAAATGAAATGAGTTCTTGTGAAATGGAACAAAGGGGAATCGAAAGTTGAAGAAAACAATCAATACATATCTGGTTACCTGACGGAGGCAAGCCATAATTGCAACCACTCCTCCAGGTTTTTCCCTGCTCACGAGGAGCCGAAGACGTTAGACAACTGAGAAAAAAGGAGCACATATATCCAGCATAGAATAGGGGACTTACCCAGATAAATTGGCGGAGGAACCGAAGGAATTCACCACCTCAGTTCTGTCGGGCTCGTAGAGGAATTGAACTCGGAGCTGGAGAAACATTACCAGGAACAACGCAACCAACAACCGACTGTAAGACTCGTGGAAAGCACAGATAACGAACCGAGACAAGGACGCACAGAGACAGAGACATACCAAGTTGGATACCAAGCATACCATAACAGTCGACATTTGAGAAGGAGACCACGAAGGGAGCAAACCTTACCAGGGTTTCAAACCTTGCTGGACGAATGGAAAAGCTTCCAAGTCGAGTCCCGAACCAGTAAAGCAAGACAGCAAAAACGAAACCCACATTGAAGCCACAAAGACCACCAAGAGCACACAACTCAGAGAATCAGGCGGACAAACCATAAACAAAAACGAAATCCACAGTGAAGCTGCGAGAGGCTGCCGAGAGCACACAGCACAAACGACCGAGAGAATAACGAATGAACCGAATGAACGCGAAGGTGGTGAAACCCTATACCAAGACCGGCTCATGGAATCCCAAGGAGGGACAGATGTCCAACACACAAAAACCATCGTACTAATCACCATAACCCTCATTTAATTCAACGCGGTTAAACAATTTGCATATATAAAAAAAATCTTTGTTAAACATTATTATCTCTTTGTACACCCACCAAGTGGAACGCGTTGACGGCGGGATCACGTGCATAATAAGTAGAAGGTCGTGATTTGGATCTGGAATTCAATAAATTAATTTAAAAAGAGATATTTAAAGTCTTTTAAACCCTGCATCTTAAAAAAAATTCTTGAAAACAAAAGCTAATTAATTTAAAAACAATTCATTCATACAAGGGATGATATATTGGACCCCTAATTGCATAATAAGTAGAAGGTCGTGATTTGGATCTGAAATTCAATAAATTAATTTAAAAATAGATATTTAAACTCTTCTAAACCCTGCATCTTAAAAAAAATTCTTGAAAACAAAAGCTAATTAATTTAAAAACAGATATTTAAACTCTTCTAAACCCTGTATCTTAGAAAAAATTCTTGTAAAACAAAAGCTCAATAATGTCACAGATAAATCAAGGCTCATAAATGCACAATATCCCCATCATTTTTTAAAGCCCTAAAATTCAACTTGAAACAAGAATATTTCAAAGTTCTCTTGAAACCTACGTGGACGTTAATCTATTGAACCTCATAAATACATAATAATCATGAAGTCATAGTTTGAACCCTAAGTTTACAAAACTACTTAAAAACAACCTTGGTGGACGTTAAATGCATTGAACCTCACAGATACATAATAATCATGAAGTCATAGTTTGAACCCTAAGTTTACAAAACTACTTGAAAACAACCTTGGTGGATGTTAAAATTCTAATAATTCTGGATTACTGGGAACACTTCTAACCATCCTCTTTCTATTGGAAACGATTAAAAGAGAATGTGAATATAAAAATCCATTAATTAACCACAAAATTTTGCTATAAACAAATTATTGATTCTAATGGAAACTCTATGTCATATGAAGTTCATCACCGAAGAAATGATAATAGAAAAGAAGAAAAAATATGAAAATATAATCGCAATAAAGGTGTCACCTTTGAATACAACAACAACCAATTTCCTCTGGACCATTGTAGAGGATGACGTAGTTTGGAGAGAGGAAATTTGTTGTAGCAGTCGGTCTGAGGATTATGGATTAAGAAACACTCTGCAGCATGAAACACTTTAATGACTGAGCCCCACCACCAGCAATGATCGTCATAAACTTCAACAATATCCCCAACGGAGTAAGAGCGTGTTTCTGACAAGAGGGAAGGAATGGGTCTGACTGGGGTATATGACACATCATCTTCTGTCAAGGGTTGCCCGTTGTCCATGAGGAATTGAAATTCTTGTTGGTAGCGTATCTTGTAGCGATGCTCTCGCCCAGGTGGCACATAGATGGCCACTATGACTCCTTGCAGCCAAGCACCCCGATACCTGGACTCGTTACTCCGCAACTCCACACTCATCCCCAACATCAACCTGCTGCTCGACATCCTTACCACTATTGTTTATGACCAGCAGTATGAGCAACACCCTAATCACCAATATGAATATGAGCAATACCCTGCAATCATCAATATGAGTATGAACAACAACCAACGATATGACGACGTGCTCAGTTGAGTTGCGAGTTAAGAGTCATATGACTGAGAGTACCACATTTGTCCCGAGTATTTTGCTCTAAGATATATGGATAGCTTGGAGACCTCACATTCGCTACATTGACATTCATTTTTTTTATATATATTCATTGTATTTTTAAAAAATGGGGTTTAATATAAATATTTCAATACTATTAAACTTATTTCATTTTTATGTTTGACAACACAATCTTTTTAATTTTTAATTTTTTTAATATATTCATTGTATAGTAATTTTCATATTTATCAATATATCAATATAACTGTGAAAGTATTTAGTAACAAACAATTTAAAGATTAGATTTAGATATATATATATATAATTTAGGATGTAATCTATTTCAAAAAGATATCATATTTATTATTATTATTTATATATATATATATATATATAATTTAGGATGTAATTTATTTCAAAAATATATCATATTTGTTATGTAACCATTGTTGTTGAATGGAAATTACAGTAGTAGAAACATAGAAATAAAGGTAGTAAGCAAAGGGCATGGAGATCACCCCATCCCCACACAAATCTATCTTGCTATATAGGCACCAATTATAGAGATCACCCCATCCCCACACTAACTCTATCTTGCTATATAGGCATCAATTATAGAGATCACCCCATCCCCACACTAACTCTATCTTGCTATATAGGCACCAATTATAGTGACCATGGAAAATGCCATATTGTGTTTAGATACTAACTCCATATTTACAAATCCATCCCATACACACACATGTCTTCTCTAGTGTGAATGGATTGTGGTGACCTTTTGTATCATTTTTGGGAGTCCAACATAATGGGAAAGCATTGTTCCATGTTTTAAAGTTGGGTGATTGCCACTTTGTCCACTTCAATGCCATGTAGAAGCCATCTTATCCCCATGTTGCGCATGCATGTGCAACTACAAGCATATGATATCCAAGTAAATAACAAAATAGTAAAGGAGAATCCAAAACTCTAACTTCAAAGAACCTACTTATTTTCGTGTTATTTATGCCAAGTCTCAGTAGAGTAATATCATAAGTTGATTCATTTATTGAAGAGTGCAATTTTCAATCTACGACACTAATTCAATGTTATTTATGTGTTATTTATGCCAAGTCTCGGCTAGAGTAATATCATTTATTGAATAGTGCAATTTTCAATCTATTACACTAATTCAATGTTGAAGCAATCATTTAGACCCTCAGACCAGTGATAGATATACATGTACAATTATTAATTAGAAAGCTATAATTAATGGGCAATTAGATACAAGGTATTGTTTATGATGTAATTTCATTAATAATTCATACTTCTTAGTGCTAGTTGAGTTTTATCAAAATTTATCTTCTTCCTCAAACATAATTGTCTTTGCACAATGCAAAAATTATTATTGTTCATAATGTGTGAGGAAAGTAGATGTATGCACTTTTACAAATGAAAATTATTCACATATATCCACTTTAAGATGCTTCAAGGTCTACCTTGGATTTTTTTTTTTCTCTTAATAATGAGAATTGTTATCATTGGTGAATCATAAAAATCACATATTAGACAATTTTTCTAAATATTTAAACATGAATGTACTACATTTTACTTGAATCTAAAATGTCGAAAGCAAGGGGCAAGTGATGCCACTATGTGGGCTTGTTTAATTATATATTCATTATATGCATGCAATGTATAAGGTCAACTTGTCATCCAAAGAATAAACCTTAATTTGACTTATTTTCACTTGATTTTGTATCTATACCCCATTAACTCAATATTAAGAGAAAGTGTAAGAGTTAGAGTAGATAAATGTAAACATACAACAAGGGATCTATTAATGATTAGAAGGATCATAGCCTACCAATTCCTTCTTGTGTTATTTCAAAGTGATTTTTTCTAGCTAAGATCTAGGTTAAGTTATATCTTAATAATAACACTTTTATTCAATTCAAGACATATATATATATATATATATATATATATATATATATATATATATATATATATATATATATATATATATATAGTCAAATATTTGTGTACTTACACTATTGTTATTTTACTATCATATTTGCATTATAATTAATCTCCTTACGTGAATGGTTCCATTGCCAAATACTCATTGTTGACTCAGTCGTGTGTTATAGAGTCTTCTATCCCTCACCTATATCTGATGGTACCTCGAACGTAGATCTAGATTAGAGAAGTGCTTGGCTCCTTTAAGCTCATCCATTAGCTCATCTATGTGAGGAATGTGGTAGTGGTTCTGTAGGGTTTTCTTGTTAAGAGCTCTGTAGTCAATGCATATGTGCATCATACCATCCTTCTTCTTCATCAAAACGACTAATGAAGAGAAAGGGATAGAGTTGGGCTTAATGTGCCCTAATGCCAATAGCTCCTGAATAACATGCTCAATCTCATCCCTATAGGCCTTCGGATGTCTATATGTGATTGTGATGATTTTCTGCACCCCTAGATCTAGATTAATAGTGTGCTCAGACCCCATGTTAGTCAGTTGTCCTAGTAGAATATCTCCAAACACTGTCGGGCGTCTATATAGGATGGTCTGAACATCAAGATCTGGTGGTTGGGACTAACCTCCTACCTCTAAAATCCTCAACTCCACCCCCACTCAATGTCTCCATGCCTTAGGTCTGCCTCCATCTTCTGCACTAAGAGTGTCTGAGGTGGATATGAGTGCATGCCCCTCATCACAACTAGCTTCCCATCTGGCCCTCTGAACTCAATATCCAACTTCCACCAATCGGTGGTGACTCACCCAAGAGAATAGAGCCACTGGACACCCATCACCAAATTGGTGTCTGGAACATCAGCCACAAAGAAGTGGTCAGTGACTGAATAATTCCCCATGGTCACAGTCAAAGTGGGGCATATTGGGTGCACTACACAGTCCTATCTCCCAACATAAGGACTGAGAAGCCCTCGAAAGTCTTGGTGGTAATGCCCCTCCTCTATACCATTTGTGCATCAATGAAGTTGTGGGTCACCCCACTGTCTACCAAGATTGAGACACGTTTCTCCTACACTGTGCCTTTGATCCTCAAGGTCGAGTATTTGGGAACCCCATGCAATGAAGCAAACACTCCCCCAACAAGTGTGAATGGTGCTCCCAAAGTTGTTGGGGGTGGTAGTCCTCTTCCTACATGTGGCTCACTGTCATCTCCATCTGCCTCCTTTTCTACATCATCCTCCTCGTCTCCATCATAGAATACCTCGATATAATGGTAATTTCCCATGGTGCATCTGTGGCTTGGGGTCCAAGGCTCCTAGCAAGTGAAACATAACTTCCTCCTTTGGAGGTCCCTCTTAGTCTCCTCATCCAACTGTCCACACCCCTGGATATCTCTTTGTGGTGGGGGCCTATTGTCATGACCCCTTTGTGGGAAAGGAACCCATGGTGGAACTGATGCACGAGTCTTGGGGATTGCATCCTGCAGATCTTGACTGAAAGTCACTTCCTCCTATAAAGTGGTGGGTCTGCAAGACCTCATCAACCCATGCAAGGGCTCAGGAAAACCCTCCACAAAAGTGTAGATCCTCCTGACATTAGATAGGTCTGACACCATTACTGATACCCTCAAAAACTCCAATATGTAGTGGTCGGGGTTGCTGGTCTATTTGAGTTGGATTAGCTCTCTTAAATGTGCCTCTGTCTCCCTCCTAACAAAGCACTCCACAACCCTGTGTGTGAAGTCCTTGTAAGAAGTCACACTAGAATTCCCTAGTGTGGTCATCTCATTGAACCACCAATTATGTGTCTCCCCCTCCAAGTGTAAGGTAGCCATTTTGATGCCCTCCTCCTACGTCATCTTGCTAAGCTAGAAATATGTGTCCAACTTCTCCACCCAAGCCCTAGTTGTGCACTTAAAAGACACATTGAATGTGGGGAGGTACATCTTCCCAATGCCATTTTGTAGCTTCGAATTCTGTGTTTTTGAACCCCCTGCGCTCTTTCCCTTCTCATCTTGCTTGAGTTGGAAAAGTCTTAGAAAGATAGTGAAACTTTAAAATCATCCCCCTTAGACTACTACTCCCGAAAATAGTCTCCCATGGGCATGTTTTCATCCTATCTATCCTGCTCACCTGGTCATGAGGGAAAAAACATGTGGAATGTAGTTGTGGTTGGCCCAGTGAAAGCATGTGGGTGACTCAAAGGGGAATGGTGGGCGTACTGGTCAGAAGCCCCTGAGGTCTACCCAAATAGAAGGTATATGTTGACACCCTTATCCTGGTTTTGTTGCCTAAATTCCTCCAACAACTCCTTCCCTTCTGCTATGTCGTTCAGAGCGATCAAGAGACTTTCAAACACAACCTCTTCCTTGCTCTTTGGTTCCCCCGTGTCTATTACTTCTATCTCCTGCTATGGTGCCTCAGTGTCGAGTGTAATCTCCAATTCCCTTTCTCTAATCTTGTATCTATACCTCTGGTAGGTGATATTATGTATTTCTTCTATGGTTAGGAGGTATATCCCATGGATGAGCCAAGATCGAAGCTATGATACCACTGTAATATTCCTAATGGAAATATCAATTGATAACAACTATAAAATGCTAACATGCAACCGAAAAAAAAAACATAATAGAAATATTAGCACACCAACAATTTCTCCAATAGAAGTTGAACCATTTTATTATAAATGATGGTAGGATTACAATGAGCATCAACAAGTGCACCTAGACTTGCCAAAGGCAAGCTAGACAAATCCCGGGTAAGAAAATAAGGTGCCCAAATGATGGAAAATAACTCCCCCTCTACACTCTTCGTTGTTGAGAAATCTAGGGCATAGAGATTGAGTGATTTCTCTTTGATTAGTAATTTATTGTGAATTATTTTTACTTTATTAAATTAGGATATTCCTTTACTTAGATTATTAGTTTTTCTTTTCATCAAACAACTACCAATGCATAAACCATAAAGAGACAAGAGACACATAATATAGGCTATCATCTAGGGCCAAAACTGCTCACTCTTAAGAGGAAAACTCGAACACATTCTTCTTCTTATAGAGGTTCCAATTGATGAATACCAAGACCAAGACCATTGACCTATTTTCCACACCAAGACCAAGACACAAGTTCTCTTGATGATAGTCAACATGTACTCCTTCCTTTGTCTCGACTCCTCTTCCACTTTGACCTCCTTTTGCTTCAAACCTTCGGCCTCCTAGAATTAGGTCTACAATCCTAATTTAGAAATCCTAACTTGTACATAAGACCTTTTCTTATGCCTTGATTTACGTCTCTTGTGATGGAGTCTCCTTCTAGCTTGACTTGAGCTTCTTTAAGACTTGAACTTATCTCAATCCGGTTACCTTGGATCTCGACCTTACTCCAGTAGATGCTCTCCTATTTCTTTGAATGTGTGACAACAAGACGACCATAAAACAAACCCAAAAACTAAAGCTTAAAACTTCGCTCTACTTCCTTTTCCCTTCGCTGATGTTTAGGTTTCCTTATTGATCACCTTCACATTACTTGCACACTTCAAACCTTGAACGAATTATATATTTGAAATTCTGCTCTGAAATGGAATCCAACCTTCCCTAATTATATTTGTTTGCCATCATATAAGCTGACATGACTACAAGCTAGGTCAGCGTGTCATGCGGAGAGAAAATATTCTCTTTCTTGGAGATGACTTGAAGGGAGATGCCTTGTGCTTGTCTTGGAGGGCTTTCAAACTTATCTAGTGACTCATACAAAACATAACATGCCCAAGAAGGGTTTTTCTTACATGACATAGACTCAAATTGAATTTTATGACTAGATTCAATATTGACACATTATAAATATAATTTTGCACTTTACAAAGATTATTTTTTATTTATATCTAAAGGAGTTTACAATAATATAATCTCTAGTTTCATTAATTAGTTGTCTTTTAGTCAATGTTATGTCTTTCAACTATACTATATTTTCAATAATGAAATATCTATTTTGTTTTTAATGGATCATTTATTTTTTGCAAAAAGAAATAAATATTATAGAAAATTTATATTTAAAAATTAAAAAATATTTTAAATAGAGAAAAGATTAGATATATTTGTGTACTTAATGTAAACTTATAATCTTTTTTTGTATCGTGAAATTTGACTTTTGATAACCACTCAACTTCTTAATCGCTAGTTAGATTGTATACATATAATGTAGAAGACGCAAATACTTATTCATTATACATAGATTTTATCAAATTTTTGCACACTAATGGATATTATTGCTTGTATACATTACCCTACTAATTATCTGAGAAAATATACTATACACATAGTTGATGGAGCTGGTGATGATGATGTTTACCCTCCCCTAAGACCAAGGTCTACCAAATGAAATAAAACTAATCAAATTGAATATCCTTGAGAGTATCATCTATATATTTGAAATTAGTGGAAATGAAGTACCAAGGCTATTATGGTTTGTGTACACCATGAAGTCATTAGAAGAAATCAAATTAGGTAAAATTATTTCTTACATTATTAAAGGTCGATCATGTTAAAGGTAGTAGTGTTTACCATCTACCTTTTGTAATGTCCCTTTTTATGAGCACTAAGAACAAAGACTAACTTAGTAGCCTAGTTATTCCCATAGGCTACATATTAAAAAGTAATGATATAATAGTTAGGAATTAATTAATTAAAAAGTGGCTAAGGAAAAATAATATTATAAGTCACTTTAATAAAAGAAGAAAAAGACTCATGGTATTTGGATGACCCATGGTATTGTCATATTCCATGACTATTAAAAGAGATGAAAGCTTACTCCTAAGACATGCTTTTGGATTATCGTTTTGTTGTTGTTGAGTTGAGCTCTTGGAGCTTGTTTGAGTGAGAGCCCATATTATGTAGAGACTTAGTTTTGGTAGTAAGTGATTCACCCTAGTTGATTCAATTAGGAAGAGTTTCAGTATTGAGACATATACCCTAACCACTCAAAAAAGGAGGGATCAAATTAAATCACTCACTAGGTTTAACGTAGAGATCATGATGAGAGGTTAATCAAATATCTCAAGGTGCATAGTGTTGGAGTAGCCAGCTCCAACTCTACGACTCCAGTTGATGCATCTTTCTTTTGATGCATTAGCTGTGCGATTGCCAATGTGGGAACTCCTCGTGGCCTGTGAGATCCCTGTCTTCAAATTTCAGTACAGGCATTTGCCCCAGGTGCGCTCCTTCAAAAGTAATGTCATCGGAGAGCAACAGAGTCTGCAAAGAGCTCTTTCTCTCATTTATGTCTTTGGGAACCTCAATTCTTATTCTGAATTTGAATATCTCAGGACAACATAAGAGATAAAAATGCATATGGCCTTAGTAGCTAGAAAAATTTCACTCCATCATTAGAATACCACCTAGATTTCAACACTTAATCTAAATAATGGCACTAGTTGCAGTGCTTATTTGCTTTACCCTTCCGTAGAGGAACATATGCGGGAAGCCTAGTAAGAGGGTCTGCACCCTGGGTGTCAACCTCCATTTCTACACCCTTCTCCTCCTATACCAGGATTTATTCAAATTCTTCCTCCTCATCGGCCTCCAAATTAACAGCCTTCCCCTTTTCTTCCATGGTAAGCTTAGACCTTAATGGGTTTCTAGGGGATACACACACTGGTACCATAGCCTGCTTGTCTTTCTTGGGTCTCGGCGTGCGTGGTGATTTAGGGATTTCTGCGACTATCTCGACACTTTCTGGGACTTCCACTTCCGTCATGGCTTGTGCAGCTTCCTCAGCGGTCATTACTCCTGTATCCATGGCTTACTCAGGTGTTGCCACAGTGCTATTCCACAATTCTCTCAAGGGCTTGGGTAAATTCTCAAACAACGAATTCGCCTTCAGAAGATCAAACAGATATGGGTTCATGAATGTCTCTGCACGCAACAACTCAGTTCTCAAATTTCCAAGTGTTGTTTGCTGGACAACCCTTTGAAATTTATAGTGCCTTTTGAATTTGAATTCGATTGTTCCCCCCACACTTGGTCCATTAATGCTCGATTGGCAGCAGATTTTCAAGAATCTAACCCATAAAGTTCGCCTTAAATGCCTACCACCCACTTCATTTGGTCTCAAACCAATCATCACATCGTGAATAGTAATTGTAATGGTCACTTTCCAGCCGACCTACGTGGCACCGCAGCTACCCTCACGCTTTTTTGGACCCTCTGGCACTTCACTACTGTGCGCATTCCTAACATCACGCAGCTCCCAAGCAGAGTAGTTTATAGTCCCGCGCCTCCTTTTAGCTTCCTGGAGCATTAAGACTGTGCTTATGTCGGTCAGTCAGATGATCGAGCCCCCTGTGTACGCCTTCAAACGATTGCCATTAACTTTTCCTGGGAAGAGTTCTCCATTTAACTTTACCAACTGCATCGCACCACCATTGGTGAGCTCCTTAGTAATGTACGGTCCCAGCCAATGCATTCTGAGCTTCCCTAGGAATTTATCGAACTTACTATCAATCACCACACCACATCATTCACCTTGAAGGTGTGCAACTTAATATGTCGATCGTGCCAAGCCTTTTCACGTTGTTTTTTGACCTGCTCGTGAAATCCAACCAAAAACCATTCTTCCTCGAGCTCCTCCAACTATGCGAGCCTCTCCTCTAGGGCTCCACGGTCCATCATACCTATGAGCGTTGTTATCCACAGACTAGGCATGATGTATTCCATAGGCATTACAGCTTCTACTCCATAAACAAGTCTGAAAGGTGTCTATACCGTCAGTTTCTTGCATGTCATCCTATAAGCCCATAATACTGCAGGTACGCGCAGGTCCCAATCACTTCGTTGCATATTGCATACTTTGTTCAGCGTGTGGCATACCTTGTTGAACACTTCTGTGCGAAGAACCATCTGCGTGATTGTTCTTTCTACATAATTTATTTCCAAAATTAAGAGCCATTTGCACATCGGTCCCCCCAACACATGCTTATTGATCATACATTTCAACGCGGAGTTCATGTGCATCTGTGTAGGTTGTTTTCCACATGCCTGCGCCTACCTGGCTAGATGCGTGCGCAGATCATCCTGCCCATTGTTGAAAATAGCAACAAGAAATGCTAAAAATAGAAGTGTTAAAATTAGCATTGCTATAAATAGCATTTCGGGATACATTCCAATTTTAGTTAGTCCCTAAACTAAAATTGAGAATTAAAATTCGAATTTGATTTTAGCAGCTATTTGTAAAATAATTAATTAATTCATCTTGAGTTAATTAGTTGTAGAAAATCAAACATGAAGTCTATGTGAAGACATGCAACATTTTCTCCATTGATTGAGGAAGTTATCCCTTGATTAAAGGAGTTTAGGGTGAGTTGTACTTTGAGTTGTAAATAGTTAGCTCAGTTAACTGAGTTAAGTCCAGTTAGATTAGTTCAAATAGTTTGTTGAACTAATTGTGAGTTCAGTTAGTTAATGCATGCATGCATGTAACTACTGCACTTCAGATAAATAAATATTCTCTCATAAATAACTCATGCATGTTAGTTCAGACAGAGACCCAATTGAGATCAGATGATGGGACAGTGTACTATCAGTTGTAGGAATATTCCATGGAGGGTATCTCTTGCATGCAAAAGGAATTCATTCCTTGGAGATTGCACAGTTACTTTTGGGTTTGATGAGTGTGTGATGAGGCCAATTCAGACAGGTGGCAGCATTGGACCCCAAGGAAAATTGCGCAAGGAAATAGGAGGCTTGGAGGGCTGAGGGAAGGTATATCTTGTCTCTATTCAGTCTGTGAGCTGTATTGTTGGATTGTGCTGAGAGCAGGATAGCTTGTGAGCTGATGCTTTGTGTAATTTGAACATATTTCCACTTGTATGATAATACAGAGATCGGGGTTTTTAGCTGAGGCTTTCCCCAAAGTATTCTTCTATGTTCATGTGTGATTGATTTCTCATTCTCAGTTATATGTGTTCTATTTGATCTTGCTCAAATTCGATTAAGCTTCCACAAGTTTGTTGTAGAAGTAGATCTTGTATTTTTCTTTAGTATATTGCATAATTTGTTGATCTACAGTGGGAAATTCTACATGGTATCAGAGCAAAGGTGATCAAAACAAAGAACAGTATACAAAGAAGGGAGAAGTTCGAAGTTTCAAGTTCTTGATTATAGAATTCAAATTCTTATCACATCTCAAATTTCCCCATTGGCGTTCACCGGTTTAAGACTCGATTATGCCCTTGATGGCAGGTCGAATTATATAGCCTGGAAGGATCACATGGAAGCAGTTTAGAGGACAACGGTCTAAAGGACTTCATTGATCAAGAAGTCCCCAAGCTAGCAGCAGCTAATGCTAATTGGCAGAATGGAAGAAATTTGTGGCTAGAGAAAGGAGAATTCTCCTGGAGGGAGTTCGAGACCACATTGTCTCGAGCCTCCATGAGAAGGAGACACCGTTTTCAATGTGGAAAAAATTGAAAGATCTATATCAGAACAACAACGATTAGAGGAAGTTGGCGCTAAAAGACAAGCTTTGAAAAATCAAGTGTGAAAAGGGCGACACGATCTCTACATATCTGAACAAGCTCACCACCTGCAGGGATGAGCTTGGAAGTGTAGGGATCATGACAGCCGATGATGACATGGTGAGTCTTTCTTTGCTCAGTCTTCCTAAGGGCTAGCATAGCTACCAAGACTCAGTTAATGGAAGAGAGAAACTTCCAGATTGGGAACGACTTTGGTTGGATTTGATGCAGGAGGAGATAAGAAGAAGCACTAGAGATGGATCTTCATCAAAAAAAGATGATGAAGAAAATCTAGCCTTAGCGAGTAAGGCAAGGAAAGGGAAAGGGAAGGCGTCCCATCCCAAATCTAGTTCTTCCCATGGTGGGAAGAAGTTTGAAAAATCTAAAGTGCAATGTTTTCATTGTCATGAGGTGGGCCATTATGCTACGAATTGTCCACAGAAGAAATCCAAGAAGGGATCCTCGAAGGGATCAGACGGTGAGGCACTAGCCTCATAGTTCGAGTTGGATTTCTCTCTCATCGCATGCATGGTTTCATCCATGGTGGGATGTGTTTGGTACCTAGACAGTGGAGCCTCTTTCCACATGTCTGGTGACAAGAATCTTTTCAGTACCCTGGAGGAGAAGGATCTCCAGATGCGGATTGAGATGGGCGATGATGGAAAGTACCGTGTTTCAGGTGAAGGTACGGTTGTGTTTTAGAGGGAGCATGGAGCTCCTCTCACCCTGACTGATGTAAAGTATGTACCAAGTTTGAAGAAGAATCTTGTGTCTATTGCTATGCTAGAAGATAAAGGCTATGATGTAGTCTTTAGTAAAGGAAAGGTATTCCTGAGGCATATCGGTACTGGACAAACCAAGAGGATTGGGATTCGAGTTAAGAATCTCTACAAGCTGGAGGTAGACGACTGTGCTACACTAAGTTCCAAAGCATAGGTGGTGCAAAGCCAAGATGTTTGCGAGCTCTGGCATAGAAGATTGGGCCACTTGCACCATGGGGCCTTGAAGATCATGCAGCAGATTTCTACCGGACTTCCCAAGGGAAAACTGGAGTAGACGGATACATGCAAAGGTTGTACCTTGGGTAAGTATGCGAAATCTTCCTTTCAGGATCAAGACAGTAGAGCTGGAGCAATCCTAGAGTGAGTTCACAAAGATGTTTGTGGACCATTCTCTACAGCCTCCATCGCTAAACAAAGGTACTATGTTATTTTTATTGATGATTTTTCTCATAGTTGCTGGATCTAATTTATGCAAAATAAGGATCAGACCTTCTTGAGGTTTTGTGAGTTTAAAGCCTTGGTAGAGAAAGAATATGGAAAGAAAACAAAAGAATTGCGTAGTGACAATGGTGGAGAGTATGTCTCCCAATAGTTTAAGTACTTCTGCGCTGCAGAAGGAATCAAACGGGAGTTGACAGCACCCCATAACCCACAGAAGAATTGAGTGGCTGAAAGGAAGAACAGCTCGATTGTGGGAGCAGCTCGAGCGATGTTGCATGACTAAAGCCTGCCACTTCATTTGTGGGCTGAGGCATGCAATACAACAGTATACTTGCAGAACAGAAGCCCGCACCATATACTGGGAATGAAGACACATATGGAGGCTTTTTCCGGGAAGTGACCAAATGTGAGTCACTTCAAGATCTTTGGATCATCAGTTTATTGCCATGTGACGAAAGATGCCCAGAAGAAGCTATATCCAACAGCTGAGTTGGGGATACTTATGGGGTACACTGATACACCCCACAACTATCGGGTGTACCTGCCTACCAGTCAGAGGATAGTGGTATGCAGATATCTGAGGTTCAACAAGCAGAAAGCCATGTGAGTATCACATGATAGGGAGCTCAAGTTGCATGTAGAGGAGGAACTTTCAGTTCCTAAGGAGGAGGAGCCTCAAATTGATGCGGAGCAGCCGCATGTAGAGGATCTGGGAGTGGAGACATCCACTCATACAGAGTCTTCCAGAGATGGGCAAAAATTCTCAAGGGAAGTTGACATGTTGATGATGGATGCACGAGATAATGTGGGATAGCCATCTTCTCAGCGCAGACATAAGAGGTCACCCGAGCAGTACACTGGTTACATGGCCCTGGTTGGGGAGTGTGTAGAGATCGAACCTTCTTCATTCGAGGAGGTAGTGCAGCAACCAGTCTGGGTTGATGCAATGGTAGAGGAGTATGACTCTATCATTCAGAACAGTGTGTGGGATGTTATCCCAAGACCTCAAGACAAGTTAGAGGTGAGTTCCAGATGGATTTACAAGGTAAAGCAGGCAGCTGATGGCAGTGTTGAGAAACATAAGACAAGGTTTGTTGCCCATGGTTTCTCAAAGGTTGAGGGGATCGACGATCATGAGACCTTTGCTCCTGTAGCAAGGTACTCATCTATCATATCGATGTTAGCACTATCAGCTCAGATGGGTTGGAAGATCCATCAGATGGATGTGAAGACCGTGTTCCTCATTGTGAAGATTGAGGAAGAGGTGTACATTGAGGAGCCAGAAGATTTTGAGACCTTCGATCGTGAGTTTCATGTGTTCCGACTCAAGAGGGCTTTGTATGGTCTAAAGCAAGCACCTCGTGCTTGGTACACCGGGATCGGCAACTATTTCACCGGGTTGGGCTTCACTAAGAGTGAAGTAGATGCGAACCTTTACCACATCATGGTAGAAGGTAAGCCATTGATCATTGTTCTTTATGTGGATGATTTGATTTTGACAGGTGATGATCAGTTGATCAAGTCTTGCAAGGAGGACCTTGCAAGAGAGTTCGAGATGAAGGACATGGGTCTTATGCACTACTTTCTAGGCATGGAAGTGTGGCAGAAAGATGGTGAAGTATTTGTGTCTCAAGGTAAGTATGAAAATGAGATACTCAGGCGCTTCCATATGGAGAAGTGAAAGCCCATGTAGACTCCTCTAGTTGGGAACTAGAGGAAGGAGGATGCTACTTCAGGTGAGGTAGTAGCTGCTATTGTTTATCGACGGCTTGTGGGTTCATTGATGTATCTAATGAACACACGACCAGACTTATGCTTTGCAGTGAACCAGCTGAGTCAAGCTATGGTTCAACCTACCAAGCTATTTTGGAATGATGCCTTCATGCATCCGATTTAGTGAATCATGATAGCCATATCTTACAACAAAAAACTTAGGAACTTGAAAATAACTTAGGTGAGGAAGACTATCTCAATAGTGGAGATCTATTACTTCCTCCTTCTTGGATTTCTTCTTTTCAGCTTCCTCCACTTCCTCGGTGATGTGGGCTTCTTCTCTTCCCCTTTGGTATTTTCCTTCTTGAGATTTAGGATAATCTCTCCTATAGTGCCCATATTCTTGACACCCATAACATTGTATTTTAGCCATGTCCTTCTTCTTTGTCTGAGGACCAAAATTTCTAAAATTTTCCTTTATTTTTGTCATTACAGCATATGCTTCATTTTTCTCACCTGCTCCCACATCAGATTTCAACTTTAGTCTATATTATTTAGTCTTGCACAATGACCATAGATCTTGGAATGGAGTAGCTTCTTTCTTCCCATAAATACTTGGAATAAAGTTACCCCAATTCTTTAGTAGTGCATTTAATACAACTGTAGTCATTTCTCTATCAGACATGACTTCTCCCAAATCTTGTAGTTGATCCCAAATTTCAGATATCCTCAGAAATTATGAGGCTATTCCATCTTCTATTGACATCTTCAACTTGTAAAGTTCTTTCCTTAATGAGAAGACTTATTTAGCAGTGCTTATGGAATACAACTCTACTAGTTTCTCATAGATTTATTTTGAAGTTTCAAGTTTGGATACATATGGGATGAGGATATCCTTGAGATGACATTAGTCTGAAAACCGCCTAGTATAAGATAGTGCATTTTTATTCATTAACTGAGTCGAAACTAGGTGACATGCCAAGAGAGAGGGATCAATGATTGCACAACTATGTAGTTCAAGCAACTAGGGGTGAGCATTGAGCCTTGAGACTGTGCAGTGCACATTTCAGGCTGGACTGAGGGAAAAAAATGCATAGTTTAGAGAGCGAGTGGGACAAGCTAAGGTGATGGGCCCTGAGAGGACATATTGTGCAATTCTAGAAGACAAGGGAGGTTAGGCTGCTACGCAAATGTATAGTTCAAGGGCTCAGGGAATGATCTTAAGGCTTGTGATTATGTAGCGCACAATGAAGGCGAAGTTGGGAGGAATGATTGCGCAATTCTAGAGGACAAGGCTAGAGCTTGGGCCCAAAAACTGCATAGTGTAGCAGCCTTGGGAGGCAGGAAATGCACATATCTCAATTCTAAGGGATAAGGTCATATCTAGAGTACTAAAACTACGTAGTGCATAGTTTAGGGAGGTCGAGTGAAGCCAAGTTGCTTAGTCAGCAAGCCTTCTCAGAAATAGCTAAGTGTAAGACCAGTTTGACTGATGTGAATAGTGATAAGACTTCAACTGTGATCTCACACTTAGAATACTTTACGAAACAAAAACAAAGATCAACCATGACCTATAAACAATTCATTTCCCTTCATGTGACAACTTTACGACCAGTTATGACAAGTGTGACACTTAAGATAGACTTTGGGATGACCATGACGACACTTGTGCCATAGTGCTTAAAACTTTGTGAATGAGTGTGACATATGTTTACAAAGTTAGAAAAACTCATATACACAAATATAGACCCTTGAAACCATTAAAAAATTATTTTACACATTGTGCGAAAGCCAATCATGCCAAAAGACGACAGTTTACCCAACTTGCAAAGGGGAGAAAAATACTTCAAGAATGTTCATGAAATAAGCTTCGGTGTTTGCAAAAATAATGTACAAGAACAAAGAAGGCTCTGAAATTGAGTGTAAGCCAAAATTTTGGAGGGTGTTGTAGCTGCTACAACATAGGCTTAGACTTTGGAGAGCTAGCCTTGGCTTCTCTAGCTTAACATAGGAGTGAATATCATTCTTTGGAGAAGAAAGAAGTGACTTGATCCACTATTGGAGCTAGTGGCTCGTCATTGTAACTTTTTGATTGGATCAACCTAATAATTAGAAGCTTTCTGAGCCAACACATTTTCATGCATGTATCATGAATATTGTAACATTATTCTTTAGATGTTTGCAGTATATGTTTTTTTCACATGTACAAAGGAAATTGAACTACTTCATTGGATTTGGTACTTATCTTGTTGAATGTGTGCTGTTGTTGCTTTAATATTCATTGGGTCTATGTGAACTATTTTGCTAGATAAATAATGAATCTTTCCTTTCTCTTGTGTAACTATTTTAGGATAGTACTATTACTTTCCTTCTAGGGACTCACTCTTACTTCCCTCTCATGAAAGTCTCCTTTTACAAATTGCAATTGGTGTTTCACAGTGTCAACTTTCCTTTTGACTTCAAAGGTTATGCACATACTCTCATACGTTATTCATTGAAACTAAGGAAAACCTTTAATTTATGGTCCTTAGGTTGATACTTCATATGGGGCTCCTACTCCAAATGGTGCGAGGTCTAATTGGGATGTTACATCAGGGAGACCCCCTTGGTTGATGGATTTCCAACACCATCAACACAATAATATGTCATTGATTTTAATGGGGATGTCTAAGATAACAACAATATCACTCATGATTCCTAAGGAAGCAACATTACACCTTATGAAGTATTATGAAGGTTGGGTCTCTTACAGAACTGTATCCCACGAAGATGAAGATTCTTGAAGTTATTTGGGTTCTTGATGCATATACAGTTCCTAAATTATCTTATAAACAATATATTTGCATAAGCCTCATTAATGCCTTTCCAATGGTATATCCTACTCTAAAAATATGTTTGGATGAGAAGTTATGGCCATTTGAAGATTAGTATTAAGCACATGACCTATGTAGAATTTCTTGCAAATTCTCTACAAATCTACCTCTGATATCTATGTAGAAAATCTGACTGTGGATTAACTCGATAATGCAATATACCAAAGCAAAATACTATAATATACTTCTACTATAAAACTTGTGAAAGCTTAAAGATCAAGCTGAATCAGAGCTAAACACATATAACCACAAGAAGAAGAATCAATGCACATGAAACATAGAAAATACTCAGGGGAAAGCCTCAGTTAAAAACCCCACTATCTCTATTATCATACAAGGTGGAAATACATCAAAATTATACAAAGCCTTAGCTCTCACAGTTAGCTAGCTCTCAGTACAATCCTTCTAGATGCTCACAGGCAAACAAAGCTTCTCACAAGCCTTCTCCTCTGCCCTCCAAGCCTCCTATTTCCTTGCGCAGTTACCTCTGGGATGATCTCCTTCACCTAGTGTAACACTGCTCTAACACACTGTCAGAACTGCGCAATCCTCCAAGGAACCTTTTTCCTTCTGCATGGATGAGTTTCCTTTATAGGAAAACTCATGCAACTAATAGTAACCTATCCTTGACATTTAGGTCAACTAGGTCTTTCTCAGAATAGACATGCATGAGTTTTTGATGAGAGAATCTTCAGTTATCTGGAGTACACTAGTTGGATGCATGCATGCATTAACTGACGGAACGCAAAATTAGTTCCTCAAACAGTTTGGAACTAATTTAACTGGACTTAACCCAGTAAACTGAGCAAACTAATTACAACTCAAATACAACTCAATCTTATCTCCTTAATTAAAGGATAATATCCTTAATTTAAGGGATAACTGTTGCATGACTTCACAAAGACTTCTAACTTGAATTTCTCCAATTAATTAATCCATAATGAATTAATTAATTATTTTCAAGCAGTTGGTGAGACTAAATTTGAATTTAATTCACAATTTTAATTCATCCATATAGATATTGCTAGTGTTTTAACAGGTTCTCATAACCATATTTGGCATGTATTTCCATATCCATATTTAATATGATAAGGTTGAAATTTTGCTACTATTCTCGCATTAATTTTGAGTTGCAGTTTTTGGGTTTTTACATTGATTTTTTTTTGTGTGTGTGTGTGTGTGTGTGTGTGTGTGTGTCGATAATTTAATGGTGAAAATTGTGCAATTTGATTGTGTTTTAAATAAAGAAATTTCTGGTGTAATTTTCTAGAACAAAATTCTGGAAATTTTTGTCAATTTATATTTTTGGGATGTTACAGTGGTATCATAGTTGGTTTTCCTACTAGCCTGAGGGTTTAAAGGGTAATTTCATTCGTGTTTGAATTTGTGAGTGTTTGTGGCAACCAAATTTTTTATTTAAGGCCAATTTTTTTTTGGGGGGTTGAAACCTAACTAGGGCTTGAAATATTTCTAGATCGAGTTACCAAGTCAGGAGTTGCATAAATTCTAGTCAATTATTTTGTTTTACAGATTGATTCTATAGGGGTCAATTTGGCAGCATGAGTAGACCGAAATTTAGCACAAAGAAGTTTAATTCAAGAGGTAGCGTTTTTCTTAAGTACAATCGAATCCATTAAATTGCAAGGGTTGAATTTATTACATACACTAGGGTTGAGTATGTGATTTTGCAAAGGCTAAGTTCATGGGTTTTTACGAGCCAAGTTCCACATATTGGCTAGGGCTGAATTACCAAATTCTGAAATCGAATTTAGGGAAGAAAGGGTTTAAATCATTATTCTAAAGATCGAAATTTCTTGGAGAGATAGTGCGGATTTGGAGCATTCATCGTTGGTCATTAAGGAAGGTCACATATAACCCTCGCATAGAGGAAATAAAGTAAAATTGCTAAGGTCGCATTTACTAAATTTGTGAGTTCGAGTTACCATTGTTTGTACTAGATCAATCGAGGAAAAAGCGTCAAATTTGGGAGGGTTGCGTTCATCAGTTGTTGACACTGAAACCATTATTCATTGGGGCTGAGTTATGAGATTTGCAGGGGCCAAATTTGAGAGATTATAAGGGTCGGGTCTATGAGATATTATAGGGTCGAGTTCATCAATTATTGAGACCGATTTCATATTTACATTGGCAGAGTTACGCCATTCGCTATGGATGAAATTTAGTCTTAAAAGGGAAGAAATTTTGAAGTGAAAGGGGTGGAATTTTCACCAGGGCATGAGGTTTGAATTTATTCAGTGTAAGGATATCAGTCACTAGGCTAATTTAGGCCGAATTTTCCTAAGCTGGTTAAATTTTACAATTTTGAAATTAATTATCTTAGATCTTCAATCTTTAAGTGTACCTTCCACATGTGAAGTTTTGATGAATTCCATTTTCAAACCCTTCCTTGGAATTTTTTGTTATAATTTTTTAATGATATATTAATCTACAACAAGTATTTTGAAGGATCATGTTTAACATGTTGATAGGGTGCTCAAACTATCGAAGGAGAAACAATTGTATGAAAAAACCTCCAAATTTTTCTTTGGGGTATAGGATGTGGAATATTTGGGCCATATTGTATCTCACGAGGGTGTTAAGGTAGACCCTAACAAAATTAAATCCGTCAAGGAATGGAAAATCCCCACAACTTTAAGGCATCTTCAAGGATTTCTCAAGTTGATAGGGTATTATCACAATTTTGTTAAGAATATGGAAAAATAGAAACACCTCTAACAACATTACTGACGAAAGATGCATTTTCTTGAAATCTAGAAGCAATTAAGGCCTTGAACATCTTAAAAAGGCAATGTGTCGAGATTCAGTCTTAGTTATACCAGACTTCAAAAAAACTTTTATTTTTCAATGTTGTGCCTCCAAAGATGGAATTGGTTCCATTTTAATGCCAGAAGTAATACCCATTGCCTTTGAAAGTCATCAAATCAAATGAAAGATTTTACACCAACCCATTTATGAGAAGGAAATGTTGGCAATTCTACATAACCTGAAGTAATGACACCCTTACTTAATTAGAAGACACTTAAAGGTAAAAATAGATCATGATAGTCTTAAATACTTCTTGGAACGAAGATTATCTTCTGAAGACATCAAAAATGGGTCACAAATATGTTGGGTTATGACTTTGAAATCATCTACAAGAAAGGGAAGAAAAATGTTGTTGCAGATGCACTTTCATAAAAATATGAGGATGTGGAGGCATTGCTTTGTGCCATTTCTATTATCCAACCTGATTGGATAAATGAAGCAAGGGATGAATGGAATAATGACAAATAGATGTGGACACTCCTTTGGTGTAGGAGTCCCATTTGGTATAAAGGCCCAGCTGCCGAATCCTTAAATATTTTTCTTAGCTCTAATTGTTAGTAAGAGATGGATGCAATGGTTCCTTTGAAAAGTAAGAAGGTGTGCCTGGTGAGTGTTCATTTGTAAATGTGTCAAAGTTCTTATACTGCGGAGAGGTGAAGAAAGTGAGTCTCTAAGAGAGAGGTAGTACCACCTAAGAAGAGACACACATGAACCAGAAGGACTTGTCTAACATCCATCGGAATAGTCCATAGAGGATGTGACGGTCATTACAACCAACAAATGAAAAGGTCAGTCAAATATCCTGCAAAGTAATCCACGAGGATGGGACAACAATAACAACCATTACAACACATTCTCAATAAGATAAGTACTAAAATAACCGAAATATTTCAACTATATTAGCACATGTGAAAACAAACATCCATAGAATAGTCTTACAAACATTCATAATCCATGCATGAAGAATGTGTTCCAAAGTAACAGGTTACCAAGGAGAAAAAGGATCACCACAAGGTTGTTAGTAGGTGTCTTGGCCTCACTTCCTCCCTCTGGGACCATGACTTGAGGAAGGGACCCTTAAGCAACCCCAAAAACATAGATTTCTAGTTCTTTTATGAGCTTCAGAGTTTGTTGTCTTTGATTTAGTATTTGGTTAATTTTGCAAGGTAGATTTCATTGTCATATTTTTCATTTCCATTTATGTAGTAGATCTCACTCAGGCTTTCATTCCTTTCAGCAACTTTCTTCATGCATAGTATAGGCAGTTGACTCATTAATTTTGCTTTTCTAATTTATGAAAATGTATCTTGTTGCATAGCTTTTAAAACTCTAGATTTGTTACAACCAGTATCTATTCCAAGTCAGTGTTGGGAGGAGGTCTCAGTGGATTTTATCATAGGTCTACCCAAATCCGAAGGAAAGAGTGTCATAATGGTGGTAGTTGATATACTTACTAAGTATGCACACTTTTTTGCTTTATCTCATCCTTTCAAATTCAGTATAATCGCTACTGAATTTGTGGAAACAATTCAAAAGTTCAATGGAAATCCAAAGATTATTATAAGTGTTGAGAGATCCCATTTTCACTAGAAATTTTTGGACAGAATTATTTTCTTATCTTAGTACTCAATTGTCTCATAGTTCATCTTATTAGCTTCAATATTATGAGAAACCTGAGATAGTGAAAAATGTTTGGAAGGATATATTTGATTCTTTGTATCTTATAAACAAACACGCTGGGTCAAGTGGTTACCTCTATAACAATAGTGATATAAAACTTCCTTCCATACTGCAAATAAAATGACCCCATTTGTGGAACTTTAGGGATATCATCCACCATCCATCACATCATCTCTAATAGACATTTCTAAGGTTTAAGCAATGGAATATCACATCGAGCATCAAATACATGTTCTCCAACTCTTAAAAGATAATCTGACTCTCACACAAATTCGAATAAAGAAACAAGCAGATCAACATCACAACGAAAGATGTTTTGATGTGGGTGATTGGGTATTTTTACTACTACAACCATACAAGAAAATGTCACTAAAGCAAGCTAATAAGGATAATAAATTATCACCTAAGTACTATGGCCCTTATAAGGTATTGCAAAAGATTGGTATTATGGCATGTAAATTAGAGCTACTTGCATTTTCATGAATACATTAAATTTGCCATGTTTCATGTTTGAAGAAGGTTATAGGTGACAAGCTTCCAGTGCAAACTACATTGCTATAACTTGATGAGTATGGTAAAATAATATTATGTCTTGAAGCAATCACGGAAATAAGAATCCAACGGCTATGAAATCGATCAATTTCAGTGTATCTCATTAAGTGGAAGAACTTACCCATGAAAGATTCCACATGGGAGGATTGATATTTTATACAAAAACATCCATAACTACTCAAGTGTTGAGGTCAACACTTTTTAGAAGGACAGGGGCATGTTAGGTCCCTATAATACTAATGTATCCCCCATATTGTTATTGTTGTGTCTGATGTAGCCCCCATATTGTTATTTTTGTGCCCCATAGAAGCCCACTATTGTTATTTTTGTGCCCTTACATTATTATTGTTATGTAGCCCTAATTATATTGTGACCCTTTAGACTCCTATATATACAAAGGAGGTCTTGTCATTTGTATCATCCAAGAATTGTTCATTTATGCGATGTATGATGAGCCTCATCATTGGGTAATTATATGGGCCTTAATTCACCTCCTAGCTTAGTCAAACCAACTTTTCTCATAACTTATTACATGTTTTTTATTATATTTTGTTTATGAGGTGAGTTAGAGTTGGATATTATGCTTTGTGGTGTAAATGCATTGAATATAGGATTAAAGGAGAAAATCGAGGAATTTTGGCAAAGACTAAGGTCAAAACTTGAATGGGACAAGCGAGAGGGATTGTAGGAGGTAAATCCTCCTCATTTACTACTCCTCCATTTGAATATTCCTCCATTCATCACATCAGATCGGAGTGAAAACAACCAAATCATGAGGACTAGAAAGTAGCCCAACAAGTGAGAGACAAAGCACCAGTTTATCTCGAGTTTGGGGAGCCGAGCCTCCCTAATTTTAAGGAATTCGTTGGGGATTTCAGATGTATAAGTAGAGAGGCCTAGGACCTCAGTAGGATTCAGATTTTTTATTGTAAAAATCTAATCTATTTTCGAGCTGCAAAACTTGTGACAGTTCTATTGATGTAATTTTGTTTTCGTAATAAGAATGAGTTTTATTTTGAGCCAGCACTGAGTTAACTCAGAGGGATGAAGCTCTTGGGTTAGGGCCCAACCCTAGCAGCCAAGGATCCTCTTTATTTTACATGTATGTTTAGTGTAGATTCATAGCTTCCTTGTTAATTTGTTTTTAGACGAATTTCCATTACAAGTAGTGTAGATTAGATTGGTTGTTTGACAGTTTGCTTCCATTTGTGCCTTATTTAAAGTAGCAGGTTAGAAAGGAGAAAAAGGATCACCACAAGGTTGTTAGAAGGTGTCTTGTCCTCACTTCCTCCCTCTGGGACCATGACTTGAGGAAGGGGCCCTTAAGCAGCCCCAAAAACACAAATTTCTAGTTCTTTTATGAGCTTTGGAGTTTGTTATCTTTGATTTAGTATTTGGTTAATTTTGCAAGGTAGATTTCATTGTCATCTTTTTCATCTCCATTTCTGCAGTAGATCTCACTCATGCTTTCATTCCTTTCAGCAACTTTCTTCATGCATAGTATAGGCAGTTGATTCATTAATTATGATTTTCTAGTTTATGAAAATGTATCTTGTTGCATAGCTTTCTGGAAGACACACATGTTTTATGCAGATCAGGTGCTCCAGGAGGAGACTAAGACTTCATAGCAATAGCCATCTTCCACTTCATCCACCTTAGCCATCCCTTGTTTTCACCATCACCTTCACTAGTTTTCCATCATTTTTCATAGAAATTTTCCCAAGCACATTGAGCGAATCTAGCCATATATTATCTTGGATATTGCCTCCTGAGTGATCCTAGGCCTCCTCCCACTCCATTCCACCCATCACACACCTTTCCTAAGCCTCCCATCACCTCCAACACTTCACATTTAGCTCTTGGTTGTATCTTGTATGTTTCCTATAATTCCTACATGATCATCTAGTAGGTTTCTAGTACATCCTATATGTTTTCTTGAAACAGCCTGTTTTGAGGCCGAATTGATGGAAAACCTCTAGGAAGTCACCAAAAGTCTCCCAGGGGTCCCCCACACCATCCAACCATCTCATACCCTTCTAGCCATCCTCAAACATCCTTAATCCGCCTGTCACATCCACAAGAACAATTATTTTGCATACTTGATTTTACATAAAAAGACCAAAAAAGCAAAAACAGATTTAGTTTAGTCTCTCTACTTGCACATTAGTATTGTTTGATGATTCTTACTTCTGCAACTTAGATAGTAGCATTTGTTTCATGTTGATTTAGCATTTATGCATAGCATAGCTTCTTAAATTGTTAATTAGGGTATGGTGTGATTTAGCATTACGTGTTGACCTTCTCCATTAAAGCAGTAGAGTAACTCTCTTAGAGTAGATTTACCTTTCTTCCATCAAAGAATCAAGCTTCTTCTATCTCCATAGAAGGCTGGCTTGGAACCAGAGTGGTCTCTTTCCATCTGAACAATGACAACAGGCAGAACCATCACTTTTACTTGTGCATACAGCACTATCACCTCCAAGTTTGTATGAACCCCGGGTTGATAAGTAAAGTTGCTAGCCCAGGAGTTGTAGCATCCTTGCTGCAATACTGGCGCTCATCACTTATTGGTGCCGTTGTTGAGGAGGTGTCTAAGTAGAATGTGATTACTGCTTTCTTTTCTTTTATTTCTTGTCTTCAATATTCTGCCATTAGTTTATTTCTACAAAAGTAATCTAGTTGTTTCCTTTCTTTCATTTTGCATTGTCTGCTTTGATCTCCATTTTTCAAGTAAGATTTCAATTCAGCAAGTAGTTTTTTTCATTCTGTCAGTAATTTTCATTCAATCAGCAATTTCAATTCTGTAAGTATTTTCCAAGTTTAAAAAATACAAAACCAAACCAACAATATTTCCTTTCATGCCTCGTAGGAATAGGGACAACTTAGGGAAATTTTTGTCAAATACCCCCACTGCATCCAACAACCAACCTTCTCTCTTCTTCGGTGGTTGTGAACTAGAGGAACCCTTAGGTGAGAAACCTGACATATTTGAAGAACCTACAGGGGAAGAAGAAGAAGAGGAACCCATTCCTACTGAACCAATGGTTGAAAACATAAATTACAGAGGGAATAGAGAGAGAGTTGAGGGTGCCTTCTCCATCAGGGAAACCAATGAGGACACTAAGATGAAAAATATAAGCCCCTCTGCCCTACCTCATTTCCATGGCCTGACCTCAGAGGACCACGATGCTTTCTTGTTTGAGTTTGTTGTTATATGTTGAACCTATGACTATACAGATGATGAGAAAAAGTTAAAACTATTTCCATCTACCCTCAAGAATGCAGCATTGCGCTAGTTCATGGGTTTACCTGGAGATAGCATCACAACTTGGGCTCAGATGCAGCAGGACTTTAAGAACCAATATCAGGACTACTGTCGGTCAAAGGATACTAAAGAAGAAATTTTTAGGATGACCATAGGCAATGATGAATCCCTAGAGGATTAAGAAGAAATATTCTAGCTTAGTTACAAAAGGGCCAGGTGCACACTTGACCCTGAGTCACTAAAGCTAGTCCTGCTTAGGGGAGTAAGAGAAGATCTTCTGGATACCTTACATTTGTTAACAGGAGGAGATATCTACCAATTACCCTATGAGGATATCAAGACTGTCTTTAGAAACCATTCTAGGGCATCCAAGAAAAAGGGTAGGGGTAGTCAACCTATGGCCAGTACATCTTCTTCCAACTCATCCATCAAGGGTGAAATTGGAAATATGTTGGAAGATTTCAAAAGAGAGATGCTACAAATCCTTGCCTTGGAAATGGACACCATGAACATTAAGAGGAAGCAGGAGGAAGCAAAGAGAGCCTTGGCCATTTTTTGTCTTAGATGCACCAGGAGGCATCCTAGGAATGAATGTCCATTGAACTCTATTGAAATTTGCTCGGTCTGTGAAGAAAACCACTCCATAGACAAGTTCCCTTCTTTTCCTGGACTCGAAGCTATATATCAAGGAGCTGAAGGGGTCACTGAGTAGCTTTGCTACATTAACCAAAGAGACCATACCAGTAGGGCATGTAAGGGTCGTCTCATGCATATTACAACCCCAACCAAACCACAGGCATACCTTCTTGGGGACCCCCCTCTCATCCTTCCTAGTCTACACCCCCTCCTTGGTCCTGTGCATCTTAGTATCACTCCCATATAGCTAGCCATTCATTTCAACCTTATGCTCTGTGACAACCTCAGTGGAATGCACCACTCCAGGGGTGGAGGCAACAATACAACAATGCTCCAGCTCTATTGCCTCCACCACCTGCCCAACCACAGCTCCTACACTCTGCTCGACCCAAGCAATCCCAAATGCCTGCCCAGCCAAATCCGAATGCAAACAACAGGCAGGCTTAGCAAGTATACAGTGGTGAGACATCATATCCAGCTTATCCTCTGGAAATCCAGGAGATTAACCTAAGATCTGGAAGAGTTCTCCCAGATAACCAACCTCCACCTCCACCGTGGGAGGTTGAGGAAGAAAGAGAGGAAAGCAACCTTAAAGAAAATCCACCCTTTCCTGAGAGATTATACCAACCACTCCAGCCTACCCCAGAAGAGACTGAACTTCTGGGAGAATTGAAAAATCTATGTGTAAAGATCCCACTTCTCTAGGCAATAAAATATGTTCCTATTTACAATAAGTTGATTAAGGAGAAGTGATTCAAGCATCCAGGGAGGTGAAAAAGGGATGCCCCTACCATTAATTTCATTGGGCAGTTGTTCGACTTAATGCTGGGGTAGGTAATCTGTCCAAAATATTTGGACCCTGGAAGCCCTGTAGTGGATGTGCACATCAATGGCACCATAGTCCCACACACCTTGATTGATCTTGGGGCTGCCATTAATGTGATGACCAAGGACACCATGCTCAAGCTCAACCTCCAATATTCATTGAGGTAGACCACAACAGTTCTACAACTTGTAGACCGTTCCACAGTAACCCCTGAGGGAATTGTGGAGGATGTGATGGTCTCCATTGACTCTTGGGAGTACCCTACAGATTTCCTAGTTCTCCAACCTAAGGCTAAGCTTACTGGTTACCCTCTCATCCTTGGGAGGCCATGGATGGCCACTGCCGATGCTTACATTAGCTGCAGAGCTGGGAATATGACCATCAAGAATGGGCATATGTCACATGGAAGAGAAACTCAAGGAGATCGACAAAGAGCTAAGTGGCTTAAGGGACAGAGAAGCTATAATTAGAAATAAACTAGAGACAAAAAATGCATGGTTGAGGGGACAGCTGCAGGAACAAGAGAATCAATTGGCATGTATGACCAGTATTTCTTTGGAAGCAATCCAGTGTAGGATGCCAGCTAAATCTTGTGCTCTCTAACTCAAAGAACAAAGGTCGTGGTTTCATATTAAGACCCTAGCATAGAGAGGCATTATGCCATTTCAGGACTACAAGTAGTTTATTGATATTTTTTTATCAAAGTACACTAGAAGATAGGGCCAAAATGACTGAGTTTTATTTTCACAACATGGCCCTCACAGACATGAATGTATGGGACCCTAATGCCAAGCTAGGAGATCTATAATTAATGACTTTGACATCATGGATGAACCATGAGGAGTCAAGAGTTGCAGAGATGAAAAGGATATTGGAAAGAGAGCAAACTAAACTTCTTCTGATCAAAGTTGAACAATCAAATCCCATGGCCCTCATTAGTACCCATAATTTGATTACAAATGATCCTCAACTAGCACCTAGATATATGGCTGCCCAAGAGCAAGCAATTTCACATTTTGAGGACATGTTCAAGTTGCTAGGAGATGATAGTATACATGCTTGCCTGAGGAGATGGAAAACACTTCCATACAACTTAAAGATAAGAGAATATCACTCTCCTCAAAGGTTGAGAGAGGCACTCAACAGGACACCTATGTATAAGAAATCTATGCAAAGGTTGAAGGTCAATTGGATAGGCCTAAAACTTAGTCCACCACTACTCTTAGGGATGCTAGAAGGGAGAAAAGAAGAAGAAGAAAAGAGGTAGTGGGAGGAGGTATAAAAGAAAGTAGGCTTCTATGAAAAAGAAGAGGAGACCATAGCAGAGGCATGGGATGTCAAAGAGGCCACTAGAGCCATGAAATATGGATATTGATTAAGTTCCTCAAAGGATGAGCAAGAATTTCACTAGGGGGGTGATGATGAGCCTCATCATTAGGTAATTATATGGGCCTTAAGTCACCTCCTAGCTTAGTCAAACCAACTTTTCTCATAACTTATTACATGTTTTTTATTATATTTTGTTTATGAGGTGAGTTAGAGTTGGATATTATGCTTTGTGTTCTAATATGCATTGAATACAAGATTAAAGGAGAAAATCAAGGAATTTTGGCAAAGACTAAGGTCAAAACTCGAATGGGACAAGGGAGAGGGATTGTAGGAGGTAAATCCTCTTCATTTACTACTCCTCTATTCAAATATTCCTCCATTCATCACATCTGCTCGGAGTGCAAGCAGCTAATCATGAGGACTAGAAGGCAGCTGAGCAAGTGAGAGACAAAGCATCAGTTTATCTCGAGTTTGGGGAGCCGAGCCTC
This sequence comes from Pinus tabuliformis, assembly GCA_031772625.1. Classification (NCBI taxonomy): domain Eukaryota; kingdom Viridiplantae; phylum Streptophyta; class Pinopsida; order Pinales; family Pinaceae; genus Pinus; species Pinus tabuliformis. The sequence continues at coordinate 277,875,534 of CM062809.1, read as the reverse complement.
CCTAATTTTAAGGAAGTCATTGGGGACTTAAGATGTATAAGTAGAGAGGCCTAGGACCTCAGTAGGATTCAGATTTTTTATTGTAAAACTCTAATCTATTTTCGAGTTGCAAAACTTGTGATAGTTATATTGATGTACTTTTTTGTTTTGGTAATAAGAATGACTTCTGTTTTGAGCCAGCAATGAGTTAACTCAGAGGGCTGAAGCTCTTGGGTTAGGACCCAACCCTAGTAGCCAAGGCTCCTCTTTATTGTACATGTATGTTTAGTGTAGATTCATAGCTTCATTGTTAATTTGTTTTTAGATGCATTTCCATTACAAGTAGTGTAGATTAGATTGGTTGTTTGATAGTTTGCTTCCATTTGTGCCTTATTTAGAAGCATTGAAAGCAAGAGATCGAGACATCATCATAGAGAAGCATGAAAAATTGTTAGAATCTATGGAAGTCAAGGATATAGATCTTGGTAATCTCATTAGAAACATAATTGGAAAGGTCATCTAGTTCAAGGTTCATCATACATATGTCAAAATGAAACATCTGCTGATGGGGATAACTTATATCCTCAATACTATTTGATGGAATCTTCATTGAAATATTCACCGATTATGATGGGAAGCAAGTGTTTCATCAAGAATTCCAAACTTGTGGAATTCAGGGATGATGGTATGATGACATAAAAGTGAAGCAGATCAAGGACAAATAAAAATTGTAATATACTGGATTCTTTTTTTATCATTTCTTGCTGCTATTTTCAACCCTCCCTCTCAACAAGAAAGAAATTCAACTCGATCCTGATCTTGAACCTTTGGAATATTCTGCATGCAACACTTCTCTCTAGCGTTGTTGCTCCAGCAATCTCCAAAAAAAAAAACATCTATCCTGAATCAAAATGATGCCTCTGTCATCAAAGTCTTTGACTGCTATTGCCTCTGTCAACTGAAAACTCTGCGCTTTTGCTGGCTGAACCTTTCTACAGTGTTGTCAATCCTTCTCTGTGCTCTTCAGTATCTGACTGCTCTAGCCTCTGTCACTTTGATCTCTAACTATTTCAATCCCATTGATTCCTCTCACTACTATTTACTTTGGGCTCCCGTAGCAAGGTATGATCCATGAGATAAAACCTCTCAATGAACCCTACCCAATTTCAGCCTTCTTGGGACTACCACTTCACATCACCCCACCTCACATATGGAGGTATGGTTGCATGTGATCCCTCTGCTGAATTGGATTAAAATTTCCCCCTACTAAAGGTATCTGCATGAGTGGATTCCTCCACTCGGTCTCCTCTCAGCATCTCCAATTGTGGATCCTCCACAATTGTCTGAGACTTATTAAGGCTAAAAGGCATGAACAAAAATTCATAATGACCTTCATGAGTTCTAAATGTTGTTTTCATAATTTCTTCAATCTTCATTCTAATTTGATGATATCCTTAATGAAGATCCAACTTCGTGAAGTAAATTGTTCCATGTAAGTCATCCAAGAATTCATCAATGACAGGAATGGGAAATTTATATTTAATAGTGAGCTTGTTGGGATCCATATAATTTAGACACATATGCCATGATCCATCCTATTGTGTACCAATACTGCTAGAGTAGAGAAAGAACTTTGGATAGGTTGAATTATACCAACCTCTAGCATTTGTGCAACCATATGTTTAATTTCACTCTTCTGGCCACATAGGGATATCTATAAGGTCTGATGTTTGGAGGAACACTTTCGGGAATCAAGTGAATAGCATGATCATGATCACGAATAGGTGGGAGACCCTTGGGCATCTCAAATACCTTGGAATGATTAGGCCAAGGACCCTTTGGAGATTTGGAGAAATGGGAGACTTAGATGATTGAATATCTAGTCAACATAATTGTGCAATTACACCTCGTTGTTCTATTGACGGTGCTGGAAATCTGTCAACCAAGGGGATATTCATGATATGAAGTCCCAACTAGACCTCACACCATTTGGTGTAGGAGTCCCATCCAGTATGATGGCCCGATCGCCATTTACTTAGAGATTTTCATTAGCTGTTGCTGTTCATCACATGAGAGCGTTATGATGTCTTCAAAAAGCGAAATGAGTGTGCTTGGTGAGTGCGTAATGTAACGCGTGTCTCGGTTCTCTTACTACAAAGGGGGAGAGTAAAGTGAACCTCTAAGTGAGAGGTAATAGTACCACCTAGGAAAAGACACACGTGAACCAGAAAGGTCTATCCAGCATCCAACAGAATAGTCCACAGCAGATGTGGAAGTCGTTAAAGCTGAAGTGAAGGTGACAACATGTACACCACCCAACAGAGTAGTCCACAAAGATTTGATGGTCGTTAAAACCAAAGTGAAGGGGATAGAATGTACACCACCTAATGGAGTAGTCCACATGGAGGTGATGGTTGTTATAACCAAAAAACAAAGATGGTCTATGGAGTATCGCACAGAGTAGTCCACAAGGATGTGATAATGGTGATAACCAATACACAAAGGTGGTATGTCTAGTATCTTGCAGAGGGATGAGACAACAGTGATAAAAAATACAACACATTCCCAACAATGTAAGTACTAAAATAATCGAAATCGTTCAACTATCTTAGTATAGGTTAAACAAACATGCATTACAAATGCCGAAAGAATATTCTTAGAAACATCTACAAAACATGCATGAAAACATGCTGGCCTTAACATGCTTCTAAATTAAGAAAAATTACCAAGGCACATATGTACACCATACATCACTAGTCCCAGTAGTGGGACAGTTGGCGGGGCCTGTTGGGTGAGGCCCAACTTGGTCCAGTTTTGGTCAAAGACTCCTCATTTTGAGGAGTTGAGTGAGAAGAGTCCGCGAAGTTCTATTCACTGTGCGATGTCTAGGGGATTTGGGGTGGGTCAAAGCCCCTCATTTTGTAACGGGTATTAAGGTTTTAGCTCATTGTTTTGTCGAATCCATAGTATATGGACCCATGTTCAAAGTGTATCGTGCACCAACAAAACCCTTAACCAATGGCTCTTTCAGCAACGACCTACAAGCAGATCGTACTCTCACCCGAAGCGATTATGGGAGGTTGCATAACCAGGTTTCTGCATCTGGAGGGATATTGCGCTATGGCACCCATGTGTTTTCTTATATTTTATACTGATCTACAACTTCACATATATAAAAGACTTCATGCTTATGCTTTATTTCACAAATTTGCGCTTATTATATAAAAATTTCAGAGAACTATATAACATGCATTCTTTCACATAAAAAAGTAAAAGGCACGCATACCAGTACATATGAATATAGATTATGAATACAAAAGATTTTGCCAAAAATTCTTCTTCTTTATCAAGATGTAACCTTCAACACGTACAATATCTTTGACCTACACAGCCAGCTACAGGCGGTCTATGCACTCAGCTGCAAACTCTTCCAAGGCCTCTGCACACTCAGCTGTAGAGCCTTTCCTAAAATCTCAAAATACAAATTAAAGACAAAAAATATGATCAATTCATTTATGTGTCCTATATTTCGACAAAGCATTACATTTCCTTATATATGTTTCATTACTACAAAACCGTACTGGTCCACATACTATGGATGTGAGAAAACAATGAGTTAAAACCTTGATATCCATTACAAAATGAGGGGCTTTGACCCACCGCAAAGCCCCTAGACATTGCACGGTGAATAGAACTTCGTAAAATCCGAGCACTCTGGTCCTCAAAATGCGGAGTCTTTGACCAAAATTGGACCAAGTTGGGCATTGCCCAATAGGCCCCCAACACTCACATGTGACTCATCCCAAGTCACTCAGCTGCTATGCCTCGAATTTTTGCTACAATGCTCATGTAGGCGACAATATATTGTTGAAGTATTTTTGCTAGCTGCTTCTCCCATTGGTGCACTTCTTCTAGCAATGCCTCTGTGGTTGGTCTGACAGTTTTCTGCAACACTTCTTTCTCCCTCTTTCATAGCTTCGTGAGCTTACTGTTGACTTCTCGTGACAACTAGAAGGCCTCATCCTACCACGGTTGAGTCCTTTCTATAAAAATATTCTCCTTTCGCTATAGGTCTTCAATCTTTTTTCGAAGAGTCACTCCTTCCATGATCCTTGTGAGCCTTTGCGAGATTGGTAAGGTCTTTGAAGTTTCCTAGATTTCATCCAACTTATTTTGGTTCATCTGGAGCTCCTCGTCAATCTTTTGAATATTTGGATCCTACTACAATGAGGTCCAAATATGCATGGTTTCATCTAGTAGTCTAGCACAATTTGCCACTATGTCAGCAATGCCTTTCAATGCATATTTCAAATCCTTTTCCCTCTGATCGCATACTTCTACCGAGGACTTAACTATTCCAATAAAGGAATGTACTCATTCGTACAGAAGGAATGTACCTAAGTTCCCTCTTGGCTTAGGAATTTCCAAGTTTCTTCTAAGTAAGAAACTTGTTTCTAAGCTCCCTCTTAATTAGGGACCTACAACAGCTCCTCAAGTAGAGATGATGGGACAACCAGCTTCTTGAATAACTCCTCCTCACGATGTCATGAACTTATTTTCGTTATCTAGGACTCTTCATGTTTGGGACTTCTACATAGGGCACCAACCATCCATCACTTTCATCCATGAGTCATCCATGTAATAATCAGAAAGTGATCCATCAGTCCATATCTAGCCTTCCTTCATGCCATGTTTATTGAAAGATATTTCATCCTACTACATGTGCATCGGTGGTGGAAGACATCCATAGATATTCCTTCAGTGTCCCTGCATAAACCCATCTAGATATTTGTTCAAAAATAAAGGAATGACCATTACAATCAACATTATCTTTGTGATGGTATTTCATCATGACATCTTCTAGTTTGCACCAACATCATGTATACATATTGAAACATCTCCCAAAGATATATATTCTCAAGGGTCTCCTTCTTTTTTAGACTCCATCAGAGTCTTCATATCTTCCATGGAGATATCCCAATCAAATCTTCTTAGTATTTTGGATGTTGATTTCCTTTACTGTGGTTGCATATTCCACGATGTCTTCCTTCCTTTCTTCACACATTTCATTCCCAAGAGCTTCCAATCATAGTTCCTCAATTGTAGTTAACCACCTCATACTTCATATGAAGACAAATATGTTGATCTCATCTAGTGAATGTGTGACCCATGCATTCCTGCATCCCTTTGAGGGAGGAGATATTTTCTTTTGACCATGCTCTTAAGATAGAGCATTGGTTCATGATATCTACAACCATATGACATGACTTTCAAAATATCAAATGTAAGCATACATATCTCATTTTCCCTTTAGGTCATCCATACTTCCTGCAACATCTTCCTTGATTGAAAGAACTTCAATCCCTTTTGGAAGACACACATTTTTTATGTAGAGCAAGTGCTCCAAGAGGAGACTAAGACTTCATAACCAATAGCCACCTTCCACTTCATCCACCTTAGCCATCCCTTTTTTTCACCATCACCTTCACTAGCTTTCCATCATTTTTCATAGAAATTCTCCCAAGCACATTGAGCGAATATAGCCATCTATTATCTTGGATATTGACTCTTGAGTGATCTTAGGCCTTCTCCCACTCCATTCCACCCATCACACACCTTTCCTAAGCTGCCCATCACCTCTAACACCTCACATTTAGCTCTTGGTTGTATCCTGTAGGTTTTCCTGAAACGGCCTGTTTTGAGGCCGAATTGATGGAAAGCCTCTAAGAAGTCACCAAAAACCTCCGAGGGGTCCTCCACACCATCCAACCATCTCATAACCCTTCTAGCCATCCTCAAACATCCTTAATCCGCCTGCCACATCCACAAGAACAATTAGTTTACATACTTGATTTTGCATAAAAAGACCAGAAAAGAAAAAACAAAATTAGTTTAGTCTCTCTGCTTGCACATTAGTGTTGTTTGATGTTTCTTACTTCTGCAACTTAGATAGTAGCATTTATTTCATGTTGATTTATCATTTCTGCCTAGCATATCTTCTTAAATGGTTAATTAGGGTATGGTGTGATTTAGCATTACATGTTGACCTTCTCCATCAATGTAGTAGAGTAACTCTCTTAGAGTAGATTTACCTATCTTCCATCAAATAATAAAGCTCCTTCTAACTCCATAGAAGTCTAGCTTGGAACCCCAGTGGTCTCTCGCTAGCTGAACAGTGACAACAGGCAGAACCATCACTTTTACTTGTGCATACAGCATTGTCACCTCCAAGTTTGTACGAACTCCGGGTTGATAAGTAAAGCTGGTAGCCCAGGAGTTGTAGCATCCTTGCTGCAATACTGGCGCTCATCAATGTAAAAGGAGGTTTCCCTCTCGAATAGGCTTATTTTCAAGTCATTGATCTCTTTCTCCTTCTCTTTTTTGATCTAACATGTTTAGCTTTGATCTCATCAATGTTGCACAAAATTTTAATTGCTTTGTGGCTTACATGTTATGTTCAACATCATTTATCAGGAAATTTGGTTGGAAGAGAGTAGAAGTCTCTATATTTATTTGGGTCCAATAGTCAAGCATACATAGTATTAATCAATCATCTATATAAGAAAATAATAATGTGATTGTTCAAATTTAAAAGAAACATATACAAAATGTTTTAGAAAAGTATGGACACAAATAAAAAAAATTCTAACATATTGTTTATAGATGAAAATTGATATAATTAAAGGAAAAAAGGATTTAAAATTGTTTCCATGAACGCTCAAGTGAAGCATTTTATGATTCAATTTAAAAAGAAATTAATAAATTTTTAAAAATTAATAAAAATACAATAATAATTATTCTCTTCCCATTTTTTAAAATTTTCAAAACCATCCTTAATTATGATGATGACTTTTAGTTATAGTTTGATTATGAGTCTTCTTTTGCAATTAATAGTTAATTTAGCATGTGTATGAGAGAAAGAAAGAGAAAGATACACAAATTATTTTTTAGAAAAATTACTTGTTTAATAATATGTAAATCATAATATTTTTTCTTAGGTTACATGATCAATTGACAACTCAATATATACTTATTATTATATCAATGTGTAAGTAACAAAAATAAACTATTACATTCTATTTATATAGTTGTAAATAAAAGATATCTGGAAAAAATAAATATTTATTTTTCTTATATGAATTGTGTCCATATTCACACATTTTGAAAATATGCATTATACAAACTATCTCTACAAATAAATTGAACATTGTCTTTGATACAAATTTTTATTTTGTTCATCCTAGTACGAATGTTTTTTTTAACCATTGCTCTAAATTATTCACTATTGGGCTTTGTACATCAATATCACATTACAATGTAAATGGATTGTTTTCATATCTTCAAGTAGCAAGTTCAATTCATTCTAGCACTCAAGGATGAAGGGTTTTAATGGCATTGGAAATCAACATGTGGCTCAAACATTTAAAAATAGTTTGGACAAAAATTAATAAATCTTTTTAAATATAAAAATAATATCTATGTAAAAAACTATGTAATGACAAAAAGAAGGAAACCTTATCGTTATGAAGATGTGAATAATAGGTACTTATTAGATCAATTGTGACCCGCTTTCATGTTGCTACATGGTGTAAATGACGTACACACCATTGTAAAGTCTTTGAAATATAATATTTTAATGTGACGAATAATTTATATCATTATTAAAACAACTTCATGTTATTATAGGATTATGTGTCCTATATGGTTATTAAAAGTATTTGATTACTTTATAGTCAGATGATTATATTAATTATTTAATATATAACAAAATAATGAGAATTTCGAAAGTGTTGATTTCCGTAATATCCAATAATTATGTGTCTTTGTTACTTTCATTATGGTATATATCCATGAAAAATAATTCACAATTAGACAAGTACACTGACAATGCATTTGTTATTATTTAGAATCTACATTTAGTGAAAATTTCATGTTATAAAAGTTAATAAAAGAAAAATAAGACCATGATTAAGAGACATTTATTTCAAATTGAATGTTGGGAAAAGATATCTTAGTGGGCATCACTGGATGTGTGTTTTGGCTAAGGAAAATTGGTAAGGCTAAGGAAAAGGCATTTTGCCACATTTATTTATGAAAATAAAGGAAATTAGGAGAAAAGTAAGGTGAAAGGTCACATGTTGCATGTGAGGAGGAAATTGAAAGAAAATAATAGAAAATGAATAAATTAGAGGTCTCGTGCAAAAAAAGGCTTCTGAGGATCAGTTCATGGATTTTGTCAGTTCAAGTTTGGAGTGCTCTCATTATTCTCTCTCTCACTCTCAATCTCTTGGTCACTTAGAGTTTTCTTGGAACAATCTAACTTTAGATCAAGGAAGGAAAATAAAGCAGAAGGAAAGGAAGGCAAGCAAGGATCAAGGAAAGGAAAGCAAAATCAAGCAGCTTCTGTTTAGTCAATTTAACGTCTTAAATTGCTCTACATAAATTATCAATCCGGGTATCGTAAACTGATGAAGTGTGGTGCACCATATGTGCTTAGTTAACATTTTTCTTACTTCGTTGTTTTATAGTTTATGTTGTTTTTGGGGTTTTGTTCTTGTTGGTCTCCTAAAGTGTTTAATGGAAATGGAAATCATATTTTAAGGTCTTAAGAATACTTTTAAAGGTCAAGTATGAATGTAGATTTCAAGACAAGGTTTATGTCCCTTATAGTAACTTCCAAAACTTAGCACTTCAAAAGATCTCAAAACATGCTATTGATAAAATTAATACTTGAACATGAATGTAAATATGTAGCTACTTAAATCAAACAAAAGATGCAAGACTGATCATGAAATCACTCTCTCTGCTAACCATCTAATTACAGAAATAAAATCTAAACTATTGCACTCAAACAAACCAAAAATTGCAGACTAATGAAAGCAAGATCAATTTACTTCACTTATAATCCGATAGCTCGCCAAGTAGCTTTTCGGGGTTAAGCCATGGCTCTGGAGATAACGTCAAATAACATGAAGAATTGATATCTAAATGAAAGCAAAATCAAATTACTTCACTTATAATCCAATAGCTCGCCAAGTAGCTTTCGAGGTTAAGCCATGGCTCTGGAGATAACGTCAAATAACATGAAGAACTTGATATCTAAATTACCTACTTGCAAATTAATGAAAGAAAAATCAAATTACTTCACTTATAATCCGATAGCTCGCCAAGTAGCTTTTCGGGGTTAAGCCATGGCTCTGGAGATAACGTCAATAACATGAAGAACCTGATATCTAATTGCAGAGATGAAAGTAAAATCAAATCACTTCACTCATAATCCGATAGCTAGCCAAGTAGCTTTTCGGGGTTATGCTATGGCTCTGGAGATAACGTCAGATGACATGAAGAATTTGATATCTAAACTAACTAACAACAACAAATAAATAACACTGAAATCAAAGCATAACTGAAATTGAAAAGATTAAGAAAAAGTTCAGCAGAGAGGCATATCTCATGTCACTATTTGATGCAAAAACATGTAAAAAAAACTAATATACAACCAACTGGTTGAACATACTTGCATGAATTAAAATTGCATGAATGGAAAATCTAAACTATCAAACTTGGAAGCAATAAAATGACATACATGAATGAAATCAAAGCAAAATCACAAAATAAAATCTACTCTACCTTACATTCTAATATGCTCCATGACATCTACTTCACATCTCCTTCCATGTTGAGAACATCAAAGCTTTATTCAAATTCTTCAAAATTACAAAGTACAACAAAGCTCTCCAAAGCTTTCCAAAGCCATCAAGGAAGAACTACAAACTCCAACCTAAAGAACTACAAGTCAAGCTAAGCTAAGACTAACAAGCTAATCAATGAAGGAGAGAGATCTCCTATTTATACAAAAAAATGAGAAGCCATCTCATTAATGAGTCCATGAATCTCTCCCTCTACCTCTAGAGTCCTAATCAAAATAGGAACTGATAAGACACATGTCTTCTTAGAGTTTCAATACAATTAGGAGATGTGACACATATCCTCATGATCCCATGATTCTCTCCACTCAAATTCGAATTTGGCTTTAGGGTGCCACATAAAGGTCTTCTAGAAGCCTCCTTTCAACCTACACATGTCAACAATCTCAACCCACTTGTTAAGTATAAGAATATGCACATTATTTTCTAATTTTTAACCACAAATTCACTTAAAAAGGCTTAGAATTTATAAAGTTTGGAAAAACATAAATGTGGCCCAATGATAATGAAAGTGGGATGAATGTATTGACATAGTAGTGAAATGGAGGTAATATAATAGACATAATAGTGAAACTGTAATAGAAATGGATGACATTTTCAAGACCCAACATACCCCCCAACTAAAGTTATTGCATGTCCGCATGCAATATATATTACATTAACTCTTTTGATCCTTGAGCTTTGGCTTAACTTTGCATGATATCATTTGATAACTTCATATTTCTGCAAAGTGTTTTACTTGAATTGCAACATAGTTGGTTCTTGTGTTACAACCATTTTTTATTTTTTTATTTTTTGTTGTTGCATTCTATTTTGATCTTTGAACTATTCATAATGATATTTTGATTATTGTTGCAAATTATATCTTTATTGGATTGCATGATAGTTGGTTCTTGTGTGACAAACATGATTTTGTTTGTATCCAATTTATCCTTTAAGCACTTTTTTAAAATCCATTGTATACTCATAATAACAATGTAATAGTTAATATATGTTGGAAGTATGTGGGCTCATGAGTATGATATGGACATGGCAAGATATGAATATGAATATATTCCCCCCCAACTGATGGTATTGACAATTTTATGAAATGAGGAAGAAAAATGTTTTTCCAACAATTATCATTCTAGCTTTTTATGGAATTCTATGGTCAAAAAGTTATAAAATGACATACCTCAACTTACCCTTTGGAATGGATGAGTTGTATGTGTGGTGGCTGCAAAATTCTGATCATATTCTTCTTCAAGTGGATGAACAAGAAGAGTCATGGATAAAGAGTTAAGATGACTTTTTATTGCTTCTACTAAAACTTGCTGAATCTGCTCCAAAATGCTAAAAATAATAGTCTTCATGTCTTCAAAACTCATTAGCACAATTCATGCTATGTGAAAAGATGTTCTAATGTCGAACATAGTAGAAAATTGTTGACTTAGTGGCCATTAATGGATGCCACTAGTCAACACGAGAACTCTCACCATTGATGACAATGAGAGTCAAGATGCCCAAACACATCTTGCTAGGTATGAATAGTTTTGCCGATGTCGAGTCACCTAGAAGATCTAACAAAAAAGGGACATTAATGTATTCCCATTGTTTGTCAGCATGAGAACTTGCGATTAAGGCATGCAAACCTCAAAGTGTCTTTATAAGGAACTTAGACTCAAAGGACTATGGACTCAATAATTTGCATTGAAGCATGGCTTATTTGCGAAATGAAAATGACAGGAAATGAAAGATGAAAATGGAATATGGCAATGGAAAGTAGAAATGGCAATGGGCAATAAGCATGTGAATGAGTCTCTTGCTTTTATTTGTGGGTTATGAATGGACAAAAAGAGATGGAAAGTGTATGTGAATGTAAATGGAAAATATGAAGTGAAATCAGGTGAATGGTTTATTATGAGGTAAGGATGTGATGGAGACAATAGTATCTGAAAGTTTTTCAAGTGTTTGGATCTGATTTTGCATCATCATATTTCCTCTTTGTTGCTGATCATCCTCTTATGAAACAAATTGGTCTCTTAGAGAGACACCATTCTCTTGTAGTCATTTGTCCTTCTTCTTGGAACCTGCAAAAAAAACTAATACTTTTTCTGCAATGGAATGTAAGATTATCAAAGGAGAGAGGTGATCAATCTCTCTAGTTATGATATTTACACACAAAACTAAGAATTTGTGTTAATTAAACAAGTTCTCAAAGGAAAAATCAAAAGAATTTATACCTGCTTTGGAATTAGTGCCCCAAGTTGAATGTTGCTTCTTTTCAACAATTTATTTCATTATTTACCATTTCAAACTCTGATGATAGATTTCTCATTGTGTAGATGTTGTTGAGATCTTTCCAACGATACTTGAATCATCAAAATCTGATTTTGTATGAGAAAGTTAGGCTGATTTGAACAATGAAGTTTTTCAGTTGCAAATTGATGTTTAGCTGCGGAATTGGACTTTAGTTGCGGAATGTGCACAGTTTCTGTAGCTAAAAATCTTGAATAAAAATTTAACCATTCATCTTTCATATTCAGTCCAAAATTAAACAATTCCTTTATAAAAGTGAGTAAATAACTTATTCATTTCATTGATTCAAAATTATATTTTTTTCTTGACATGCGGCGACTTAGTGTGGCGACTTAGTGATAACACACACCTTGACTTCCCTTTGACCGGGGTCTTTTTCATCGACTTGGATCAAATGAATAGGAGACCATCCATGTACTGACATTTTCCTAGCTACACATGTGGTTTGTTTCGTCTCTTAACACCTATAACCTATAGAAGTATGAAAATGGCTGCGAAATTGCTAGTTAGCTGCGGAATCAGGCTGCATTCTATAGCTAAAAGACAGTCAACCATCAGTTTTCTGATTTAAGTTATTGGAAAAGAGATTTTATGCAGCCAAGTATTAGGGAGATAGATCCTAAGATCACAGCTGGTGCACAAGACCAATTATTCATGATCTGCTATATTTTTTTTTAATTTTCTTCACTGTTTGCCTGAAAAAAACTTTGTAAATGGTCTATGAAGCAAAACAGTTTTAGTGATGAAAATATATCCGAGTAATGGAAATGTATGATTTTTTTAACAGCTTTGTTGACTCCTACAACAACCATCTGACACATATCTCTAACTGCCCCTTTGATCTAGCTAAAGAAAGTCCAAGTCCAAGTGTGTTCAATTGTTTTAGCTCTCCCAATGAGCCCCATCATTTTTCGTTCTCGGCTACTCTTCAAAATTCCCTTTACTGTCTGAGAAATGGAGTGACTGCAGGGATAGAAATCAGACATTTATGGATATGGAAATGGAATGAAAATGTATATGGAAGCAGATCACTGTGACTAAAGCAACTGTATGTACAGAGTATGTGAAGACAGAGTGACTATATGCGTAGACTTTGTAAAAACAAGGTGACTGTGTATGAAAAGAGGTTGCGAAGATATGAAAAGGGAAAAAAACTCAATGTAATGAACAACTAATCAGGGTTTGAGAGTCGTATGCAAATAGGTTACGATTCACAAGAATCCAGTATTGCCATTCACGAGAATGTTGCTGCAATTCAAATCTCTATGAATCATGCAAGGCATGTGACTATGCAAATAATGAAATCCATCCGAGTAAAGCATCGAGCATTCTACGAAAAGAACATAGGAATAACTGTTTAAACAGGTGGAGTAGTGAAGTTCAATTGAAAATGACAGATCATTTTGGAAGAGTCGTACTCAATTGGGATACGTCATGTATCTTGCTGTTAAGCTGAAGTACACGCCACGAGATCGTTAGACATTTAAAGACAAGAGGCATGGCGTAAACATGATTGAATGCCAACACACAATAAGTTCCCAAATTGAATTTTCCCTCTCCAAGCACGCCAAGTTAAAACAATAGACTGTTCATTAATTTAAACTCATTTTTCTTCATGCGACATGCAAAAAGAGACTTTAAAGAATCCAGAAATTCTTCCCAACCACTACAAATTTATTAAAACCATTTATGGGTTATCTAATTGACCCTATTTCCGAAAAAATTTCATGTTTTATTTTTTCCAAATTCGCCTCCGTTTGGCTAAATCATGCATTCAAAGTTTGACGTTTTTCAGTGTTTTGCGTTTTTCCTGAGTTGCTGCATTCGGCTGTGAAATTTCGAATCAGAGGTTATGATTCCAGTCTCCAAAGATAATTCAAAAATGTATGCTACCAACACATTCAAAAATTATAAAATCTCAATCAGTACTGATACAATGAAGATGACCCTAGCAGTGAAGGATATGAACGTCTAGGAGGAGATGTAAAGCCAGCTCTACGAAGGGCAGCATCAACGTAGGCATGTTGATCTCATATCTGCACAGATTTCATATCTTCTAGTACCCCCTTCAAGGATGTCATGCGTTCAAGAATGGATTTTCCATGAATTGGGTGGTCTCCCTTGTTCTGATCATTAGATTTCTGTTTGTCAAGTGAACGCTAATTTTTGTCTACACAACAAACAAACAAACAAAAAAATGCATGCACAGGGATAAACAGTACGCAATGTTGTTGCATACTACTGCTCTCTCTCTAATTTCAGAGCCTACATAGAGATGAAAGAATTGATCTGCTATTGTTGTTTACAAGAGTCAGGCAAACAACTAGAGGAGGCTTTTTTTATTATTATTTTTAAAATGTTTTTGCAGGTTTGTTTTAAGGCCAAAGCTCAAACAGGAATGCAGATTTTCTATTGAGGCCACAGTGGAAACTGGAATTGGGAATAGCCATTGATTATTTCTGTCTTTTTTTCTCTGAAATTGTGAAAGTTTATAAGAATGATTAATGATTTTCAATTTCAGGCAGCAAATACTTCAAGGTAAACATGCGAAAAACAAGACTTTGACTGAGGTCTTAAGCTGATTTTTATCAATCTGGGCTGCGTGATTAGGATAGGATCCATGTCGAGACAATTACAGAGATGCCCATGTGGTCAGTTTCTTCATTGGATGCCTGTAACCTGCTAAACCTTGAAATTAGCTGCAGAATTCACAGTTAGCTGCGAAATCAAGCTGCATTCCGCAGCTAATTTGCAAAATCTTATTAAAACAGGACATAGTGTTTTGAGGACCACTACAAACCATAACCAATCAATCTTGGACAACTGAACCTATCAAAGCAGTTGGGTTTCATTTTTTTTTTTTTTTTCCTTTTTTTTTTTTTTTTTTTTATTGAATCAATTGAAATGATGAAGTTTTATTTTGTCTCATTTTTTTTTTTAACATAACAATTCTTTTTCTGATCCTCCAGATCACACAAAGTGCAGGAGGAGAGCATACTCAAGAATTATTAATTTTTTTTTTAGATGTAAGAAATAAGGACTCCTAATTACACTTCCCGGCAATGGCGCCAAAATGTCTAGTCAATTTAACGTCTTAAATTGCTCTACATAAATTATCAATCCGAGTATCGTAAACTGATGAAGTGTGGTGCACCATATGTGCTTAGTTAACCTTTTTCTTACTTCGTTGTTTTATAGTTTATGTTGTTTTTGGGGTTTTATTCTTGTTGGTCTACTAAAGTGTTTAATGCAAATGGAAATTCTATTATAAGGTCTTAAGAATACTTTTAAAGTTCAAGTGGGGATGTAGATTTCGAGACAAGGTTTATGTCCCTTATAGTAACTTCCAAAACTTAGCACTTCAAAAGATCTCAAAACATGCTATTGATAAAATTAATACTTGAACATGAATGTAAATATGCAGCTACTTAAATCAAACAAAAGATGAAATACTGATCATGAAATCACTATCTCTACTACCCATCTAATTACAGAAATAAAATCTAAACTATTGCACTAAAAAAAACAAAAAATTGCAGACTAACTAAAGCAAGATCAATTTACTTCACTTATAATTCGATAGCTTGCCAAGTAGCTTTTCAGGGTTAAGCCATGGCTCTGGAGATAACGTCAAATAACATGAAGAATTGATATCTAAATGAAAGCAAAATCAAATTACTTCACTTATAATCTGATAGCTCGCCAAGTAGTTTTTCGGGGTTAAGCCATGGCTCTAGAGATAACGTCAAATAACATGAAGAACTTGATATCTAAATTACCTACTTGCAAATTAATGAAAGCAAAATAAAATTACTTCACTTATAATCCGATAGCTCGCCAAGTAGCTTTTCAGGGTTAAGCCATGGCTCTGGAAATAACGTCAATAAAATGAAGAACCTGATATCTAATTGCAGAGATGAAAGTAAAATCAAATCACTTCACTCATAATCCGATAGCTAGCCAAGTAGCGTTTCGGGGTTAAGCCATGGATCTGGAGATAATGTCAAATGACATGAAGAATTTGATATCTAAACTAACTAACAACAACAAATAAATAAGACTGAAATCAAAGCATAACTGAAATTGAAAATCTTAAGAAAAAGTTCAGCAGAGAGGCACATCTCATGTCACTATTTGATGCAAAAACATGTAAAGAAAAACTAATCTATAATCAACCGGTTGAACATACTTGCATGAATTAAAATTGCATGAATGGAAAATCTAAATTATCAAACTTGAAAGCAATAAAATGACATACATGAATGAAATCAAAGCAAAATCACAAAATAAAATCTACTCTACCTTACATTCTAATATGCTCCATGAAATCTACTTCACATTTCCTTCTATGTTGAGAACATCAAAGCTTTATTCAAATTCTTCAAAATTACAAAGTACAACAAAGCTCTCCAAAGCTTTCCAAAGCCATCAAGGAAGAACTACAAACTCCAACCTAAAGAACTACAAGCCAAGCTAAGCTAAGACTAACAAGCTAACCAATGAAGGAGAGAGATCTCCTATTTATACAAAAAGATGAGAAGCCATCTCATTAATGAGAGTCCATGAATCTCTCCCTCTACCTCTAGAGTCCTAATAAAAATAGGAACTGATAAGACACATTTCTTCTTGGAGTTTCAATACAACTAGGAGATGTGACACATATCCTCATGATCCCATGATTCTCTCCACTCAAATTCGAATTTGGCCTTAGGGTGCCACATAAAGGTCTTCTAGAAGCCTCCTTTCAACTTACACATGTCAAAAATCTCAACCCACTTGTTAGGTATAAGCATTTGCATATTATTTTCTAATTTTTAACCACAAATTCACTTAAAAAGGCTTAGAATTAATAAAGTTTGGGAAAACATAAATGTGGTCCAATAATAATGAAAGTGGGATGAATGTACTGACATAGTAGTGAAATGGAGGTGATATAATAGACATAATAGTGAAAGTGTAATGGAAATGGATGACATTTTTAATACCCAACAGCTTCAGTAGGAATACTTACAGGTCACCTTTTGCATGTGTGATTTCCTAGCTGGTTTGGACATGCACGGATTTGCATGTTGGTGTATGGTTCTTTTGCTATCGGTGGCATGGTTTTGTCGAGTTATGACTATGGTTTTCGGCCTAGCCTTGCCTTTTTCCGGATGCCATGGTATGTTGGGATGTTTATTTCGGTTGTTTGAGCTTTGGTTTGCAAGATGGATTTCATAATCTGGGGTGAAGGTGTTCTCAAGTTCCATTCTCAAAGACCTAAGAATCCCTTGACCAATTTTGGCAAGATACATGGTAAATCCTAGGGGTGATGTCTCGGTTTAGGGCCTAGTGATCTGGGTTTAGATTACGATAAAGTCTAAGAGACATCAAGGCAGAAAATTACTCAAGGATAGTGATGGATTCCATATGGCATTCCAAGTTTTGTTTAATTGTGATTAGAGCACCGTTTCGATGTGCTCATAGTTTGATGAGGGTGAAGGTGGCTTAACCTTTGGATTCCCTTGGTTGTTCTTGAATTGGTTGTTCTATGAGATCCCATATACATGCTTGGAATATGGCACGGGGGTGACTGGCTAAAAGAGATATTTGGTCCAACCATGTCTATGGTCAGGTGGTACATGGAAGTCTCGAATCGGGTCGGATTTGCATATGATTAATAAAATTTAAGTTCTCTTACTTTTGCACTGATTTATATGTGGATTTAATGGTTGTCTTATCTCTGATATTTACATGGTTTTATGCTGGTTATAATCATGGTTAAATGACTGGTTCATGTCATGGTTATTTCATGTATTTACTTGTAACTATTAAATGGATGGATGCAAGACCCAATTGATGATGTAGTAGTTCAATGGAGAATGAGGTGATCCTTCTAGTTATGTTTCATAATTTGTTTCAGTCAAAATGTCAGTCCCAGTTGGGGATGCTCAGGCCTAGTCTCGAGGTTGATTTTGATTGATCAGCATTTTTATCATGTCTTTAATGAATTTTGAAGGTTGTAACAAGTTCTGTGTAGAGGTCGGGATTTTGGGCTAGAAAAGTGGCCTAAATCTTGGGGTCACTGGAACAAAACTGGAAATTTTGGTCCACATTCACTGGCATGCAGGCCTGTGAGAGAAACTTTAGGTTTTTGGTCGCTCCCTTGCCCATAGCATGAGAGAGACTATGGCCTAAGAGATCGAGAACAACAGTGGGACCCAGGTACAAGCTGTTTGAGTGGTTGACTTATCTCCTGAGGGTTTTGTTGATAATGTTGGAGAATTGTTTATGATGTTTCGTTGATTCCACTTCCTTAAGGTCACATAAGAGGTCAAATATTATCATAGTAGCCTCTGATCTCATGTTTAGCCCGGTTGACATGGTTACTTTGGGTAGACCTAGGAGGGGGTGTTACACTACCTTTAGCCAATACTTAGCCAAATTCCTAGCCTTCCAAACTCCTACTTCCTTGCATTTTTCCCTTGGGAATTAGCCCCTATTTAATGGGGAAATCCTCATTATGCAAGGTGAAATTTTCATAGGCATTCATCTGATTGCATGCACCATTGGTTTAGTTTAGATGATTTTACAACTAATAGTAAATTGTCCCTAAACTCCAATCTCAACTAGGTATTTCTCTGAATATGCATGAGTTAATTATGAGTGAATCTTTAGTTTACTAGTTGATCACTGCAAAAAACACCCCATTGTTCAACAGGTAGCACCGCACTACAATGGGTTACACCCCACTATTGGACCTCCCACTCATGGCAAAGTTTAAGGGTGAATTTTAGCCCAAGGGCGAAATTTAAGGGGTTTTGCATTTTAGAGGGGCGAAATTTTTATAAAACACCCATTTGATATAGTTAGCCCAACTTTTATTTAAAAAATAATTATTTTTTTCATTTTAGCCCCCAAAAAAGGGGCGGCTAAACCATGCAAAACTCATTTGGCCCGATTCGCCTAGGTTTGGGAGGTTAAATTCTTGCAAATCGCCTGATTTTCTGCTTTGAGATGTTAAATTCTTGCAAATCGCCCATTTTCTGGTTTGGGAGGTTGTTAAATTCTTGCAAATCGCCCATTTTCTGGTTTGGGAGGTGATTTGGGAGGTTGGATTTGCTCCCAATTGCCCTGATTTCTTGGTTTTCAAATGGAGGGCAAGGGTGATATAGCTCCCTGTTTTCAAATCTGGTTTTCATCGATGGCAAGGGTGTATAAATTTGATAGTCAGTTTGTGAATCCTCCATTTCTGATTTCTAAGTTGGTGACTCCTTTCAAGTAGTGCTAGGGACCAAAGTATACATTTTGTGAATCAGAATCATCCTCCATTTCTTGGTGACTCGTTGCAGGCAGCGCAAGGTATCAATTTTGTGAAAGAATCCTCCATTTGGACCATTTCTGAATTGTTGACTCGTTGTCAGGTAAGCTACAACCATCAAACCAACTACTTGAATATGAAATCGCCCATTATTGCATTTATTATACATTATTGCTTGCTCTTTGTGTCTGCATACAACATTTGCAGACTTTTCCCCTGTCTCCGCTAATGCATTGATTGGGCTGGGCATACTTACTTGGCGAACTTCTTTTTTCTCGTCTATAGGTAACATGGTTTAATATCGTCAATATGCTTGTAAGTAAACAACATACATGACTCTATTTAGGTGGGAACATGGGTGAACTATCTCTTTCGGGTATGACTAAATGAGTGGGGCAAGATTGAAGGGTATCCATGTGGTCCTTTCGATGGTCTATATCTCAGCGCTATAATCCTTTCCTAATATGCTAGGAAATGTTTTATCACGTATGGAGCTGATTGATCGGTTGTGGAGTGTAGCTCACACTATCTTTCTATGTGCTCCCCAATTTATGCGTGCCTCAACCAATGGATATGTCCCCCAAATTATGCGTGCAAGTGTTCTCGGTTCCACATTGAGTGAATGAAATCGTTGGTTCCACATTGAAACTAGTGAAATCATTTAGTCTTAAGAAAAGGGTCAAGTGGTATCTTCTAAGGGATTCATTCAGGGGTCTAAGGTTAACATGTTTAGCTCTAAAGAGTCAGTAAAGAAATAGTTAAGTAAGGGAGAGGTGAGGGATGAAGTGATCTCATCCCGCTTACGCTGATAAGAAGTCCTAATAGTGGTAGCTACTCTAGTGAGCACTTAATTCATTAAGTGTGAGCTGATCAAAGCATCTCCTTTACTTGTAGCCTGAAGCCAATCCAATTCTATGCTAATAAGTCCTTCCATCCCATCAGTTCGATTAAGTCTAAGTAAGACCAGTCTGATCTGATGAACTTACTGCTCTTCATAACATTTCTATAGAACACTCGTATAACATAACTCCTACATGTTAATTTATCACATGATGTGTAGTCTTAGGCACTAGCAGAGGCATGGTCTCAACATTTATGACAATGTATTAACATGTCAAAGATATAACAATGGTTTTCAATGCTGAACCTCGCATTCCTACCACAATTCTCACCGAATTCCTTAGTTTTGGCAAGATCACAATCTAGGCCTTTGTTCCCATCTTCATATTCCTTTTCATTGATCTGCATTGGTTAGGGGCCTCAGTGACCAGCTAATCTATCTAAAAAACCTCAATGTTTTTAAAGTAGGTTGAGAAGGCATTATATTTTTTCACAGATGGAAAATAAGCCTCATACATGGCCTTAGAATATTCGAAGTATCTCAAATACCTCAGTCAAAGTTAGTTAATATTTCTTTTATAAGATTGAACAGATGCTTTAGTTTTCAGTGTTATCCAGTATCTAACTTGAGTAATATATGATATAATCACATGAGTTTGACCAGCTATTGCAATGTTTAAGGAGACAAATGGTATGATTTTTTAAAACAACTAGTGTTATGTTTCTTACTCTGGAGTATGACCATGGATTAAGTAAAATATGCTATTGAACTCCAATTTTTTGCCTCCGATCTATGGGGAAATCAATTAAAAGACCTAATATGAAAGATCCAAGGTTCAAGAATCTCAGAAGAAGATCTGAAGTAGTTTGAAATTCTTTAATCATTGAAAAAACCAGTGAAGGTGTCTTCAGGATGTCTGCTAAGGCTTGTTTGAAATGAAATCCCTAGATCGAAAGGTATGTGTTACTTCTCTTAGTGATTTTTAGTTGAAATTATTTTGAAGAAGATCTCATAGTGAGGACGAGAAAACAGAAAATATGTTGCATTTAAACTAGTGCTAGTGTTCTTAGTTCCACATTGAGTGTATGAAATCGTTGGTTCCACATCTAAACTAGTGAAATCATTTAGTCTCTTCTATATAACACTCGTATAACATAAATCCTACATATTAATGTATCACGGGATGTGTAGTCTTAGTTAATGCGCACTATTTGAGGTATTTATTCCATAATAGTTAATATTCCTCAACTGAATTCTGGGGGAATTCAAATTGGAGTTGTGATGTCACTAGGAAGAACAAAGGTTATAGGATTTAAAATCACAGTAGTAGAAGGAAGAAGGGGATCCCTTGTGATTTGTGGTAATGATCTATAGTAACGGGTAATTGCAGATCCATGGTGGAGAAAATAGTTCTAAATGAACCAACATATTTCATGTTGCCCAATAATATCCAACCCGTTGGCTTAAGGGCCAACTGGAGAATTGCTTATAGTCTTCCAATATTTGGAAAAAGGGCCCGCCTTTCCATAATTTATTTCAATGTCAAATAAATATTAATCACCATTCTTCATCCTTATCAAGTTATCAAAAAAATTGAGGCTAAAACACAAAGGCTATAGATTATATAGATTTCCCTCTTCCCGAGTCACGTTATCTCTAGTCAAGCTACACACATAAAATTAATTTGACTCTTCCTATGGAGCTATTGAACTAATGGATTTGTTTCCTGGAAAGTCAGATAATTTCAAAAGTTTTAGAGCATGCTCCTTCCATAAAGAAAACTTCATTTCTTTTGCAAGTAATTTTTTCTTGTGCATTTTATAAATTAGCTTTTAATTCTTCTATATCCTCTTTTAGTATTCTCTCCAATGTTGATGAAAATTATGTAATAATCCAATTGGTGAAAATCAGACATGCCCAATTAAAAAGAAACGGAACACTACTCACAGGAAATATGAAAAAGCATAAAGAACATTGCTTTGGAATATAAGATTATGCCAACTACAAAAACTAGGGAAGCAACTCAGCCACACAATGCTTGTAAAATCCATCAAATTTGACATAAGGACCACAAAACAACATATAAGGGGGAAATCAAATTATATTTATGTGCCTATAATGTAGGCCCATACATCAACTTTATAAAGTGATATATTGTTTAAAAACTTGTAATAGCATTCTTATAATCGAAGTGCATGAT
Organism: Pinus tabuliformis; assembly: GCA_031772625.1. NCBI lineage: Eukaryota > Viridiplantae > Streptophyta > Pinopsida > Pinales > Pinaceae > Pinus > Pinus tabuliformis. The sequence goes on along the minus strand of CM062809.1, from coordinate 277,853,209 downwards.
CTAGTATGATGCTTGACAATCCAATAAGTCCTTATAGGCATAATGTACCTTGTAATATGACCTTTCAGATATACCAATGGATTTAGTAAAATATTTTCAGTAATAATGTCATATTGAGTAGGTTCATTATTGGAGGTTGTGGGAGTTGTATGCCTCTTCATTGTTCCTTCACTTTCTACTGCATTTCTTCCATCATTGGGGATGAGATACAATTGCATTTTATCTAGCCGAAATGAATTAAAATATGCATGATGAATAGGATATGAATAGTGGATCACTATCAACTGCAACAACTCTTCTAACACCCATGTTTGATGCTGCAAATATCCCAAGGATTCTAGATCCAATTCCACAATATAACACGTTCTCTCCACCTTTTACAAATTTTTGTAGCAACAAGATACGTAATCTAGTGGTAGGATATTCCCTTGGTTCCACATTGAGTGTATGAAATCGTTGGTTCCACATTTAAACTAGTGAAATTGTTTAGTCTCTTCTATAGAACACGCATATAACATAACTCCTACAGGTTAATGTATCACGGGATGTGTAGTCTTACACACTAGCAGAGGCATGGTCTCACATTTATGACAATGTATTAACATGTCAAAGATATAATACTGGCTTTCAGTGTTGAACCTCGCATTCCTGCCACCATTCTCACCGGATTCCTTAGTTTGGAAAGATCGCAATCTAGGCCTTTGTTCCCATCTTCATATTCCTTTTCATTGATCTGCATTGGTTAAGGGCCTCAGTGACCAGCTAATATATCTAAAAAACCTCAATGTTTTTAAAGTAGGGTGAGAAGGCATTATATTTTTTCACAGATGGAAAATAAGCCTCATACATGGCCTCAGAATATTCGAAGTATCTCAAATACCTCAATCAAAGCTAGTTAAGATTTCTTTTATAAGATTGAACAGATGCTTTAGTTTTCAGTGTTATCCAATATCTAACTTGAGTAGTATATGATATAATCACATGAGTTTGACCAACTATTGCAATGTTTAAGGAGACAAATGGTATGATTTTTTAAAACAACTAGTGTTATGTTTCTTACTCTGGAGTATGACCATGGATTAAGTAAAATATGGTATCGAACTCCATTTTGTTGCCTCTGATATATGGGGAAATCAATTAAAAGACCTAAGATGAAAGATCCAAGGCTCAAGAATCTCAGAAGATGATCCAAAGTAGTTGAAATTCTTTAGTTAGTGAAAAAACTAGTGAAGGTGTCTTCAGGGAGTCTGCTAAGGCTTGTTTGAATTGCAATCCCTAGATCGAAAGGTATGTGTTACTTCTCTTAGGGATTTTTAGTTGAAATTATTTTGAAGAAGATCTCATAGTGAGGATGAGAAAATAGAAAATATGTTGCATTTAAACTAGTGCTAATGTTCTTGGTTCCACATTGAGTATATGAAATTGTTGGTGTTTAATAGTACCACATTGAGTGTATGAAATCGTTGGTGTTTACCAATAAAACAACAAGGAAATTCTACAACAAATCCATATGAAATTTACTCATTTAACAATGGATTCCATGCTAGATCACGCCTACATTCAAATCCATGAGGATTAATATTCTATTTTCTACACAGAATTCAAAGAGTCACTAATTTTTCTAATAGAATTTGTCCAAAAAGCCGACTGCATGGAATGGGAATGATTCAAAGCCCACCCATAGATATCTAGCATGGATATTGACCCAAGCCAAACTAGTAAACCAAAAGGACTAAGATAGACCTACAAGGATGATGTTGTTTCAATGTTATACAAATGAATTATTATATTTTATGTCTTAAAAGTTAATAGTTTCCCATTATCATTGTTAAATCATTTTTGTGAAATTCCATTTTGCCTCAAAATTCAATTTCTGATATATGTTCTTTCAATGTTGACTCAACAATTCTTTTGCAAAATACAATTCTATTTTCTATGAACAAGTTAATTTATATGAAGCATATCTCAACTCTTGGAAACTGTTGATGCAGGTTTTCAGTTCGATTTCAAATTTTACTTGTGGAATATTCAGTGAGATGTTAAAACATAATCGTGGGAAGAAACCATCAAGGCAAATGGATGTATTATCATACTTTCAAAAGGCTCCGTCCAAAAATACACATTCTCATCATGATTCATGCTCCTTTGAACAATCTGTTACTGAAAGAGAGGTTAACTCTTGTGGAAATGCATTTGATATTCATATGATGGGTGAAATAATAGGTTCCTCAAGTGATCAGGGTGAGATAAATGCAGTTTCAACAAACATTGGTGATGCAAATGTTAAATATTTTTCCTTGGAAGGTGACAAAATCCATTTGCGGAAAAGGAAAAGAGGTCAATGGACCATAGGGAGACAATTCCAAGAAAATTAGGTCTCAAGTTTTCTATTTATTGAAGAAATACCTCCTACAAATTAGAACGAGGTTTTCTGACAAGTTAGATGTAATGCGTGTAGTTGGAAAAATCAAAAGGTAGTGAAATTTTAGATGAAGCTATCTGATATAGTACAAAAGCATACAGGAAAGGTGTATGAAAAGAAAATTGTAAATGCTAAAGAGAAATATATTGTTAGATGGAAATCTTCTAAGGAATGTCGACATGTTAATATAAAAAATATTTAATAAGTAAGAGGAAACTTGAGGCAAGTGGAGGAACCATCATATCTCTATTTGAAAAGATGATGGAAAGAATTTTGTTATCCAAGACGATACAATTGAGCATTGTATTTCAAATCTTATCTAAAGGTCATCATATGCAGATTATCCAAATCACATGAAATTTCTATCTTTTCTTCAAGTTCCAAACTTTCCATCTTCTCATTGATTTGTAACCAATGGTTGGGAATGGGCAAGATATCTAGCTCAAGTAGAAAAGGATGATTTGAAAGAGAAGATTTCAAATGCTAGGTTTTGGCATTGTCTTTGGATGAGGTTACGACTATAGATAATACTTCATGGATTTGCGTGAGCATTTATATGGTTAATGACCATATTAGGCATTCCTATCTACTTGGGATTAAAAAAGATGATATAGACTTGTACAACTGAAAATATTTATGAACTTTTTCTTAATGGTTTGAAGGAAATTGGTATGGATCATTTAATGATTGCAAAAAGTTGGTATGCATTGGAGCAGATGGAGCATCGGTAATGCAAGGACAAAGGAATGGCCTTTGTGTTAGGCTACAACTATCAACTTCACCATATATGCTTAATATTCATTGTATGGCTCATAAGATGAATCTTGCATTTAAAATAGTAAGCAAGTTTCCATCAGTTTCAAAAGTTGAAGATCTTGTACGTGAGACTCATGCATACTTTTCTCATAGTCCCAAATGATATTTAACAACAAATTTGAACTCATGCAGAGATGGGTTCTCTGAAGGGTCCTGGTGGCCCTAAATGTTCAATGTGCATCCTTTGTGAGAGTTGCTTAAAAGGTGGGAAATGGAACAAGTTCCCATAGACCACTTTTTAAATCTTCCCTTATAAGGATACAGTTGTCTAGGACAACGAATCCCTTGGCTTCTAAAGTTCCTCTAATGGGTAGTGGCAATAGAGGCAATGTTGTAATGTCAGATACCACTATAGGATCATATGTTGAAATACTTGCAAAGCTAACATAGCCTCCCATTTCACTACATCTTGTCAATAATGACATTGAGAAGCTCTCTCACCTTATAGATTACAAAGGGTTTTATAGCTTCCTCACTAGCCTAATAATTAAGGAGGAGAAAAAGAAGAGCATTATCAAGGCCATTGCAGATGATCCCAAGTTTCATCCTCCCACTTTGAATTTTCTCTATGGAAATTATTAATGACATTATCATGGATTTTGAGATGGCCTACAATACACTAACTAACACACAATTCGCAGTTGTGACTTCTAGTATACATTTTGAGAATCAACATCTAACTAAAATTGCCAAGAAATTCTTGAGTTTAATTGGTGCCAATAATGTTAGACTAAAAGTAGTCATTTATCTCTTTCTCATTCCATGCTTCACCATCCGATATGGATAGACTTTGTCCAATGTTATAGACATGAGTGTGAAGACTGAGTTGGAGAAATTGACAAGTCAAATTGGGTATAAAGAGAGAATTGAAAATGTATGAATCTGAGATGTTTGTGTATCTTTGACACAAGATGAATCCAATGTATGGTTTTCTTTGTCTTAGAGAAAATAACAAAAAAGAAAGTTGAAAAGTGAACTTTCACCTCATTCATTTTATAAAAGAGAATTTCCATTTATTTTTCAAATAGATGCTTTAATTTCATTTATAAATGTTTTACGCATCTTTATAATAAGGTTGTGTATTCTCAAACATTAGGATATATTCAACAAGATAAAGATCAAAGTCGCATAACTCTATATAATAAGGTTGTGTATTCTCAAATGTTAGGATATATTTAACAAGAGAAAGATCAAAGTCACATTCAATTATTCGACTATTTTTTCACAAACATTTTTCATATCTTTGTGTTTTAATGGATGTTGTAAGGTAGTCTCTTCTGAAATGTTAGGATATATTTATGATAAATGCTTTGATAAGAATATTTTTAGTAAAAATTAATATTTTTTGTCATCATTACGTTGAATGTAATTAAATTTATTGATTTATTTGTATTTTATAAATAAAAAATTATGATTATTTGTGTTATTAAAGGTTTTTTGAAATTATGTAGCTAATTTTCAATTATAAACTTTAGTTATTAGCATGCATTCTCAAATCTTCTATTCCTTCTGTGTATCTTTGCACCTTTAGGGGCAATTGCTAGTTACTAATGTGGTTGTGCATATGTGATTGATATATGCTTTATATCAACCACATTTACTAATGTGGTTGTGCTAGTTAACTATGGATATTCACTCCCACTTATAATGCTAAAAACACCATAAATCATATTCATATAACATTTTATTTGATTTCGTATAATTATTTTAAAATAAATCTTAATCTTCATTTGTTAATAAATATTCTATCAAATTAATCATCCACCCAATAATTATTGATTGAGCCGATGAGCGAATGTGTAAGTTTGTCTGTATGTCTATTTCCTTTAAAATAAAAATAAAAAATATGTTCTAAATAGAAAATAGTGTTTGTTATAGTAAAAAAATGAATAGAAATATAAAAATATACGAGTAAGATGTTTAAATCTTATACATTTCAAAAATATTTCAACAAGAAATTTAAATAAACTATTTGAATATCTATGTTAACTAATTTATGTTGATATCAATTTCATATAAAAATTAATATTGACATATATTTAAAAATATATTAATAATAAAAAACCATTTTAATATAAGTTAAGTATATATTTACACCGATAGGCATCCCATTATTGGAATTAGCCACTTTAATCTTTTTTCTATTCCCTATTGGAATTGGCCACTTTAATCTTTTTTCTATTTAATTTTTTTGATCGATGGTCTAAATTGAAAGATGCCAGTATATTCTTGTCATTGTCACTATGCATGAATGAAATTGCCTTGCATATATAATCATGTGTTTAAACCTTGCTTAAATTAATTTTTTACCAAATCATGATTAAAAATTTACAGATCTATGTTAACTAATTTATGTTGATATCAATTTCATATAAGAATTAATATTGACATATACTTAAAATATATTAATAATAAAAAACCATTTTAATATAAGTTAAGTATATATTTACGCAGATAGGCATCCCCTATGAAATTAGACACTTTAATCTTTTTTCTATTCCCTATTGGAATTGGCCACTTCAATCTTTTTTCTATTTAATTTTTTTGATCGATGGTCTAAATTGAAAGATGCCAGTACATTCTCGTCATTGTCACTCTATGAATGAATGAAATTGAAAGTGATAACTTCCTTGCATATCTAAATCATGTGTTTAAACCTTGTTTAAATTAATTTTTTACCAAATCATGATTAAAAATTTACCGCTCCACTTATTTATCTCCATGTATTGAGATTAGAGAAAATGAAAATGAAAATTTTAGTTTCAAACATCATTATGAAACAAATGTCCATTTACAAAATATTTAAGTAAAATGAATTAAAAGTTTGTTCTAGTTAGTATGCACGTATGTTAATTAAAAAAATAAATAAACCATATGGATTGTAACACCCTCCACTCCATCTAATGGATTATAATGTGCATTGTAACCAACACCACTACATATATTGTTAAATTAATTAGCTATAACAAAATATGATTGTAAAACTCGCCACTCCATCTAATGGATTGTAACGTACCCACGCCACTTCATATATTGTTAAATTAATTAGCTATAATGAAGTTGTAGTGGAACTGAGATTCTGCCACTCCATTTAGGATTGTAACATCCACCACTCCATTTATTGTAAGACGGGTTTATAGTAACGTCAATAACCTGCCGCATTAGTGTTACTATCAAGATTTGAAATGGCATGTAGAATGTTCAAAGTTGCATGCAAATAGATTTAGTCTAATTCCTTGAATTATTCACTCTTAGTAGAAGCAAATCAATGTACATTTCTCAGTGGGTGCTTTGTTGGAATTGTTGAAGCCAAGCCACATAAAATTAAGTTAAGTCAAATTCCTGGAACAATTTGTTGGCGATTTTTGGGTGTAAGGGGTTTCTGTAGGCGTCTATCCGCTAAGAAAGGTGCACAATCTCTTGTTCTGCAAATTTTTTCAAATAAGTATTCTATTTAAAATATTTTTTTAATATATCGTTTCGGATAGGGTTGAAATGTAATGGTAATGGATTTGCAAATATTCAAAGAAATACAGAGGTAGTTATTTGAAGTGTAATGGAAATGGCTTTTGTTGCAAAGCAAGATTGTATATTTACACATCCACTTTGTTTGACTATTATAAATTTTGGGGATGTTAATTGAAATTCAGAAAAAACAAATTTTGATTAGATATCGATGTAATGAAATATATTTATGTAAGATACAAGAGTTTTTCCCTTAGCATTAATACAAGAGTGTTGCCCTTTAACTAGTTTAGCCCCTAAGAAACATTCGATTTTCCTCCATATTTCATGGTGCCTCCAAATTTATGCCATGAAAACGTTCAATTTTCATTGTTATTCCATAGTTAATGAACCATACCGTTGAGACGAAATCTCCTCTCTCTCTCACTCTCTCTCTCTCTCTCTCGCTATATATATATTATCCATGTAAAAAAACATTATCCAAAACCTTTGGTGTAACTTTTAATTCCAAAACTAGACAACAAAATATTCTTCAACATGAATAATCATACATTTGAGTCATTGATCTTATTCAACACATTTACACTGCAAATTGTGTTAGAAGGATGAAGAATAATATATTATATTAACAAATATTGAAAAATAAAATAAAATTGTCATCAACCCTAAAAACAAATTGTGGACCACACATTGTGATATTTGATAGTTTAAAATCTATTCTAAAAATCATAAGAACATTTACATGGTGAAAATTAAACATATATTTTAAAAATTTTAAACTACTAAAATTTATGAATAAAATATTTTAATTTTATAATTTTGACAAATATCAAGTAAATTTTTAATCAAAAAACATAAATAGTTAAGACTCCAGCAAATAAAAAATTCAAGACGAGGAGGTAAGCAATCCCTGTGGAAGAGAATTGATAGACTTCGGGACGGCTGAGCAGGTCATTGCCACACAAAAAATGTGGGTTGCATGCGCACTTCGGGGAGCTTAATGTATGATGGTAGAATTTCCTCACTTTTTGTTGTTATAAGTGTATAACTAAGATTGTGTGGGCACTCTGGGGAGCTTAATGTATGATGGTAGAATTTCCTCACTTTTCGTTGTTATAAGTGTATAACTAAGATTGTGTGGGCACTCCAGGGAGCTTAAGCATCTGGAAGCTTGGTTCGCCCCCGAGAACTACATTGTTCTTTTGGTGTGTCCTCGGGAACAAAGTCCCCACGGGGGAATCACTATCACACCGCTTTTTTCATGGCCTTCACTGGCGTGTTTTATGCAAAAATTCGACTGAATCGACTGATCATTTATTGAATTGAGACTTCTGTGATCCATATCAAATTTTTGAAGAATTCTTCGGCGAAAATCACATGGAGAAATTTTTGTGACGAGTTTCGAACCAACCAGTGTGGTTCATCGTCAGGACAAGTTGAATGAGCAAATCTGGCCTATGCACTTTAAATAGACCGGGCAGAAGATCCGATGACTCAAATTTCTTGATAAGGTAAGAGCTAAAAAGGCAACAGCTCGATTTGCCCTGATAACGGCTAGCTTGACCATGATACGGGGTATTATATTAATTTATATTAATTTTTTTTTATTTATATAATAGAAATTTTAGTTATTAATATAGAATAAATTAATATATAATAAGTAAATCATAAAATGAATTAATTACAAAAAAAAATTAATTCTAAATATATTAATAAACTTACATTAATTTAAATTTGTTAGAAATGTATACTAGAATAAGTAAAATTAAAATATTATAATAAGTAAATTATTAAAAATAAATAATTTCAAATATATTAATTAATAAGAATAAGAATAAAATTAATTTTGAACTGTTAAATAAAAATAGTAGTTAGTTATAACGGCTAGTTTGACCATGATAAGGGCTAGTTTGATAAGGTGTATTTATTTATTTATTTTTAGAAAATTCGGTTATTAATATAGAATAAATTAATAAAATATAATAAGTAAATCATAAAATACATTAATTTCAAAATTAATATATTAATAAATTTAAATTAATTTAAAATTGTTTGAAATACATAATAGAATAAGTAATAATAATAATAATAACATAAATAAATAAATAATTTCAAATATATTAACTAATAAGAATAAAATTAATTTTAAATTGTTAGATAAAAATATTAGTTAGTAAAAAATTAGAGAACCCAAGGGCTGGAAATATAAAATTAATTCAAGGTCTATTTAATGGTAAAAATAGTATTTTAAAATTAACTTTATGTAAATTAAGTTTAAATTGATTAAAAAAAATTAATAAATAAAAAATTAATAAATAAATAAATAAATAATAATAATAAATTAATAATATTAATAATAATAATTTTAACATATTAAAATTAAATAATAGTTTAAATTAATAATTAAAATAGATTTAAAATTAATTTTCTTAGATAAATTAAGTTTAAATTAATAGTTAAAGAGTTTTCAAAAAAATAACTAAATAAATAAATAAATAAATAAATAAAAATAAATTACCATATTAAAAATTAATTAATCGATGAAATAAGGGAGGAAAAGAAAGAAAACGACTAGGAAGAGAGGGTTGGGATCCAACAACTACTGATCTTCCAGCCATCCTCTCTATTGAGATTGTTCGGTCTTTTTTCAATCTCCAGGGCTTCCCTAAATTTCCGGTGATGGAATTGCGACACTCTAGCAATCACACTAGCCTCCTCGATGCAGACATGATGATTAGTTTTCTCCACATGCTCTGCTAAAGCAGAAGACTTAGTTCTCCTTCAATGTGAAACTCTGAGCAATCTCTGGTAGATTGTCTCCTCCTCGATTGAATTATTTGGGAAATGGGAAGGTGATAATATATGTCGAGCTTGGGAAAATTGGTGCAATCTGCACTGTGGCACAAAACAATTATGCCTTCCCCTTCTCATCTGCTGGCATCTATGACTGGCCCGGAACCAGATCATTTTTTACGACAAAGCTGCTAGCTGGCCGCATATATCAACCCAGATTATATTTTCTTATCACGATCTACCTGAGCCCAACAGACCTCGGCCTCGAAGGCCTCAAGCCCCTGCTCCTATAGATAAAATCTCTCCCTGGGCATTTTTTGATGGTGCTGCACAACACCATGGATGTGGTGATGGATTCATTTTATATCTTACTAAACAACACTATGATGACTAGCATATGTTTTCCAATAGATATTGATAATTCAACTAATCAACAGATGTTTGGGATTTGGTATCCAACACTAGAGGATTTCAATGATTTGATTCAGTATGGAAATGTTTTTACAATTACTCCCCGTATGGATTCTGTTGATGAGATTCCACCATTGGATATGGATATGGGTTCTTAAGCTATTAGTCTCGTTAGGAGTTCTTATAAATATTTTCATTTTATATACTCTCTATGGTTGTGGAAAATATTTCCATTTTTGGCTCTATACATTCTTTGGGTCTTTATGCTAATACTTGAAAATTATGCTTGTATCGATCTTTATATGGCTCCTACTAAAATTTAAGGAATATGTGTATGTTTCAAATTTTGGATATTTAATCCCATTGCACTTTGTTGGAAAATATTTCACATTGTTTCCCCTAAAGTTTTCTTAACTACATGTAAATGTGTTTGGATGCTATGCATTCTTCTTTGTTTGTATAATTATAATTTCTATGAGTTATGTTATACATGTTATTTGTATTGGTTTTTCTCATTGATTTTCAAACAATGTTATATCTTTAAGTACATTTTAATATTTGCATTTATATTTTGATAGTATATAGTTCCAAATTTTTAGATATACTTCCAAGTCATATAATTCTTATAGTATTGTTTCCCAACTGTATGAGTTCCATTTTGATTCTAATATGATACATGAAAATTTAGACTTTTTTGTTTAAGTCATTTGGAAAAATTCATTTTTGTTTTTATCCATTTGGAAAAAACCTTATACATTTTGATAAGTTTATATGGTTGGAAAAATTAACATATACACCTTTTATGTTTTTATACGATTGCAAAAAAAAAAAAATTGTGCCTTTTTCTTTCTTTTGTGTTTTTTATATTAGATATATGCTATGTTCCATGTTTATGGTTCCATAATGAATATGTTATTATTCATTGTAGACATGTCATTTAAAGCCACAAGCAAGCGTACAAGAAAACGAAAATTTTCACCGGCATCACGTCACATGTCTAATGAAAGTCATTGTTTATGGTATCAACAAAATAATGATGCAATAAATGAGCATAGGAGAGATACATATCATAGAAGAATGAGTGAAGCCACTCTTCAAAATGATTTTATAATTCCTTGTAATTATCGTACTATGGATGATATAATAGAAAGAACATTTCTCGTTGATAATTCATTATCAGAATATGCTCCTCGTCAGCATAATTTGTTGTTCAATGCTCTCCTGAAAATGTTCATAATATTGGGGAAACATATTGCAATCGGGAAGAAAATCATACCAATAACGTGGATGCAAATGTCCACCCTCACCCTTCTGTGTTTTCAATTGCATGTTTTGACCAAGGCCAAAGGTTGCAAAACATCCATGGTGGAGGTAATAATGACATTGTATGTGATGATTTGGATGATAGTTTAATTGGCCATTTGTTTGATAAGGAGCCAGTTGCTTGATACATCGGATCTTCTAATCCCCCTTCTCAAAGTAATGTGGTCCCACCAAGAGAATCAGTCATCCCTAATAGCATTTTGCATGGAACAATAGAGGTAACACAATGATATTTTTATCTTTTCTACAATAGTGGTTGTTTTATTACATTCCTCTATTTATAAACTTTTTTTTACTAAACTTATAAGCTATTTTCTTCTCTTGGAATAGGATACAACTCATTTTAATAGAGGTCTAGAAATGAATTCCCAAAGTGTTCCATCTACTAATATGAGAAGTGAAGATGAAGCTTGTCATAACCTTCCTATGCATTCTTCTCGACGATCTAATTTCCAAACTAATTTAAATGTTCAATGTATTTGATTTGCTTTTCATTTTTTTAATTTATACTTGGTTGGATATTGAATTTTATGACATATTTTATTTTCTTCGAAGAGGACACGACTCATTTCAATAGAGGCATATTAATTAACTTCATAGATGTTACATCTACTAATGTTAGAATTGAAGAGGAACCATCTCATAGTGTTCGTCCACATCAACAAACAAATGTAAATGTTGAGTGCATTTGATATTTTTCTCAATTTTTCATTTAGAGTTAGTTGGACATTGTATCTTATAACCTTTTATGGAAAAAAAACATGATTTTTTCTCATTAGGTTGGAGAATTGGAATCCAAAACATAAAATTGTAAAACTAATGTAAATTTTCAATGTATTTGATTTGTTTTCCTTCTTTGAATCTTTATTTGTTGGACATTTAATTTTAAAATGTTAATGTGTTTTATTTTGTTCAAACAGGAAATAACTCATTTGAATAGAGGCATAGAAACTAACTCCCCAAATGTTCCATCCATTGATGTTAGAAGCGAAGAGCAAACATCTCATAACCCTCATCCACATCAAGAAACAAATGTAAATTTTGAATGCATTTGATTCTTTTTTCATTTTTTTCATTTATAATTAGTTGGAAATTAAATTTTAAAATATTTTATGGCAAAGACACCTTTACATCCTCTAAGGTTCGAGAAATGTAGACCATAAATTTGGAAAGGCCCTGTCATAGATCCATTCCACGTGATTCAAATTTGGGAAGCGAATCTCATGTTCTTGAAGATGAAGTACATTTCAGAAGAAATTTTACTCTTCCAAATGGTTATCAACATGGTCTGACCGATAGATATCATAGTTGTTTTGAAGAAAACATGATTTCAGTGCATAAAATATTTCAAGAAAAGATAGATAGCTTGTCACTTGTCCAAATGTGCCACATTTGCCAAGAATCATATCCTAGAATCCAAGTTTTGAGATATTCTAAAGGACCTATTTGCAGATGATGTAAGAGTGAAAGCGGTGCCCATCGTTTTTGTCGATATAATAACATGGATCCTGGTGAGCAACCTCATATTTTAAGAGTTCTTACTCAAGTTGAAGAAATGCTAATAGCATGTGCGAATCATATTTTGCAAGTGACACATGCGCGAGGTGGACAATATAAGTATAGCAGTCATACAATTAGCTTTCCTCAAGATATTTTTGCAATTGTACAAAGTCTTCCCCGACACGTTGAAGA